>JAXFYN010000315.1:0-59000 GCA_036172215.1 Camellia granthamiana | reverse complement strand
CCCAGATGAAGCAATTTTGCAGATCGACGACGAAATTTGGACGATGTACTTTGACGGAGCGTCAAATTAACATGGGTATGGGATAGGAGTGTTGCTGATAGCACCCGACAATTCCCGTATCCCTCTAGCCTTCAGACTCCGGTTCAAAGTCTCAAATAATGAAGCAGAATACGAAGCGTGCATTGCTGGTTTGGAAGCAGCCCTGGAACTAGGGGCAAGACGGCTGGACGTCATTGGGGATTCGAACCTTGTTGTGTCTCAAGCTAAAGGAGACTGGAAAGTAAAAGAGGAAAAGATGATGATGTACCACCAAACCTTGGATTTGCTGATTCCTCGGTTTGAAAAGCTAAATTTTACTCATCTACTAAGAGAGAACAACAGGTTCGCAGATTCTTTAGCAACTCTGTCATCTATGATAGACATCCCGTGTGGAGTCCGGATGCGTCCAGTTATCATTGATCAGAAATTTGCACCTGCCTATGAGTCGATTGCAGCCATAGATGAAGTTCAGGACGAAAACCCCTGGTACTACGACATTTGGAACTTTCTGGAGAAGGAAGCATACCCGCCAGGGGCAAATGCCAAGGACAAAAGGGCAATAAGAAGATTGGCCGTTCAGTTCATCATCTGTGGGGATAAGCTGTACAGAAGAGGTCATCTGGGAATGCATAAACTGTGTGTGGATACAGAAGAGTCAAAGCGTCTAATGGAAGCCATCCATGGGGGAGAATGTGGGGCACATATGAATGGGGTAATGCTGGCACGGAAGATTCTCAGACAGGGTTATTACTGGTCTACCATGGAGGAGGATTGTATCGGCTTTGTTCGGCGATGCCACAAATGTCAGATCCATGCAAATCGCATGAACATCCCGCCGTCGAAGCTATACAATATGACTTCCCCATGGCCATTTTCAGTTTGGGGAATTGATGTAATCGGAGCCGTTACGCCGAAGGGGTCGAATGGGCATGAGTTCATCCTCGTAGCGATAGATTATTTTACAAAGTGGGTCGAGGCCCAATCTTATGCGGTGTTGAAGGCTTCTCACGTCGCAAAATTTATCAGAAACAACATCATTTGTCGCTACGGAGTCCCAAATGAGATAATTTCAGACAATGGTTCCCACTTCAAGAAGGAAGTGATAGACGTGTTGGAGAAATACAACGTGGCTTTTCACAAGTCATCTACCTACCGGCCGTAAACCAATGGAGCGGTTGAGGCCGCCAACAAGAATATCAAGCGTATATTGCAGAAGATGGTGGAGACCTACCGGGACTGGCCAGATAAACTGCCGTTTGCTCTGTGGGGCTACCGGACTTCAATCAGAACTTCAACTGGGGCGACTCCGTATTCACTAGTCTATGGATGGAGGCCGTTTTACCTATTGAGATTGAGGTTCCGTCTTTGCGAGTATTGGCTGAGTGTCAAATAGCCGAGGCAGATTGGCAGCAGAACAGATTCGAAGAACTCATGCTTTTGATGAAAGAAGACTGAAAGCACTGTACCATGTCCAAGGTTATCAACGTAGAATCGCTCGGGCTTTTAACAAGAAGGTTAAGTCTAGGAACTTGAAAGAAGGAGATTTGGTACTCAAGGACAATCGAGCTCCCATCCACGACCCAAGGGGCAAGTTCAGACCCAATTGGACTGGTCCTTACATTATCAAGTCAATCTGGTTAGGTGGAGCTGTGATTCTGATGGATTTAGATGGCTTAGAGTTTTCCCAACCGATCAACATGGACAAGTTGAAGAAATACTACCCCTGAGAGGCTCGCTAGGCCGAAAACCCGAAAGGGCGACCTAGCCAAAACTCAGAGCACAAAAAATTTGAAATTATAAAAATTGAGCTCGCAAGGTTGAAAACCCGCAAAGGGCGGCCTTGGCAAAAGTTAGAGCGCAAAAGGAGAGTAAAAATACCCGAGCGAACCTAAGCCTGAACTACGTAAGACTTGATTCCCATCTTTGGGATACGTAGGCAGCTTCATCTTGAAGTTCAGTCACAATCTTTTCCCCGATCAACTTTGTCCATTTGATCACCTCAGTCATCTCTATTCATCAGCATTTATCGTGATCTCCGGTACAGTGTTATTCAGACTAGGGGCAACTTTCCGTTGCAATGAAGTGTTGCGGCACCATCCAGACTAGGGGCAACTTTCCGTTGCTATGAATTGCCAAGGCACTTTTCAAACTAGGGGCAACTTTCCAGTTGCTAGGATTCGGGGTTGTGCATCTCAGTGACAGATCTCAGGTGTGTCCAGTTCTGATCCATATCGAAAATAGTTTTGAAAAGTTTTAATGAAAGTTGACTTTGTTCAAATTAATCTTTTCACAACTAAGACCATTTTTGGACCAAAGCGGAGAATTTTCAGTACCACAACCTTCAATTTCATTGATTTCAAAACAGAGTTTTTTTGCTCTTGCATACAATTGAAGTTGCTTTTTATTACACTCATAAAGAAAATTTGAAAGTACTAATAAAGCAATAAATCTGGGGCATAGTCAAATCAGGTGTCCCTGCGCCTCCTTCCAGAGCTGGTTGAAGCCTCTGATGCTAACCTAGGCCCAACCTGTGCCTCCTCGTTGAGCCAATCCCAGCACTCGTCAGATAAAGTGCAACTGAAAACAGGGGCGGGGGACAAGAGCTCTCTGGTCCTCCAAGCTGTAATATGCCGGGCAAGATGTGCACCTCGGACTGGGAATGTAGTCGGATACTCTAGTCCCTCTGGTGGGCAAGTCTGATCATGGCCGAACTGGCGCAGAATACGGAATGGGAAATAGAACACACAGTGAGTCAAGCCGATCAGTCGGATCCCGACCTGCCGGGACATGCTATAGCTCATTGCCGGGAGATTGAGCCAAGGGCAGCGCCACGCAATGCGTTCGGCCGACAAGTTGCACATCCATTCAAACCACCATCCTTCATCAGGAGCATTGACTAGGCGTTGCCGAAAGAAGTAGCCGCGAGCTGAATAAGCAGGGCAAGAGTCCACAACTTGCAATTTATCCATCAACCATATCTGGGGAGGGATGAAAAATGAGAGAATAAAGAATAGAGAGATGTGCGATGAGGAAAAAAGTAAGATAAGGGTTTTGTGAGAAAAACCGAGCCCGAAGGCCGAGTGATGTGAGCAAATATATATGTGAGCTTGGGTGGGAAACATTACCTGCAGCAGTAGCGGACTCCCTGCAAACCTGGTTGTCTCCCGGCAGTAGAAAGCATCCAAGCCCATCAATGTCTCAGCCAGAGTCGTGGCGATGCAACTCTTTCCTTCTCTCAAACCTCGGGCGACTTCAATCAAGCGGATGTTAGCTCCCCCGGAGCCCGAGACAAACAGAAAATGAGATAGTAGGCACAAGCAGAGGGCATGCTGCCGGAAACCTTGCCAATAGTGGTCGCTGCGGTCACCAGCATCGGAGAATCAGTAAATCAGGCTCGGAATATCCAACATTCCGTCACAGATCAGGGATCTAGCATCATGCGCATTAAGACCGCACATCCGCCCTAAAGCTTGGGCATAGCTAAAATTGAGCTGGGGCAGAATCTCCTCGCCTCGCTCGGACTCCATCAAGATTTGAAAATCTTCAAAAGTAGGACATACCTCTTGCCCGCCAAAGCTAAAGACGTGTGTCACCGGGTTCCAAAACCTTGCCGCGACATAGAGGAAAGGAAGATGCAATGGAGTCCGGCCTAGCGTGAATAGTGCATTCAAGCCAAAACCCCGGAAGTTCAACTTCTCCGAGCCATCTAAAGAAGAAATCCAAGATGTGAGATTTTCTGCGAGAAATGCCTCCATTTTTGCGAGGAAGGGTGATGAAATGAATGAGTTCCAAGGGTGGGGCTTTTATAGAGGGGCAAAACACTATTCAAAGGACACGTGTCAAATTTCTGGAGGTTGTGGGAGAGGTGGCCGGCCGGCCATCTATCCTAGTAGGCCGGCCACTCTCTAGTCTCCAAATGCAAAACGTTTTCGGCCGCGCGTTGGTCCTGTTTTGCCCGCCGGAAGGAAGTTCGAGGCATTTTCATGCATCGGGAATGTCGAAGGCCTCCATTTCTCTCAGTTACGGGTACGTTCCATCATCCGGATTGTCCGTCCGGAGTATGTTCTGTTGTATTTTGATTATCGAGTTGTTGTTTTGTTTATCGAGTTGTAAGTTTTGTCGAGCTGTTGCTTTTTGTGTTTTTGAATTGTTGCTTTTTGGTTACGCAATTTTGTTAAGTCTTGTCTATTGAGTCGTTAACATTGTTGTACTTTGTTTATCGAGTTGTAAACTTGCTAAGATTCTGTTATTTCTTAGTGAGTCGGTTTGTTTTGATTTGTTGCGTCGGTTCATTACCTGACCCGGTAAATACATGAGGCACATTTTCATTCAATTCCATTTTGTGCAAACTGATGCGATGCGATGCTTAGAATTTCAAATACAAACATCTTTTCAAAAGCTGTTTCATTCCATCATGTTTTACAACAAATAAAGGTACAAGCTTTACAGAAATAGAACTGCCTAACAATGTGCAAAGTGCTACAAACTACTAGCCAAAAAGTAAAATAAAGCAGGAAATAACATCAGTATCCTCGGGAACGGGAATGAGGAGGCCCTCTCATCCTCTTCTGCGGGATAACCTCTGCACCATCATCACCATCCGGATCAGAGCTGTCATCCTCCGGATCCCCCTCAGGCTCGCCTCTGCTCCCGGAACCAAGACCGGAGCCTCCCTCCCCAGGAGATGTCTCTGACACGCGGTCTGCGACCTCCTCCTCCTCATCCTCGACAATGGGTGCCCTGCGTCTGCGAGACGACCCTGCTCCTCGAGCTCCTCGGTAAGGCCTGGATGGCCCAGCTCCTCGAGTCCCTGTACCTCGAGCAGCTCTAGCACCTTGACCTCTCTGAGAAGGCCCTGGTGGCCCGCCCCGTGTTGAAGCATATACGGGGGGCATCTGAAAATGAAAAGTGCAATACATCAGTTTAAACATAAAAAGCAGATGCAAATGCAGTATGTGAGTGGGGTGTATGCCCGATGTGTTCTACACAGTCTATCAATACAGCAGAATGTTTAAAGCCAGAGCATTAACAGAAATATGATAAATGTAAGAGAGATGAAGGGTACCTGGAAGCCCATGACGGACATCTGTGCCTCTCTACGCAGGACCATCCCCTCAAGTGAGGCCACCATCCCGAGCATCTGATCTATGTACTCAACTGGAGGCTACAGACACAAATGCAAAACTATCAGTAAAGGAATGGATATCCAAATGTCCGACTGATAAATCAAAGCTGTAAAACATACCGGTGGTGAATCAGGGTCTCTGACATATCTGTGACCAGGCGTCGGAGGCTCTATAGGGATCGGAATCGGAGAAGTAGTCCCATACTGCCAACTCATCAATTCAGTCGGCATATCTGGCCATCCAGGATGATCGAGAGTTGGAGGGATCGGAGGAATCGAACTACCTCTACCTCTAGATGCACCAGCCCTGCTAGAAGAAGGGACGTCTGCGGCACGGGCGCGACTCGAAGATGGTGCGCCAGTAGGCCTCAGTGGCGGAGCCCGCACTCCCGTCAAGGGGGGCATCAGATATATACGGCGATAGGTGGCGTAGTCCCCATCCACGAGATGTAATAAAGCATCGGTGCCCTGCATATCCCTAATGACCTCCTCAGTAGATAGCCTGTCAGCAGTCCGCATAGTGGGTGGAGGCACAGCAGGAGGGTCCTGAGAATCATACCCCCACACCTGACGCTGAAAGCGTTCCCCCAGGAACCAGGCCCTACCGACTGGTCCCTCGAGCAGGAACCTATACTGGGAACTAGTCGACCCTCCGGGGTACTGATTCTCGAGATCATCGCCGAAGACGGCCCAGGGCTGCCAAGTAACCTGCGGATAACCAGTGTGCAAATCAATTAGAAATCAAGAATATATAGAACAGATCAAAGATGAAAATGAAAGGAACTGAGAGTTCTGAAATACCTCTGTCGCCCGAACAGTGTCGAAGTACTGTCGCAGAGAGAAGAGAGTCTCTCGAGGCCTCGATAGGTGCTCGCCCTCAAACATCAATGAAAACGGGGTCGTAGGAGGTCCTGCCACCTCCATCTCCGGGGCTAATGTGGGAAAGTACACATACACCCATAGCTGAGAAAAGCAGTGCGGGATGTGAATACAAGGTGCTAAAAAGCAGAATGTAGAGTGCAAAGTGCGCCGTGTGTGCAGTGAACAAGTAATGAGGAGCAAAAATGTAAATCAAGAGGACATAATGTACCTCCCAGGCCCTCCAGTAGCCGCCGAGTAAGTCCCCCCGCATGCGAGAGACTGCGCTCATGTAACAATAAAGGGTAGCCAGGCCAGCGCCGCCCCAATCATACTGATTGACCTGTGATAGGTCTACTAGAGCGCTCAGTAGATACAATCCTACCATGTTCCCTCTATCGGCAAACAGGGTGGTGCCAAAGAGGTACATGAGGAAGCCGCGGGTGTACTGCTCAACCTCCTCGGGAGACTCAGGCTCCATCTGTGGCCGCCGGAAATGGGAAGAGAACCAAGTATACCGAACCCTCCCGGAAGCTCTGTCTACAGGCGGGAGTGCCCCCAATAGATGCATCCAAGCAGCCTCCCACTGACCCATATCTTCGTCATAGGGAATGGGTCCACCGCCTATGTCTAGGCCGGTGAGTACAGTAAAGTCCAGTGGGGTCATGGTCATATCCCCGGTCGCAGAAAAATGGAAAGAATTGGTGGTGTCCCACCATCTCTCCGCCAGAGCAGCAAATAATGTCCTACTGATAAGACAGTGAGATAACCCCCTGCAGAATGGTCCGAATCCTACAAAGTCAACCAAGTCTCGGACAGCTTCCGGAAGTTCAGCATACCACTCCCTCGCGGCAGTGGAGCCATATCCTCGTACTGTGCGAGAGCCAGCCTGCATTTAGAATAAATGAGCTGTATGCAAATGAAGTGAAAATGAGCTGTGTGCAAATGAAGTGAAAATGGGCTGTGTGTTCAGTAAATCAGAGTTTTGGGCTGCGTGTTCAATTCTTAATCAGTGGGCTGCGTGTTCACTTCAAAATCTGGGCTGCGTGTTCAGTAAATTTGTGTTTTGGGCTACGTGTTCAAATCTCAATCAGTGGGCTGTGTGTTCACTTCAAATCTGGGCTGCGTGTTCAGTAAATTTGGTATTTGGGCTGCGTGTTCAAATTTCAGAAAATTAGTGGGCTGTGTGTTCACATCAAATCTGGGCTGCGTGTTCAGTAAATCAGAGTTTTGGGCTGCGTGTTCAATTCTTAATTAGTGGGCTGTGTGTTCACATCAAAATCTGGGCTGCGTGTTCAGTAAATCAGGGTTTGGGACTGTGTGTTCTACCCTTAATTAGTGGGCTGTGTGTTCGCTTCAAATCTGGGCTGCGTGTTCAGTAAATCAGGGTTTGAGACTGTGTGTTCTACCCTTAATTAGTGGGCTGTGGGTTCGCTTCAAATCTGGGCTGCGTGTTCAGTAAATCAGGGTTTGGGACTGTGTGTTCTACTCTTAATCAGTGGGCTGTGTGTTCACTTCAAATCTGGGCTGCGTGTTCAGTAAATCAGAGTTTAGGGCTGTGTGTTCTACTCTTAATCAGTGGGCTGTGTGTTCACTTCAAATCTGGGCTGCGTGTTCAGAAAATCTGAGTTTTGGGACTGTGTGTTCTACTCTTAATCAGTATGTGCTGTGTGCTCATTTTCAACTTCGGGCTGTGTGTTCTACGAATCAATGTTTGAGCCGTGTGTTCAATTTCTAACTAATGTGTACCGTGTGTTCACAATTATTCGATGAGCCGTGTGTTCACGAAATTCAAGTGGCTAAGTCACATGCTCAGGATGCAAGTACTATGTCGTAAGCTAAACTGTGTGTCTAAGCATGGCAAAGGTACAAAATGCACGAAAGATACAGAAAATAAAGTAAAATACCTCTGCATCGTGGGAGAGGTGCTGCTCCGGCTCTCGCAGAAGAAGATCCCCTGGTACCCGATCGTTGAACTCGGTGAAATGACGAAAAACGGCCCGCGGAAGCCTATGTACCGCTGGGGCGTATCGATCGGGAACAAAAGGGCGGACCCTCGGAGGCAATGACATAAAATCAAAATCATCTCCGGCACCTGGAGGACCTCCACCGTGAGGGAAATGACCCGCCATTTCAAGAAATCTGCAAAGAGGAGCAAAAATGAGCAAAATGGGCCAAAATTGGAAAAAGTCAACTCTCGGGAATTGGAAAAAGTCAACAAAAGTCAACTCCCGGGAAAATCTTCCAAATATTGAGACAAACTTACCTCAAGTGGTGAAAATGAGAAGAGACGCCCCGGAATCAAAATTTAGTTGGCTCAAAGTATTTAACGCTGGAAGATTTCGCAAAAACAACTTGTGTGGAAGGCCGAAGGGCGCGTATAAAATGCAGATCTGAAGGAGAAAATGGTTTAGGGAGCAAGAGAAGGAAGTTTTGCAGCTGTGGGAATGATTTCGGAGGCAATGGAGGAGCATATATATAGAAATGGCCGAAATGACCAAAATGCCCCTGCTTTTGGCAGGTGGCCGGCCGGCCACCTTTTCTGGCTGGCCGGCCATTTGCTTTTCCTCCCCTGGCCGATGGCCTCTCCTAGGGCAATGAGCTGGCCGACCATGGTCCCCACCCCCTCCCCTACCTCTCTGCAAATTTTGAGGAAAATCGGAGTTCCCGGGACTTGAAAAAGTTCGAGAGAAGTGCACTTTCTGGCGCGAAACTGCTCCGCCGGAACTTCAGCTGCAATTTCTGACATGTGTCTCATCATTATTCATCAAAATCAAAGTGTACCCTTTTAAATGTGTTGTGACCTCTCCGGGAGATGAATTAGAGGCCGCGATCGAGTTGCCGTCGCCGAAATGCGCGTTTCCCAGCTCGTTGTTGCGCAACAAACGGGCACCCTGGTTTATGCTCGTTTTGCATTGTTTGGCTTATAACTTGCATTCTCATGAACATTTTGCATTGTCATGCATGATTTCTTGATGTATAATACTTCTGTGCTTAAGCATGCGTTGTCACGCACGCACTTTTCTCGCATTGTGATGCATCCATTCACCGACACTGTGTGTGTCAAACTTTTGGAATCATAGGAATCGCATTGAATATATGTTGTTAGCATATTGTTCTTGTTGAATTTCTCTATTTTGCAGGCACGATATTGTATGTACGGTTCATTTGAGGCTGGTGCGACCAGACAAATCGCGCAGGTATCGTATCTTCTCCGTGTGAGACGCGACGAGAATTGAATAATTCTCCGCATTCCTAACTGCATGAAATGTAGTTGTTGCTTTGCATTCTTGCTTAGAACTGTTGCATCTATTTGTCAATACTTGCTTCATTACAGCTTGCTGTACTTGCATGATCACCTGGCTCCGTGCCTATCATTTTGCATTTTGCCCCCTTTGCCTGAGGGCACGCCTGCGGGCACACATATCTTTGTTTACCTTGTATGATTGTCTAAGTCTTCGGCCTTGTCAAAAATGGGTCGTCTCTGGGCTTTGACATTCACTCCCGTCACTTCTTGACTTCCGAGTTCTGTCAAAGAGGGGCAACTGTAGACACCCCATTTTTGACCGACCTTAAGACTCAGACGTCACCGATTGAGCGCTCGGTGATGTTGCATACTGTGCTCGTTCAGAAGTCTCAAAATCGCGGCCGTGCGCCCTACCTCCGGACTTCCGAACTCTCTTCTGTGCCTTGCCTCGGTTTGCGAACCAGACTCGGTTTTCTCTGTTTTCTTTCCTGAGGGAAGGGAGTGGTCCTGTAGGCTATCTCTCGGTGGCCGTGGGCTACATTTCGTGGCCGTAGGCCATTTTGCCCATTTCGGAGCCCGGTTCCCGGTTTTCGGAGCCGTCAGGCCGTGTGCCTCGGTTCGGGACCGCCCAACCATCTCTGATTTCTCCGGTTTTTGGCAAGTGCCTCTGTTTTATCATTACGAGGAACACTGGGGCCTCTGATGCCCACTTCGTGGCCGAACACCACTTTCGGTGCTTACAGCCTATTTTCGGGACCCCGAACTGCGTGATTTGGGCCCCGAGCATTCATTTCGCATCCGTTTTTGTTCATTTTTGGCAAGTGCCTCTGTTTTATCATTCCGAGGAACACTGGGGCCTCTGATGTCCACTTCGTGGCCGAACGCCACTTTCGGTGCTTACAGCCCATTTTCGGGCCCCGAATCGCGCGGTTTAGGCCCCGAGCATTCATTTTGCATCGGTTTTTGTTCAATTTTGGCAGGTACCTCTGTTTTAGCACCAGGAAGATCACTGGAGGGGTGGGAGGCCAGCAATTGTTCCAGAAAACCAGTTTCGCTCCTCCGGCGCCCGTTTTGCTCACTTCCGGGCCAATGTTGAACACCCTGGGGATATTTTCTTCGAGCCGGGACTACATATTTGTGATGAGGGCACATGGGAGGACACTAAAAAGTACTGGTCGGCCAGTAATTGTTGTTTTCATTTTTGAGCCTCTCTTTCAAATGCAATGTTGTGACTCCTGTTCCAGAGTTGCCAAATTCCAACCTTGGGGCCTTGTTCTACACACATGGGAGGACACCAAAACATGGTGGTCGGCCAGCAATTCTTCACTTCTTTTTTTGGCCATGGCCGGCCGGCCAGGGGGAGTGGCTGGCCGACCAGTTGGGGTGGCCGGCCGGCCACCTTCAAGAAAGGCACCTGGCCGGCCAGCTTTCTGCTTTTGAACCCTTTACAGCTGTCCAGCTGCTTTTCAAAATATCCCAGCCCTCCGGGGGATATTTTGGGAGGGAAAGCTTGGATGCATTTCCCTCCCCTTTTACACCCTTTTTGATCCATTTAAGGGGCTGGACAGCTCCTTTGTTGAGATTACAACATTTCATCTCAAGAGCTTCTCTCCCAAAACCTCCATTTCCATAGCCGAAAAACCTAAAAAGCTTCAAGTTTCTAGCTCCTTTCTTCATCAACCCTAAGCACCACCATCACCACCTCCATTCCAGAAGCAAAGGAGGGTTTTTCAAAGGCTAAGGATCAACAAATTGAAGCCAAGAAGCCACCAAAGTTAGATCTTCAAGGGTAAGACTCTATTTCCCTTTTTTTGAGCACAATTTTGAGTCAATTCTTTACCCTATTTTCTTTTTGTTTTGGGCTCCGACCCCTACTGGTCTTAGGCTTATTTTGAGCCCCTCTACAACTTTGTAGAAGGGCTCAACTCTGTTTGGTGTCTCCATGATGCACCTCTTTCAATACCACTCTTTAGGCCAATAAATTGCATGCTTTGTTTGGCTTTTGAGTGATCCATTTTCGAGCCTGATATATATTGTGAATGGGCCTATTTTGATCCCCTCTTCAACATTGAAGAAGGGCTCAATCATGTTTGACCTCTCTATCATGCACTTGCTTTGTAATTCTTCCAATTTACCGTAAAATTGCATGATTTATTTGGCCTATTTTTGATCTGATTTGGAGCATCTCATGAACTAATAATGTGCTTATTTTGAGCCCCTCTTCAACATTGAAGAAGGGCTCAACCTGGTTTTCATGCTCTGCATACCACTTGCTTTGAATTCATGTTCTATTCTTGCTTTTGCATGCTATTTTTAGCTCATGAGTGATCTGTTTTCGAGCATGAAATATACTGTGATTGGGCCTATTTTGAGTCCCTCTTCAACATTGAAGAAGGGCTCAACCATGATTGGCCTTTCTATCATGTACTTGTTTTGTAATTCCCTCAATTTACCGTAAAATTGCATGCTTTTTTAGGCTTGTTTAGCTTCTGTTTTAAGCAATTATCAGGCTTAGAAAGTGTCTTATTTTGGCCCATTCTTCATGTTTTGTTAAGGGTCTTAGGTTGTTTGGTGCATGCTTTTGGTACCTCATGTTATAGCCTTTGTTGGCTTCATTTTGCATGCTATTTTGAGGATATCTACATACTGAATTTGGGGATGTCATCTCTTGTAAATGTGCATATTTTTGGCCCCTCTTTAATGTTGTAGAACTGTTTTTTTCAGTTTGAGCATTGTAGATACCACATTCTTTGTAAATCTCCTCTTTTCCCCCCATTTTTGCAAGCTATTTTTGCCATGCTTGTGATCATTGTTTGACCATACTTTGTACTGAAGAAATGCTAGTTTAGGGGCTGCCTTACTACTGTTTTACATGTTATGTCCATATTGTGCATGTGTTAGTAGGGCTGTAGGCCATTTCGGGTGCATAGCATTGCATTTCGGGCATCGGGTGTAATTTTGTCATAATTCGGCGGCTATTTGTGCATCATTTTAGCTGCTGAAATTTGCATTTCCCATATGCCATATATAGCCCAATCTGCATTTTGCATGCCATTTCATGCCTGTATGTCACCGCCTCGGTTTGCGTACCCGCGTGCACGCATTTCGAGGCGCTTCGTTTTCATCTGACGGCATCTTATGTGAGTGCGACTGAGGTCCTCTCATGTTAGTGTAAGCCTAATCTGCATTTTCCATGTCATTTGCATTGCGTATGCCACCGCCTCGGTTTGCGTGCCCGCGTGCACGCATTTCGAGGCGCTTCGTTTTCATCCGACGACATCTTATGTGAGTGCGACTGAGGTCCTCTCATGTTAGTGTAAGCCCAATCTGCATTTTTCATGTCATTTGCATTGCGTATGCCACCGCCTCAGTTTGCGCGCCCGTGGGCACGCATTTCGAGGCAGCTCATTTTTATCCATTGGCCTCCTGTGTGAGTGTGGCTGAGGCCCTCTCATGTTGGTGTAAGCCCAATTTGCATTGCGTATCTCATTTTAGTCTTGTTGCATTTCGTATGCCATTTCCTCGGTTCGCGTGCCCGTGGGCACGCATTTCGAGACATCTCTTTTTAGTCTCATTGTATATCATATTTCATGCCATTATGCATTTGCCTCGGTTTGCGTGCCCGTGAGCACGCATTTCGAGGCACTTCATTTTTATCCGACGGCCTCTTATGTGAGCGTGGCTGAGGTCCACTCATGTTAGTGTAAGCCCAATTTGCATTTCATCCCATTGCATGTCTTTGTGTTATTGCCTCGGTTTGCGTGCCCGTGTGCACGCATTTCGAGGCACTACATTTTTATCTGACGGCCTCTTATGTGAGTGTGGCTGAGGCCCTCTCATGTTAGTATAAGCCCAATTTACATTTTCCATGTCATTTGCATTGCGTATGTCATTTCATGCCTTAGGATCATCGCCTCGGTTTGCGTGCCCGTGGGCACGCATTTCGAGGCATCTCATTTTCATAGCATTATGCATGCTATATCACATGTTAGCTGCATTTCATGCATACCATGCATATTGCATCGTGTTCGGGATAGGTGTTAGCCCGGGCACGGGAAACGAGGCACGTTTCGTACTCCGAGTGACGGAACGGGTCTCAATTCCCAAGTCACCGAAACTCCGGATTACCCATGATGGAGTTAGGTTCTTGTTGTAACATTCATCTGCATTCATTTTATATTGAGTTGTGCAATTCGGCTCCTCGGCCATCATGCATCGAGATGCGTGATTGGTGGCACGAGGATCGAGGCATGCATATATTTGTGAAATACATTACTATGCCCTTTTCCTGCTCTCTGTTGCAGCAAAATGAAGAATCAGCAACTTTTCGGAGTCTGGCACGCATTTCGAGAAACATTGCAAACAGAGGCTAATTGGGGCATCCCAATGGATTTCAGCGCCAAGGCAGCCCGGCATACATCATTCATCAATAGCGAGACAGCCCCTGGCTTGCATGCCAGTTTACAGCTTTCTTAGTTAATCTGTTAATTAATTAGAAATCTGTAATATTTTGGACTGTATTATTCTTTCATTTGGGACTGTATGTTCTTTCGGACCCTCTGCATGAGGGCAATCTTGTAATAAGGGTGTGTGAGTGTGATGTATGTCTTCCAACCCCACTTCTTTCTCCCTTTTATTTACCCGCTTACGATGGTTAGATATAGGGCATATTTCAATTAGCATAACAGTATGACAGCATGTTTGCATCATTCATCTGTTTGCATGCACCGGGCTCGGCGCATCATACAAACTGCATCTGTACTTCAATTCCAAATTGAGTACTTGATAGTTGTAGCATTCCATATGCCATGTTTAGAATAGCCGAGCCTACTATAGTTGCATTTTTGCATGTGTTGCATTAGGCAAATCTGTATCTAGGATCATGCATGATTTCTAATCAGTTTTCTGTTTTGGCTTGGAGTACTCGGTAAGTTTTACGCTTTAGCATCCTTGCATGTGTGTGAGTGACTGCCATGAAAGCATGCTTACCATGAGGCTATGTGCTTATGTGATATAACTGCCTTGAATGCCTGTGGGTGGAGGTTGAGTTATCTGAATTGGGACAATTCATCAAATGTTTGTTTTAAGCCCACTAGATAGTGGCAAAATCATGTTTTCTAAGCCCACCCGAGGGTGGCAAATCCACGTCTTAGCCTACTTGCGAGTAGCACCATCAAACCATTTTCAAACCAACAAACATGAGATGTTTAGTTCCAATTCAGGCGATTCAGTCTATACTTGTATGCTGTGCGCATCACATAGTAACCTAGGCTAATAACCGGAATAAGAACACACAATGTTTTCAAAATCAGATATCATGGTTAGTAGAGGCCGGTCTTTGACCGGGCGAGAGGGGGTGCTCACGATGTGACCTTCCCCAATCGTACCCAAGTTCCCGAGCCAACTTTGGTGATGACGGACACGTGGCCTTTTGGCACCGAGTCAGGGTTTCCTAAATTTCCCATTTTAAAATATTTAGGTGGCGACTCTGTTATCTGGCAAAGCAGTCCATGTTTGGCACTTCTTTCAAAAAAATCTGTTTTTCTCAAAAACGATTTGCCGGATTTGGACTCTTTGGTTCAAGATTGAGAACCGCAACAAAATCGAGTCCGAACTGTAGCGAGGTCCCTCGCGGGCTTGTTACACCGCCCAATTCCTTGCTAGCACACCATCAAAAATTGGTGAACTACCAACCAAAGTCAAGAAAAAACAATAATTGACATATCAAAACATCACCAAAATAGCACAGCAGCATCCCACCAATCTATCCTCTATTTTCAAAACCAAGAAACAAACAACAATTAGCATATCAAAACAACACCAAAAACAGCACAACAGCACAGCACCAAAAACAACTCTATAGCAGTAACAATCAATAGCAGTCCAAGACCAAGCATAGCACAGCAATAGCAGCTACTTGCAGCAACAGCAACTAACAGCAACTAGGTTCACTCCAATCCATCAGTAGCTGCATTACGCCTTACTTGATACACCTCTTGATCTGTTGTAAGTTTGACACAAATTGATTAATTGAATAATCTCTTCCCACCATATTTGACTTCAACTACATAGCCACCCTAACCTTGATAAGATCACATAGCTCTTCACTGTTGGGTTGTACCTCATTGAAAATAACATTATTTTTGTGCTTCCAGATAGACCAAAAGATTGCTACTGGTATTGCTTTCCATATGTAATTCTCCTTTTTTAAACTTCCAGCCACTCCACCACTGAAGCATACCTTCCACTGTACCAGGAATAACCCATTGCACTCCCCACCATTTGATTATGCTAGACCATATTTTCCACACAAAAGGACAGTGTAACATTAAATGATTTAATGACTCCTCATCTATTCTATAAAAAGCATAGAATAATCCTACTCTTGTGTCAACAACCCCAATCTTATGTAGAAAATCAATTGTCTTTATTCTCTCTTTCCATACCAACCAAGCAAAGAACTGTGTTTTTGGAGCTGCTGCATTGTTCCAGATTAAACCAAATAAACTTTTTCTAGATCCATTATTCAGCTCACACCAGTTGAAGACTGACTTTACACTGAAACAACTAGAACTATCAGCATTCTATCTAATGTTACCCAAGTTTTTCAGGCAAAGTGTTGGTCCTGATCCTAATTCCTCCTTCAAATTTCTTAATTCCTCCTCCTCCCACGCCAATAAAATTCTTCTAAAACTAAAAATCCATTCATCATAATTACCTTTTCTGTCCACCATTTCTTTTAGTGTTACCCCTTTATCAGTAGAAACACTAAATAGTCTTGGGTATTTATCCTTCAAATAGAACCTACCCATCCAAGCATCCTCCCTGAACTTAATCCTATTCCCACTCCCAACTCCGACTTCAACATTTTCCATATAAAAATTAAAGAGTGTAGGGTTGGAATGTGCTACTGATAGTATATCACCCCAGATCCTTGAGCTATAACAAACATCCATATGGAAAGGAAACTATCTCTTACCTTCAGTTCCATACCTTCTACAAATTAGATTCTTCCATAGTGCACTATCTTCAGATCCAAACCTCCACCACCACTTTGCAAGTAGACTATCGTTTACTACTTTAATGTCCCTAATACCTAGTCCTTCAAGATTTTTACTCATTGTGGTTTCATTCCACTTCACTAAGTGTATCTTCTTTTTTAAATCAGAGCCTCTCCATAGGAATGCTGATTGTATAACATGCTAAATACTGTAGGGTTTTACATTGATGATCCAATGCTAGGTTATTTTTAGGGGTTGGATTCTCTAAGTTAGTCATCCAACTTTAGAGAGCGTTTGAGTTTGGCGGACTTATTTTGATACCAATCTCCGTGATCCAAACCATTTATATTTTAAACCTCGTTGAGTAGAATATTAATGTAAAAAATTAAGATGATAAAAAATCGATACCTATATGTTTGAATTACATTTATTTATAAAAAATAGACGATAATTATAATTTTAAGAATAGTTATTTATTTTTTAAATATAAATATGATTCAAATATATAGTTACCGATATCCAATCATCTTAATTTTTGTATGAATATTCTACTATAAAATGAATTATTTGGATTATCAAGTCGGCTAAAAAATGGGCCCACCTTGATAGTCTTTTTTTTTGGGGGGGGGGGGGTTATTTATTTGTTTTTTATTGCCAAGGTAAATTTCATTATTCATATTGTGATTTATGGATAAAAGTACACATGTTAACAACTCAAGAGAAAATATTAAAATATTTTTGTATATAAGTAATATCATTTTGCTAATGATAAATATTTTCATAATTTTTTTGAAAGACAAAATTCACTTTAACTCTATATGATAAATTCACTTTCACTTTAGTTTAGTTCAAAACTCTATATGATAAATTCACTTTCACTTTAGTTTATGATAAATCATAAGATTCATTTGGGAATAAACTGTTTTAGTAATTTTTTATTTTATATGTAAAGTATAAGGTAAAAAAAATTAGTATATTTAAGATACTTTTTTTGATAGAACAGATAAACAAAAGTAAATAGTAAATAAACTAAATTAAAATAGATAGAATATTTTCAATAAGAACAGATAAGCAAGAATAAAATAAGCTTACAATCGTTTACTGGAAGTAATCAGAAAATACAGAATTGTTTACTGGAAGTAACTGGAAAATACAACTTTTACATGCGTCCTTAAAAACTGAATTTTAAAACAACAAACTAGAAATTTTACAGAAACTGAGAAAGAAAATTTTGAACTCTTTCCAACTCTAAATTGGCCTTGACTGAGGAGCTTCTTTTAAAAGCAAAGTGGATAACTGTTAAGCTTGTGTACTGGGAACTGTGAGGCCCGTGACTGGAGCTGTGAGACTTGTGACTTCAAAAGTTGGAAAATAATGTGAAACTTGTGACTTGAAAAGCTTGAAAATAAGAGGCACATGGGTGTTGAGAGCATCTTTCTGTGACCGAGAATTTTTTTTTTTTTTTTTAACTTACAGTGAGGAAACGTGGCTGCACAGTTGACTGATGACACTACAAGAAAATACACCTTTGGCGACTAAAAATTTAGTCGCCAAAGGTCCTTTTTTAGTCGCCAAAGGTCGAATTTTCACTTTCCCCGACAAAAACTTTTAGTCGCCACTGTTGTCGCGAATTAACGGTCGGCGATGGCTTTCGCGACTAAAAACCTGTTCGTCGCCAATTCACAGGTCTTCAGCGACGAAATTTTTAGTCGCCAAATCCAATTTCATTTTTTGAAATTATACATTTAGCGACTAAATTTTTAGTCGCCAATAGTTTTATTATTATTTATTATTTAAACATTTCCCGACTAAAATTTTCGTCGCCAAAAGGTATACCTTTCGGCGACCAACGCCTTTAGTCGCCAAAACTATATTTCACAAAAAATAAAAAATTGCCTCTGCTTGGTTGTCCCAAGATTCGAACCTGTGTTGCCAAGCCTTGCACCCCACTATGCCTTAGCAACGCTTGCTCCCCCACTACGCCACCCCCAGATCACATGAATATTATTACAACAAATAATATTTATATACTATTTTCACTGGTATTAATACAAAATTGTATATATGAAAATAATTTTTTTTATTTAATATATTTTATGTAAAAAATAAAATATTTACAAAAAAAAAGGGTAAGGACTTTTGGCGACTAAATCTCAATTTTAGTCGCCAATACTCCATTTTTTGGCTACTAATTTCCTTTTTGTCGCTAAAACAGTTACAACCCGCCTAAGGCTTAGCACATTTGGCGACTAAACTCAATTTTGGTCGCCAAAACCTCTACTTTGGGCGACTAAAATGCATTTTAGTCAGCAATTGTTGACCTTTAGCTACTAATTTTTTTTTTGTAGCCAAAAAAACGTCAGTTTCAGCGACTAAATTGTTTATAGTCGGCAAAACTGCTATAATCAGCGACTAAACCTATTTTTTGTCGCCAAAACCATAACTTTTCGCTACTAAATTATTTTAGTCGCCAAAAACCGTGACTTTTGGCTACTAAACAAACTTTAGTCGCTAAAAACCTTATATTCGGCGACCAAACTTCCTTTTAGTCGCTAAAAACCGTGCTTTTCGGCGACTAAACTCTTTTAGTCGCTAAAACTCTGCTTTTTGGCGACAAATTCCATTTTAGTCGCCATTTCATGCACTTTCAGCGACGAATTTTTTTTTTTTAGTCGCCATTTGTGTTTTTTGTTGTAGTGTGAGGAATCTATATATATATATCAGCAGTTTTTCTTAAAGTAAGAATAGTGATTGAAGCTGATGTATATATATAGAATCCAATGACTTTTTTAGGCATATGGATCTTGAGCATCTTGAAATTGTGGATCATGACTGGTTAAGGCTTCAGAGGAGGCTGAATCATCCGAGGCTTCATCTTCAATTTGTGACTTTGCTTGGGCCATTAATAATTTGGCCATTTGGATTAATTCATCACTAGAGGTTGACTTGGGCTTTGCTTTGGGCTTGGCCTTGAAGGACTTGGATTTGGAAGGTTCAATGCTGGTTGATGGGCTTCCAAGTCTGATTGTAGTGAGAGGAAGTGAGATTCCTTGTATGACTAAAGCATTTGGGTTTTGCTGAGACTTGACCATTGTAGGAGTTAAGGCATGAATGTTAACTGGAAATTCTTGCTGGACTTGTTCAATAATACGATGGGTTTTGAATGCATCCCACCATTTAACAAAATATTGACGACTGACTATGTTATTGGATAGGCTGTATTGCCATTTAAAAATCCAAGGGACTTTATATTTAGACATAAAATGGAGTAACCAAGCAAACTGACTTTTATGTTGGCTGAGCTTGTAAATTGAAGAGAAGTAATTTACTTGTTCTATTAACTCAGAATGGATGATTTCTGAGATGACACCATGCTGTGACCACCATCTCAGGAACCAAGAAGGGAATTTTGATTTGAATTTGTGGTTAAATGAGAAAAACCAAGAATGACTATACGACTCATTTGATATAGGAGGAGTTTGAACCAAGCATCAATGTAATCATAGTAATTATATTGTATATCATGGTTGGGAAGGTTTCGTAGTAGAAAAGGGAGACCCTATGCTACCATGGAAACAATATTATGAATGTACAAGAAATGATAAATGATTTTACTGGTCTGGACTTAATCATAGATAAGTTTAATGACTATTGACTTATGGTGGAAAAGAATATCCTTATAAAAGGTTATTGACTTATCGGGATGGAAATAAATGAAATGACATTCATTAAGGAAATAGGATTTGACTAATTCAAGAACATTGTGGTTATTTTTGTGTACTGGTTCTTTGTAAAAAAGATTGAATGACAGTTTAAGAACTTAATCTGTTCTTGGGGTAGACTTGTTAGGAGGCATTGGCGTAATTGACAGGCAGGCAAAAGGGTCTGAAGCCAGAGCCGAAGTGTAACTAGGTTTAGGAATATTACCAAGAATTTGGTATCGGTTGACTAGATCAATTGGAGGTGCAACAATGGGTTGACTAGATGGTACAATGGCAAAAGGTTTTGTAGTAGGTTTGTGGCTTGACATCTGTAAGAAAAATGACAGAAGTAGATTAGCATCCACTGAGGACATCTGATATATCCATATGAAAGTTAACTAGATTAGTGTAATGAGCAATGAAATTGCGATAACTTCTAATCTGATTGAATTGAAGGTAAGGGTTTTGATGAAGGTAAGGGTCATTTTGTAGTGACTTTAAATAGGATATTTTAGACTTATAATAGCGAATAGTTTTGCGGTATCTTGTGACTTGTAATCTATTTGTAGAACAATAAGGAGTAGGCATGATGCACTATCCTCCCTATAAAAATTCTACAGTAAGGAAATTAGGGATAGAATTTTGACTACCAGGAATATATTCAATATCAAAATCAAAAACATTTAAAATGGATTACCATCGAGCAAAAATATGTTTACTAGCAATATTTTGAACATCTTTGCTAGACTTATTTATTTTGATGATTTATTTAATGATGTTTTAATTTATTTGAAAGAGAAAAATAGAATCCAATATTTATTTTGATTTTAATTTATTTGAAAAAGAAAAATAGAATCAAAATTTATTTTGGTGATTTATTTGAAAGAGAAAAATAGAATCAAAATTTATTTTGTCCCATTATTTCTCACCTAAACCTTTATTCTAAATGTTATTAGAATGTATTTAATATTTTGTTAAATAAGAAGTTCAAACAGTCCAAAACAAAGGTTTAAACAACCCAGCACAGCAGCAGGCCAAAAGGTTCAAGTGGAAGATATTCAAATTTGTAATGATGGAGTGGAAGATATTCAAATTAGTAATGATGGAAGTACAATGGCTATAAACGGCTATAAATTCAAATGAATACAACGGCTATAAATGGCTATAAATTCAAATGAATACAACGGCTATAAACGGCTATAAATTCAAATGAATACAATGGCTATAAACGGCTATAAGTTTCATTATATATACCAAAGCCTCTAATGCAAACAAGTTATAAAAAATCAGAAAATATTCTTTAATCTATAATCACTCACATCTATTCTCTGAAAAATTCTCTGAGGAGTGTTCTTCAATTTTTGTTTACATCATCTTTCAGAAATTATACATTGAGACGTATAGCTTTAAGCCCATCTTACCTGTGTGAGGTTTATAGAAAAACCAGAGCTTCATTTTTATATCTATCTTTGAGAGATAATTCTTGTAACTTTCTGTGAAAGTAAAAACACCTTCTTTTGTAAGAGTGTAGTACACTCAGTGTTCTTGACTTAAGAAGTCTATGTAAAATCTGTGGAGGATTGCTCCATTTGTAAAGAGACTGCTAGCACCCCCGTGAAACTAGAGCATAGTGGAAAATCTCAAGTGAAGCTTGAGGAGTAGACGTAGGCCGAGTTGAAGCCGAACCACTATAAATTTGTTTGCCTCTCTCTCCCTTATCTCTTTATTTTATTTAAATTGCTGTAGCTATATTTCACATTTTCACTGTGCTAAAATTATTAACTGACATAGTTGTTAGAACAATTGTTTTAATTATTTTTATTTCATCAACTATATTTATCTATTGTGCTAGTCATAATTTTTATTAGAGTATTATTAATTTTTAATTGTAAAACCTAATTCACCCCCCTCTTAGGTTGTCTTTTGGGTAGCAATATTTTTCCAAAACATATTTAGCATTTTTGCAATCAACATGTAATATGAATTTTTGATTTAAAATGTCATCTTGAAATTTATTAATACATAAAACGATAGATAAAATTTCTTTTTTAATAGTATTATAATTTTTCTGTGCTTTGTTCCAAACACCAGAATGAAAACGAACAATTTGTTTAGATGACTGGGGAGTGTTTTTCTGAAAAAGAATGCCACCATAACCTACATCATAAGCATCAGTCTGAATAATTTTGAATGAATTTTCAGTAGGAATGCCAAGACAAGGCAAGGTCTCGACATATTTTTTGACTTGTTGAACAATAGCAGTGTGAGTAGAAGACTAAGGAAGAGGATTATCTTTCAACCTATCAAAAAGGGGTTGACAAGTTTTTCTAAGGTCATTGTAAAATTCAGCAATGTAATTTAAGGAACCTAAAAACCGTTGTAACTGGGTTTTGTCTAAGATTTTATCAGGGAACTTAAAAGCAAACTCAATAGATCAGCTGATAGGAAGAATAGTACTTTAGTGGATATCATAACCTAAGAATCTAACTTTAGTTTGGAATAGCTTAATCTTAGGAGTAGAAATGACTAGACCATTATATTTGATAATATAGAGGAGGGAATTAAGATGTTTCCAATGTTCATCTAGTGACTTAGAGAAAATGAGGATATCATCTATGTAGAAAATGACTAAAGGGATTAAAAATTTCATTCATAATGTTTTGAAATTCACTAGGAGCATTTTTTAATCCAAATGGCATGACATTCTATTCGTAATGGCCAAAAGGTGTAGTAAAGATAGTTTTATAGCGATCATCAGGATGAATTTGTATTTGCCAATATCCACTTTTAAGATCAAATATACTAAAGATGATAGCTTGATTACGTCTTTTAATGAGATCTTTTTTTATTAGGGATTGGATAGCATATCCATTTTAAAATTTTGTTTAACGGTTTATAATTAATGACTAATCATGGAACACCACGTTCAAGTTCAGCATTTTTATTAACATAAAAAGCAGAGCAAGACCAAAGGCGACTTACTATTACTAATGATGTTATTTTTTAATAATTCATTAATATCTTTTTTGCACATTTCCACTAATTCATGATTCATCTGAATAGGTCAAGACTTAGTAGGAATTTGTCGTTCATTAAAATTTTTAATATAAAGGAGTGTAACTACATGTTTTTTCCTATGCCAGAAAGTACTAGGTAAAGTGGAACAAACGGTATTTTCTAATTGGTTTTGAAATTTATCAATTTTGGATATAAGAATTGGATTACTCAATTGAGTTTCAATTATTTTGTATTTTACTTCTTCTTTGAGAAATTTGAGTAGTTTAGTTAATCGATTAATAGATTGGGATATAGAATATTCTTTTAATTGATTTAATTCTTTGATTTCAAGAGGAGACAAGAATTTAAAAGTCACTGTTTAACCAAAAACTTGTGTGGTTATGCCATGGTTAGTAGTGGTAAATGGATATAGTAAAAAGATAAACGGAGTTCCTAGGATGACTTTGTCGGTCATATTTCTAACTAGAACAAATGATGTTTTAAAACAAATATTATTTTGACAAATATGTACGTTGGGTAATTTATATTTAATATGCATTTGACTTCCATTAGCAGAACTTAAATGTTCACTAGTTTTATGATAACATTTTGTGGGGATTAAACCTTCTTGAATACAATTTAAATCAGTGCCGGTATCAATGAGGGATATGACTTCTATTTTAAAGTCATTAATAACTAGTTTGACTTTCGAATGCCATTTTTGAATATGAATTCTATTAATAATATTTAAACGACGACTATCATTGTGATTACCACTATTAGATTTAGTTAATCGATTGTCAAAGATGACGTGGCTAGGATCAGGACTAGAACTAGATTCATCAGAGGAAGTATCATTATTATTTTGGAAATCATAAAGATTTTTATTGATTTTTCATATTGTAATTTCTTCTTCTAATGATTTGTCTGTAGCCTTTAACTCTTGAATGGTTAGTTTAATTTGGTCAATCTCATTTTGTAAATCTTATAAAGCGATTTCTTTATGTTTATTTTTTCGAAATCTTTCTAAAGTAGTTGTGAGACTAATAATTGGTTTATCTTGATGAGGTTTTTTTGTCTTTATTTATTAGTAAAGATTTTAATTTATTAGTGTATTTTCTTTTTAATTTAGGATTTTTTAATTTTCTAATTAATTCTATTAAAGAATCTTTTTCTTGTTGTGATTTACTAAGAACATTAATTTGTTTACAACAAGTATCATTACATCCTAATTCAATCTCTCCGTCAGTATTCTCACTGAGAGAGTAATAAGTAGAAGTATCACTCAAGGGAGTGGTGTCACTGGATGATGGACTAGAATGAACAGGAGATTGATTTGGGGTATTAGTTATTTTAAATATGTCGAATATTTGACTTTGATGTTCTTCAGTAATTTGTAGTTGATTAAGCTTATTCTTAAGTTTTTCTTTAAGTTTACATTTATTAGAATAATGACAATTTTTTCCACAATTGTAACAAGTAACATCTTGGGTAGATTTGACTTCTTCTTAAAGTGATTAGTTTGTTCGCGATATTTCTTTTTTGGTTTAGCATAATACTTATCAAGTGATTTGGTAGGTGAATATTTCTTCCTATATTTAGCAGAGTATTTGTGTGAAGATCTCTTGTTATTATGTTTGCGTCGTGATAGTGCAACAAGAGGTAGACCATATTGTTCGCAGAAATTTCCTAATTCATAGTTAGCTTTATGTTTATCTTTAGCAGCTTTTTGACTAAGTTTCAAATCTATACACATTTTTAATCCTTCTTTTTAAATTGTACTAATGATGTCACCATAAGTTAGATTATCATATTCTATAATACCAGTAGGTTGACTAAGAACATCTCTAATCTTATGGGCAAAAAGACTCGGTAATCCATTGATAAACTTCTCTTTCCAAAATGACTTAACGCAATCCTCTCTAAGCATGGCACGAGAGGTAAAGACATCTTTATACCAGCGAAAATCAATTAAAGTAGGGCAAGTGACATTACTAAGTTGATCATGGATGCGAGAATAGATATTAGTAGGTGTTCCAATAAAATGTTTGACTATAGTAAATATTAAAGTATTAATACCATCAGGTTTACTTGATCCTATATCTTCATCGAAGATTGGGAAATCATTTTCATCTAATTGTTGAGCATGTTGAATACTTTCACGTGTATCAGAAGTTAGGTATTTATCTCACCAAGATTTGAACATACCGGTAAATCCGGAGGTAAGTAGGGAGACTATTTCAGGTTGAGTGTAATCAGGATAATTACTAGGGTATATATCCACTTTGCTTATAAAAGAAGTTCCTCAGTCAAGGCCAATATAGAGTAGGAAAGAGTTCAAAATTTTCTTTCTCAGTTTCTCTCAGTTTCTGTAAAATTTCTAGTTTGTTGTTTTAAAATTTAGTTTTTAAGGATGCATGTAGAAGCTGTATTTTCCAGTTACTAATAATTCTGTATTTTTCTATTAATTCCAGTAAACGATTGTAAGTTAATTTAAACGATTGTAAGTTTATTTTATTTTTGCTTATCTGATCTTATTTAAAATAATTCTATCTATTTTAATTCAGTTTGTTTACTTTAGTTTATTTATTTACTTTAGTTTATTTACTATTTACTTTCGTTTATCTGTTCTTATTTTATTTCTGCTACTTCCGCCTCTCTTTGGTTTGGTAAAAAAAAATAGAGAAAAAAAATTAAAATTTTGATTTTTTTTTATGTAATTTCTTGAATTTTTAAATTTTGCAATGACTTTTTAATTTTTAAATTAAAATTTGATGTTCCACACCACCTCTAAAGGGGTTATATATTTATTGAATAATGATTCATCCCCTAATTTTATTTTTTCAATTTTACTTCTAATGATGTGGATGAGAGGTAAAAGAACGTGGGATCCTTTCATATGGGTTGTGCCATGTTATTATAGAATGCAGCACCACTCATATTTATTTTCAACTTATTGATGATAAATTAAAATTAAATAAATAAATAAACAATATTGTTACATTCACCGAATTTGGATTCATTCGAATTGCCTGAATTTGTGCATGCCGGTCGTTTGGCCGATCATTTGGGTGATCATTCGGCTAGTCATCTGAGCGGATTTCTATTGACACACTGGCAGATAAGAGTGACAGTCGCGATTGACAAGGGTGATGCTGGTCGTCTGGGAGGTCATGCAGATGGACGCTAACTTATGTAATTCAGGTAATTCGGACGAATTCAAATTTGGTGATCAATTATTTTTCATAAATAAATTATAAATTAAAAAAACCCTAATATTAGGAAGAAAGTGAAGCAATAAGCCTCAGGAAGGCCTCCTCTGCCTCTGCAATCTGAGACGATAGTCTTTGTAATCTATCTTTACAAGAAGTAGTGGCAAAGATGCAAATCTTCGTGAAAAACCCTAATGGGAAAAATGATAACCCTAGAGGTGGAATCCTCTGATAGAATCGACAATGTGAAGGCGAAGATTCAGGACAAAGAGGGCATACAGCAACACCTCATCTTCACCGGAAAGTAGACCTAACCGACTACAACATCCAGAAGGAGTCCACCTTCCACCTAGAGCCAAGTACTTTTTTGGTGCTCCAAAAGTTCAAACATAATACCGTTTATGTACTGATTAGGATGAATGCTTCCTAATTTATTAGGGTTTTGAGCTGTTTGAATTTCTAAAAGTTACGTTTGAACACCTTTTTCCCTTACATTTATTTCAAACCAATTAAAAGTATAATCCCTATGAAATAAAACTTTACCCAATGAAAAATCACACCAAGAGAAAGCAAAATATTGCCTACTCTTTTTTTCTCTGTCTCCTTCTAAACCTTCTATTCATACCCTCTAAAACTTCAAGATTCACTTCAGTTTTAATTTGCAATCTTCTTTTAACTCTAAAAATTATCTATACCCACTGACGAGGCTTCTGATTGCACCTCACACGCACCTTTTACTGAACAAGGTACTTTCTAATGAATAATATTTGTTTTTCTCTGATATTTATATGCTTAATGATTTTCTACACTCATTGTGGTAGTGGTGGTGGGCAAAGGTGGTGGGTGAAGGCAAGAGTGACATACTTTTCTTTTTTTCTTAATTTAAAAATTTTGGAATTAATTTCACTTTTTAAAAAAAATAAAAAACGAAAACAATATACTAAACAAGTTTCTGTTTCTAGCTCCAAGAAAATGAGAACAAAAATAAAAAAAATAGGAAATGAAAACGTTACCAAACAAGGCCTTAGTAACTGTTAGCAAAAATTTGGTTCGAGTCAAATCAATAGAGAAGATTCGACAGAGAAACCAAAATTTTACAAACAACAAATAGATCAAGCAATTGTTGTTGGTGTTCTATGCCTTGATAGATTCAAAAACTTCTTTGGAGATTATCAACAGAGATAAACAAACTAAAGACTGATATTGTATTGCTGAAAATGTTACTTATTACAAAGATTTGAACAAAAACAAAAACAAAAACAAAATTACAAAAGAGCCATAACAAAATATTTATTGAATACAAGAACCAAAAAACCACCGAACCATTAAATTAAAATTACTCTTAGAGAAAATAAACTACTCCTATGATATGTTAAAGTAATCTACTCCTAGATAATCTATTCTAAACTCATGTTGAGTGTTGATGATTTGTTTGATGTCGCCTTCTGTTCCATTTTCAGCCCATTCATAGGCTCATATTTCAACAGTTAAAACAACTTTGACCGATGCGCCATGTTCTACTTTTCTTTCCTAGGTGCTATGACCCACTATGCTTTGAACCACCTTCTTCAGTTTCCAAAGTCCATGTTCTTCCAAAGCCATGATGCTATGATCCACGTTGTCATTGCAACAACAATAACAACAACAACAATAATAATAAAAATATAATTATGGCCATAGTAAATTTTTGAAGATGGTCATGATCTGAATTAATAGACCAAAATCAACAGGCCACAATCAATGAAATTAGATTTGGCCATAATTGACAAGTCGCAATTAATTAAATGAGATTTGACCATAATCAACAAGAAAATTATTATTTGGTGTCAAGAGTAACCCAAGTGTATCAACTTTCAAGTTTTTCTTATCTTGTTATATATATGTATCTAATTTATAATCAAGCCTAGTTGAATAAAGAGCAGACCAACTTTTGAACGGTTTGTTGGCTAGTTCGTGAGCTGAGATGAAGTATAGCTTTTGGTTTTTGATTATTGGACAGTTGTGAAAAGGCCTTCGGGTGGAGAGGGGAGTTGTTCCGGTTTAGTTGTTCTGGGCTGAGTTAAATAGATTTGAGAGGAGTCAGTTCTCTGGGAGATGTAGACGATGGTTTCGTCATCGTTGATGAATGGGGCATTAAAATTAACGGAAACTTCGTCGGTGAGGCGGTGTTCGTCCCAATGGGGGAAAGGGGTGTTAAGAGAAGAGGGGATTTGGAGAGAGAAAACATCGAAACCGTAGTGTGGTCAGCCAAGGGTGGTGAAGACGATTGTTTTTTTTCCAGTTCCATAGCTAGCTGTGATGGTATAGGTACTGAGGAACTTGGTCAACGCTGTGAGTAAATGAATCATCTTGTTTACACATCATTGGACATAGAAAGTGGATCTAAAAAATGGACTTGTATATCATTTTTCTAATTAATATGCCAACCAAAGTTTTCTAAAGTTTATTTACTTTCATTCTAGATGATTGATCCAAAGTCCATCTCATCATAAATAAAATAAAATCATGGCCATTTTGTGCCTAATTGAAATTGAACAATAGGCATATGCCAAATCCCTTTGGGGGCTAGAGAATGGTTTGGACCTCAGCTAGATTTGTAGTCGATCTATCTGGATAAAACTGCAAGCCTACAATTGAAGGGCAAGAAATGTCCATGATCATATAGATACAACATTGGTATATATAAAAACGATTATAGTCCAAAGCTCTGTGAGCTACCGCACTCTATTTGTGCTATTTGTACATTGATCTTTAATAATTATAGTCCTTTCCATATTGCAGTTTGTTGAATAATTGCTAAAGGAGCTTCTCAAATGTCAACTTGTGAACTGTGGGCTCGCCTTTTTCCGCGCCCCTGCCTTTTGGAAAGGGGTTTGAAAAGAAAGGCCCTCACAGTTCAGACTCTATTTGTGGTTCTGAATCTAGTCTCACAATGTGTAATGTGAAACTAATAAACACCAAAGAGTCCAATTTGGCAAAGAAAATTGATTTTAAATCAAATAATGCCAAAACTAGACTGCTTTGCCAGATTACAGAGTCGCCACCTAAATATTTTATTTTTGGAAAATTTAGGAAACCTTGACTTGTGCCAAAGGCCACGTGTCTGTCATCACCAAAGTTGCCTCGGTTCGGGAACTTAGGTACGAGAGGGGAAGGTCTTGAAATAAGCACCCCTGCTCGCCCGATCAAAGATCGGTCTCTACTAATCATGATATGTTGTTTTATAAATCTCATGTGTTCTTATTCCGGTTGTTAGCTAACTTTACTATGTGACGCACACAAGCAAGTATAGACTACGTCGCAAGAATTGGAACAAATTTAATTCATGTTTGTTTTCAAAAATGGTTTGAAGTTGCCACCCTCAAGTGAGTTAAAACACAGATTTGCTATCAAACATGATGGGCTTAAAACATGATTTGCCACTTCGCAAAGTGGGTTTAAAATGCACATTTGTTGAATCGTTCCAATTCTAACAACAAAGCCTTCATCCACATGTATTCATGCAGTTTAGCAAATAAGCACATAGCATCATGGAAAGCATGCGAAATATGGCAATATGGCAATCACACTAACGCAAGTATGCTAAAGCATAAAAGCTTACTGAATACTCCAAGCCAAAACAAAAACTAGTTAGAAATAATACATGATCCTAACTATGTTAAATGACTAATGCAACACATGCAATATGAAATTAATAGGCTTGGCTACTAATATGGCATTTGCAACACTTTGATAGCATGCTTTAAAACACGTATTCAAAGAAGTATTGAAATTGACAATGCAGTTTGAATGATGCGCCGAGCCTCGGTGCATGCAAGACAAATGAATGATACAAACATGCAAGCATAAGGTATGTTAATTGAAAATGCCCCTAATCTAACCATTGAAAGCGATTAAATAAAAGGGAGAAAGACGTGGGGTTAGAAGATATACACAAATGCACACACTTATTACAACATTATGCCCTCGCGAAGGAGGGTCCGAATGAATAAGCTAACTAGCTACGTTAATTAAGCTAAGCTATTACAACACAATTAATTAACTAACTTATTCTAAACTAATTAATATTACAAACTGAAATTGAAGAATTAGTTACACTAACTAATTAAGAACAACATTTGAATTGAATAATTAGCTACGCTAACTAATTAAAGCAATTAAATGGCCTCAAGGGCGAGGGAGGCATGCATGCTCGGTTGGTTTCCTTCCGAAAATCCACCGCCTTGCCATCGGACACCTCTGTTTGCATTTGTTTTGACCACTGAAAATTACAACAACTTCTAGCACACCTCTGCTCCACCTCAGGAACACACTGAACAAACTTTTCATTGATGGCCGATCGACTACAATTGGTGGCTGTCGGCCACCCCTTTCTTGGACTTTTTTTTTTTTTTTTTTTGCTGTAACAGAGAGCAAACAGAGGCAAAGCAATGTATTCTCAAGGAGTATGTGTACTATTACCCTCCTTATCATTACACAAAGTCAAAGGAGTGTAATTCTTGGCTCCAAAACCACCAACCAAGCATTTTTAATGCATGATGGCCAAAGAACCAAGAAGTACAACTTCATTGTATACAAAAACAAGAGTCAAGACCATCACCTTATCATGTGTGATCAAAGGCAATGGAGACCAAGGAGATAGGCTCATTTCATCACTTTGAGTATGAAATGCTCCAATCTTCCTTGTGTTCAATATAACGTCCGATTGAATACATGCAATGCAACACAAGATGCTTATCTTGCCTCTTTTACTTTGTTGCTTTTGTTTACTCATTTTACATTACTAAACCATTCTTTAATTGATTTAGTCCATTGGTGAGAGTCTCCTAAGGAGAAAGAAGTTTCAACCAATGGATGATGTAAGGCAAGAGAGAGTTCATGCCGTTGGTTAGTAGAAACCCTCAAAAGAGGATTAAAACCATTAAGCACAAACTCTATCTCAAGCTTAAAAGATCCCAAACTTGAAACAACTCTCAAAAGCAATTGAAAGAGTGGAACAAATGAGTATGTGACAGAGATTATGATGCTGAGATTTCATACAAAATAATACTACAACATGCAAGCAACTCAAGCATTTCATGCTTAAAGCAAACAATAAGCTAGTGAAGACCATTACACTATAGGCATGCAATACAAAGCTCAAAAGATACAAGCACTTCAAAATAGTCATAAGACAGCCTAAAAGGAGTCCTAAAACATATTTGAATTAAGCTAAAGATAGCTAGAATAAGAGGCCAAAACATAGCACAAGCTAGACTATCAAGCACAATTGCACTACAAGCATACAAAGCAAGCCTCAAGTGCTCCATTCATCCCTAAACAGAGCTAAAACATGCCAAAAAAGAGCCTAAAACATGCTTGAATTAAGCTAAGTTAAGCTAGAAAATCAAGCTAACATGTGAAGCAACCTAGGCATGGAAGCAAGACACAAGGAGGGAAGGCTAACCGCTCCTATTTTGGACTTCAAAAGTTGATTTTTACCATTGAAATAACTCTAAATTTCAGTGGCCGATCAGCCACATGTATAATTCCTTGTTGTCTTCTTAGCGGATTGTTTCGTGGCTTTAGCTCGTGATTTTTTTTAACACAATCGGAGGCACTCCATTGTGGTTTTTCCACGTTAAATCATTGTGTCATTTTGTCTTTGATTATTTGATTGGAATTGTTATTTGTTGTTTAAAATTGAAATATAATCACAAATCAATAAAAAAAATAACGCCCAATTAGTACATATTAATGTGTGTTTGGGAAGGGAAAGATTGGATACACACCTAACCTTTGGCATAGTGCACAAAGTGGTTGCCTATGACTTGAACCCATAACCTCAAGATTATTAGGCTAAGGTTTTACCATTGAACCAATATCTTAGGAATTTTAAATTTTTTAGAAAATCTTCAAATATACCAATTATGAGAGAGGTACATGTACATAGAGTGGTACATGTACATAGAGTTTATTAGGAGAAAGAACACAACAAATCATCAACATTAATTAACAAATGATTTACACTTGAATTACCAATCAACATATCAAAAGAATAAAGATAATAAATGAAGAATACAATTATTTCCAAACGCTTCCAAATCCCAGCTGCAAAACAACCTATATATTGTTTAGGAAAAATGCTATTTATCATCAAATTAATTCACAATGTGACAATTCTTCCTGATCTCACCCAGTTTGCCAGTGAGGACGTCAATGTAGCTCATGCGAACCATAGCAGAAGCAAACTTGGCCTCCCAGTTGGATCCATATTTAGCATTGTACATCATTGTCTTAGCCGTTGAAGGGTAGCTTAGCAATGTATGGTCTGAAGTTAGTACCCACGGTGCTTCTTCAATACTGTGTAGTACTTGTTGTCCAAACAGTTTGGCGTTAGAACATCAAGAGCCACTATTGGATTGATGCCAGCACCGGCGTTGCTTGGTGGGCACTTTGTTTTCAAGAATGCTGCGTAGTTTGGATCCATGGAAGGATTGTGACAACCCTCACCACTGATTAGTGTTAATCTATGATTAAGCATGTTAAGTGACTGATTAACTGAAATTTTGACTGATTGATTGAGTGTATTAGTTTGAACGCATTTCTATCTGTTTGACTGTTAATTGATCTGTTCATGTTTTATGTTTTAAACTGCAAATTGAAGGCCTTATCGGCGGCCGAATCTGAAACTGATTAGTGTTTTGTGTTAATTAGAATTAATGTGAAATTTGGTAGATTTAATTTGAAATTGATTTGGAATGTGATTTGGAGTGGTTAAATTAGATTAAATAAAGCTAAATTACATTAGTTGCATTATTTACAATTTTGCCACTTAGTGGACAATCCTAGACCTACACTCCTTATACCTCATACATGTTGATACACCATAATTCAGCCTTTTGTTTTCAAGACCAAACCGTTTGAGAGAGGGCGAGTAGGAGAACAAGTTGAATTCAACAAGTTTTGCTTGGAAAATTAGAAGAATTGAAGAGTAGATTTCATAATTGAGCTTCTAGACTTGAAATTGAGGACCTAAGGTAGGAGAATCATCTTCTTGAACTTGTGTTTAAGTTGTATCTTGCATGAATTGGTGATTAGAGTCTAGAATTGGTTTAAAATATTGAATTGAGAGCTAGATCATGCATGCATGTCCTTATATTGAAGTTTTGAAGTTGTTTCATGCGAATTTCTACTTGCATGTTCATATTTTGGGTCTTGATCCATGAACTCACCATGTTTTGAAGTTAAATCTTGCATTTGATCTTGTTTTAGAACATTGGAGTTCCTAGGAACCCATGCATGTGTTGAATTTGCATTGTTCTTCATGTTCTTAAATTTTGAGTTGAAATTTGTATTTAATTGATCTACCTTTGGGCTTTGATTTTGCAAATTGATCTTCAAAACATGTCATATTATGAGTTTTAAAGTATTTTCCAGAAAATTAGCCCAAAAGGATCGAATTTGATGCTTTAAATGTTGAGTTTCATGCTTGGAGACAAATCTGGAAATTCCAGATTTTGGATCCACGCTCGAGCGGGGAACTCCACACTCGAGCGTACACTCTGAGTTCATGCAGTCCGCTCAAGCGGGAAAAGTAACGCTCGAGCGTGAAATGCGTGTATCCAGTACTTTGCATATGTTTGCAGTCCGCTCGAGCGAGGACTTGTGTCTCACGCTCGAGCGGGGGTCGAGCGCTCGTTGACGTGAATTTCATGCATCCAGTACTTTTGCAGTCCGCTCGAGCGAGGAAAGTCACGCTCGAGCGTAGCTCTTTTTTCTGCATGTCCGCTTGAGCGGAGAAAGCCTCGCTCGAGCGGGACCCCTGTTTCAGCAAAAATTTGAAAAGTGTATCTTTGCATCCTCATTCCATCCTAGGCATTCCTAGGCCTAGTTTAAGGCATCTTAATGAGGATAATGCTATAGAACCACACCGAGTCAAGATAGGGACTAAGTTATTGTTTCCTAAACGTGCAACTTAGTGTGTGTTCATCCTGTAACTGTGTAGGGTTGGCATTCGAGGGCGCTCACTAGCCTACCTGTAGCCCAGAACTCTGTGAGTAACAATGTTGTAAAGATATGTTCAATCATGAATATTTTCTGAATGATCTACTGCACTGTTTTCTGAAATGATATTTCTTACTGAATGAATGCTTGTCCTATTTGCGAATTGTATTCGTGGCATCCATAGCAATTTACTGTTACTGTACTGTACTGCTACTGTCACAGAGATCTCTGTCGGTTCCCATGTTTGGAACCACTATTGTTTATTGATATGATGGCCATCAATTGACTGTTCGGTCTATTAAGACCTATTGTACTGTTTGCTATTGGATGTACCACTTATGACTGCTATGATCGAATAACTGATATACTGTTCAAATGACTATTTCAAATACTGGAAGGACATTCATTCTTAACCTCTTTACACAATTGTTATTCACTGGTCTTTAGCTCGTTGTTTATATATATATGTAGGTGTCCAGGCACCGGACCGGAGCTAGGAGCGTTGGGTTAGCTCTTGTTTTGTCAAGCCAACCATTGTACCTCAATGCGAGGTTCCAAGTGCTGCCAAGCCAAGACAGCTTTGGGGTGCTTTAGATTCCCCCTCTCTGTTTCTGTTTTGTATAGATTGTATGAGACTTGTACTGTACTGTTATGGGAGGGATTTGGTCCCTAACCTGAATGCCTGTATATGAAGTATGTACATACTGCTTTTGTTCCAAATGTAAATGTGTTATGAAAAGTCTTTTTGCATACAGACTGTCACAGCTCATTGAACATCTTTCATTTACTGCTTTGGCTTCCGCCAGCCCCTATACTCTGTATTACTGTTAAGCAGGCCTTCGGTAATCACGGATTACTGGCCAGTTACGGTGCTAAACCCATAGGGGCGGGTTTGGGTCATGACAAGGATCTTGTGGGTGAGTGGCATTGAAGGAGTAAAGACAGGTGGAGAAGGAAGAGCAATGAGAGACACCAATGGAATGAGCACCAGAGAGTGTCACCATCTTATCACGTGACAATCCTTTTTTGGCAAAGTTGTCCTCCAGCTATGTAGCATTGAAGAAGGGAGCTGGTAAATTTTGTGGAATGTCATCACTCAAAGAAACACGTCCATCGCGACATCCTGTTGGGACGACATAGTTTATCTCTCAAACTTTGAAGGCACTATCATGAGCAGCAAAGGCAAGAATGTCTACGCATGAGACAGTTTTAGGGCATATGGCTTCAATCTGGGCCTTGGCCTCATCAATCACCTCGAATCCTCGTAAGCTTGGGTTGTTAGCTAGATTTTCTTTCTCTGCTGGTTTTCTTGGTGTTGAATCAAGTAGCACAGAACCATCACAACCCTGAAAAGTGAAAACATTTAGTAACATTAACTAACAAATGGTGGGTGCAAACACGATGCATTTCAATTCTAATTATATCTTTTGAGTTGTGTGTTTTATATAATAATATAGATAAAACAATAAATTATTATATATTAATTTAGTAAAGGAAAGGATAGGCTATACATACCCTGACAAAGCAGTCTTGGAAATGCATCCTAATGAGGCCTGCAGCAATGCCTGGATTCTTGGATATGGCTTTGTTCACAGCTTTTTGCACAACTGCCTCAGCAGATGGACATGTTGTTTGATAAAATCCTAGTTTGAGTGGTGGTACTACTACTGGTGAAGCCATATCAGAGATAGAAAATGAGAAAATCATAATGGAAGAGATCAGTAGTGTAAAGAAAAACTGTAATCAACTCATTTCATTCACAATAACATTGAAGCATACAACTACCTATATTTATATACAAGGCTATAATAAACTAACTAGCTAGCTATAACAAACTAACCAACCATCTAAACAAACACATAACTAACTTCCTAACTGTGTAACCAACTCTAAGCCTTCAACTGAGCTGGTGAACCAGCTGAACTGTAACTTGACTAAACTGGTGAACTAGCTAAACTTCCTGAGCTAGCTAAGCTGTGATCCTCAACATTCTCCCATAAGATGATGACAAGGGAAATTGGCATCAGTTTGGTTGGAAGATAAGAACATCTGAAGATTGACAAAGGCTTAATAAAAATATCTGCCAACTGATCAATGGTGGGAATATAATGTAACACAAGCTTTTTAGCAAGAAATTGATCTCGAACGAAATGGCAGTCCACTTCAATGTGTTTAGACCTTGAGTGAAATACTGGATTAGATGCTAAAGCTATAGCAGATACATTATCACAACTGAGAAGAGGAACTGTAGGAAGCTGTATAAAAAAATGATGAAGCAACATGCCAATCCAAGTAAGCTCTGCAGTAGTATGAGCCAAAGACCTATACTCTGCTTCAGTGGAAGATGGAGACATTGTAGCTTGTTTTTTAGCTAACTAAGAAATAAGATTTGAACCTAAAAATACACAATAGCCTGATGTAGATTTTCTGTCAACTGAATCTCCAGCCCAATTGGAATCAGAATAAGCTTGAAGATCAAAGGAGCTAGGTGTATAGGTAAGACCCTGAGAAAGAGTCCCCTTAAGAAACCTAAGTAACCTCTTGACTCCAGCAAAATGGCTAACAGTAGAATGATGCATATGCTGACTGAGCTGATTAACAGCACATGATAGATTAGGTTTGGTGATTGTTAAATACTGTAAGGCACCAACAATACTTCGATAGAAAGAAGGATTATGAAAAGGGACATCTGAGAGGTAAGACAGACTAGGTTTCACAGAGATAGGAGAAGACCATAGCTTGTAATCCATCATACCAGCCTTAGTGGGAACATCTTGAGCATACTTCTTCTAAGAAAGAACATAAGCTGAACCAGAGGTTTCAATTGAAATACCAAGAAAATAGAAAAGATTCCCCAGTTCTTTCATAGAAAATGCTTGATGCATTTTAGCAATAAGAAGCTGAATTTGGGTGGCATCATTCCTAATGATCAAGATGTCATCTACATAAACCAGCAGAGCAATAAAACCTAAACCAATCTTGCGAATGAAGAGAGAAGAGTCACATTTACTGTTCTGGAAACCCGGTGAGAGCAAAAAGGCTGAAAAAGTAGAGTACCATGTTATTGGTGCTTGTTTAAGGCCATACAAAGCCTTATATAGTTTACAAACATGATGTGGGTGAGAAGGATTTTCAAATCCTGGTGGTTGCAACATGTAAACTTCTTCCTCAAGAATGCCATGAAGAAAAACATTAGATATATCTAATTGCTTAATAGGCCAATTGTGATGGAGAGCAAGATATTAAAGAATGCGAATGGTGGGCAACTTAGCAATTGGACTGACAGTTTCTTGGAAGTCAATTCCTTCTTGTTAAAGATAGCCCTTGGCCACTAAGCAGGCTTTCCCATCAGAATTTCTCTTAACCTTAAACACCCATTTACAACCTATGGTATGTTTTCTAGAAGGAAGGGAAACAAGAGACCAAGTCTTTTGAGCTTGAAGGGCTTGAAATTCCTCCACTATAGCCTGTTTCCAAATAGGAATAACCAAAGCCTCCTTGTAAGTAGGAGGTTCAATATCAAGAAATGATGAAGAAGAAGCAGTTTTTAGAGTGGCCAGGGCTGCTTTGGACCTAGTAAGCATAGAATGGCAATTAGAGGTAGGAAGAGAAAAAGAAGCAATGGGGAGCTGAATAGAAATAGATTGAATAGGTATAGCAGATGAATGAGGAGAAGAAAGAAGAGGAATAGAAGACTGAGAAGAATGAGAACTTAGAGGTGAAACAGTAACTGTAGCAGAAGATTTAAGAGAAGGAAGCTGAGAAAAGGGAAACACTTGTTCATTAAACACTGAGAAGGAAAAGGAGAAGACCAAAAGAAAGACTGTAAAGATGTAGAAGGAGAAGGAGAAGGAGAAGGAGAAGGAGAAAACCAGAAGAAAGATTGAAGAAAAGGTAACTGAGAAGAATATGAGGACAAAGAAGCAAGTTGAGAAAAGGGAAACACTTGTTCATTAAACACCACATGTCTAGAAAGATAAATTGTACTAGTTTTGGGATCAAGGCATCAATAACCTTTGGCAAAAGAATGATATCCTGAAAACACACATTCAACAGATTTAGGCTGCAATTTGGTAGGGTGACAAGGCTTGATCCAAAGAAAGCATTGACAACCACAAACCTTGAGAAGAGAAAAATCTAGAAGTTGATGAAATAAAGTTTCAAAAGGAGTTTTGTGAGCCAATTTAGATGAAGGCAACCTATTAATGAGGTAAGTAGCATAAACAATAGCATCAAACCAGTAATGAATAGGAACAGAAGAATGGTGAAGTAAAGCAATGGCAATTTCAATAAGATGTCGATGTTTTCTTTCGGCCACACCATTATGAGATGGTGTATAGGGACAAGAATGTTGATGAACAATGCCTTGAGACACAGTGAAAGCCTTCATTTTGTTATTAAAGTATTCTGTGCCATAATCTGATCTAAGTATCTTAAGGGTTGTAGAAAATTGTTTCTCTGCATAAGTTTGAGCTGCGTGTTCAAATTTCAAAATGTGAGCTGCGTGTTCACAACAAAAAGTATGAGCTGCGTGTTCAGAAATTCAAAAGTTTGAGCTGTGTGCAATGAAACAGAATGCTGTGTTATAGACTGTGTGTTCAGATTGAGCAGTGTTATGAGCTGTGTGCCAACGAAACAAAATGCTGTGTTATGGACTGTGTGCTCAGATTGAGCAGTGTTATGAGCTGTGTGCCAACAAAATAGAATGCTATGTTATGGACTGTGTGTTCAGATTGAGCAGTGTTATGAGCTGTGTGCCAACAAAACAGAATGATGTGTTATGGACTGTCTGTTCAGATTGAGCAGTATTATGAGCTGTGTGCCAACGAAACAGAATGCTATGTTATGGACTGTGTGTTCAGATTGAGCAGTGTTATGAGCTGTGTGCCAACAAAACAGAATGCTGTGTTATGGACTGTGTGTTCAGATTGAGCAGTGTTATGTGATGTGTGCCCAAATGAGCTGTGCGCGAATTAATAAAGCGTTGTGTAATGAGCTGTGTGCCAACTAAACAGAATGCTGTGTTATGGACTGTGTGTTTAGATTGAGCAGTGTTATGTGTTGTGTGCCCAAATGTGTTGTGTGCCCAAATGAGCTATGCGCGAATTAATAAAGCGTTGTGTAATGAGCTATGTGCCAAACTAGCGGAGTGCTGTGTGCGTGAATATGTTCATGACGAGCAGACAGGATACATATCGAAAGTATGGAATATGCAAATGTAGTACTCGTACCTCATGCGCGTGATGAGATAGATGGGACTCCGGCTCCCATAGCAGCAGGTCTGTAGGTGCCCGCCACATAAAGTCCGTGAAGTGGTAGAAGGTGCTAGGAGGGAGGATGTGCTCCTCCGGCTCGTACCCCTCTGGGTCGAATGGTCGTATCCTCGGAGGCAACGGTATGATGTCAGGCTCGTCCTCTGCATATGGAAAGCCTCCGCCATACGGAATATCGTCGGCCATCTGAAGAAATCTACAAAAGATGCAAAAACAAGCGAAATAAGCCAAAATCGCAAAAAGTCACAAAAGTTAACTCTCGGGAAGAGAAAAAGTCAACAAAAGTCAATGCCCAAGAAAAGGTGCCAAACTTTGAGACAAACATACCTCAAGTGGTGAAAATGGAGGAAAAAGGCTCCGAAAACAAATTCTAATCGGTTCAAATCGAAGAGAACCGAAAGTTTTCGCGTAACAACTTCGCGTGGGGCGTTGGAAAACGCGTATAAAGTGCAGATCTTGAGAGAGAAAAGGGTCTAGGAAGCAAGAAGAGTGTATTTCGGCCTTGGAGGTGTAATACAAACTGATTTGGAGTGGTGCACTTAAGAACCAAAGCTTAAAAGACCAAACTACCCTGAAATTCTGTAAACTGGTCGGCCAGCCAGTTTTTCTGGTCGGCCGACCACTTTGGTGGGCAACAATTGATCGGCCATTGATATAACTGGTTGACCACCCTCCTGGGATGATCCTCAGTGCTCCATTGTTCTCCCTGTGTGTTTTGGTGATTATTGGAGTCCTCGGCCCTCGGGAAAGTGCAAGAAAAGTACACTTTTCGGCTCAAGAATGTCTCTGCTGGAACTTCAATTCAAGTCTTTGATGCATAGCTCATGGTTTACTCGTCAAGAGCAAGGTGTATCCTTTTTGAGTATGTTGTGGCCCCTTCGAGAGGTAAATCAAAGGGTTATGGTCAAATTGCTCTCTTTAAGGCCTGTACTTCTTTATCTAGCATTTCCTTTCAAACACATATTTGAAGTTGCGCATTTCTTTTGCATTGTCTTGCACTTTCCACACGCGTTGTTGCGCATGTTTCACCTACTTTGTTATGCACTCAGTACTTTTGTTGTCACGCTCGTTCTGCTTACATCATTATACGCACTCTTGTTGCATTGTCATGCATGCACACTTCACTTGCATTGTTATGCTTGTTTTACCGCATTGTTATGCGTCACACTTAGGTTGCATTGTCATGTATCCCTCAACTTGCGTTATTACGCACTTTTCACTTGCATTGCTATGCATATTCTTAACAGTATTGTACCTGTTGAGTTTCTCTCTTTTGCAGGCATGATATTGTATGTACGGTTCATTTGAAGCTGGCACGACCAGACGAACTGGACAGGTATTGTATGTACTCTACGTGAGACATAGTGAGAATTGTATAATTCTCTTACATCCTTTCTGCATATAATGTAGTTTGATTTGTATTCACTTGCTTGAACTGTTGCATTTATTTTGCATAATTGCTTCGTTACAGCTTTTTTTGCATGATCATAAGCTATGTTCGGCTTCTTGCATTGTCACTTGCATTTTACCCCTGCCTGCGGGCACATTTCTTTGTTATCTTGCCTGTTTGTCTAAGTTTTCGGCTTTGTCAAAAATGGGTCGTCTCTGGGCTTTGACACTCATTCCGTCACTTGTGACTTCCGAGTTCTGTCAAAGAGGGACAACTGTAGACACCCCATTTTTGACCGACCTTAAGACTCAGACATCATCGATTTAGCGCTCGGTGATGGTGCATGTTGTGCTCGTTTTGAGGTTTCGGAGTTTTCTCTGAGAGCCTTGCCTTCGGGCCTCAGAACTTTTTGTGCTTTGGCTCGGTTTGCGGACCAAGTCTTGTTTTCCCTTCTCGGAGGGAGGGAGTGGTCCTTGTAGACTATCTCTCTGTGGTCGTAGACTACTTTTCGTGGTCGTAGGCCCACTTTTCCGTTTGGAGACTAGTTTCTAGTTTTTGGAGCCTTTGGCCGCGCGCCTTGTCTCGGGACTGCTTAACATTCTCCGTTTGGCGTGGTTTTTTGAACCACACCTTGTTGCCTCTGCCTAGAGGAACACTGTGGTCCGGGAGACCACTTTTGTGGTTGCATACCACTTTTGATGCTCGTTAGCTAGTTTTCGGGGCTTGTGGCCGCGTGTTTCGCCTCCCGATTCCTCGTCTTGCATCCGCTTTGGTTTGTTTTTGGTACAAACCTTGTTTTCCTTGTTTTGGAAGGTGGTCAAAGGGTGGGAGACCAGTATTTCTCCTGGCTGACCACTTCTTCCTCTGCCAGCCAGTTTTTTGGTTGGACAATTGGCTTTCTAGGTCCTTTGGGCCATCTTTTCTGGTCGGCCACCACACCACTGCATTGTTTTCATGCCTTGGACTCTCTCCCACCATGGCCGACCAGTTTTTGCTCTGGTTGACCACTTAAAGTGGTCGGCCGACCACTTTAAACTAGCAGGCCGACCACCTCAAGTGGTCGGCTGCTTTTTGACACCTTTTTGGAGATTATTTTGGGATAGTTGGCACAGCTGGAGAGCATTTGAGCCATCCTCCATACACGTGTATTTTAGGGATCACTGCAAGAAACTTGACTTTTAACGGCATTTTAAAAACGCCGCTATAGGCTCGAAAAAACACCACAATAGGTTTTTGCGATGTTTAATATTTTCATCATAGATACGGCCGCCACAATAGCTTAATAGCGTTTTAAAAGCGTCGCTAAAAAACATTAGACGGCATTTTTTAAAACGTCGCAAAATCTTTAACAGCCACTTCTCTTCCGTCACAATTAACGTGTGACGTAATGGTGACATCATTTAGTGGCGTTTTGTAAAAAACGCCACATTTCTTCATTTTTAATACTTGCCTCAGATGTGATGTCATGAAGACATCATTTAGTGACATTTTTTTTTCCAAAAAGAGTCAATTTTTTATTTTTTAACACAGCCCAATTAATTGATAATTTAACTAAGAATAGAGAATTGAAAATTAACTAAAAGAATTTATGTAAATTTAACTAGAACAGAGATTAAGAATGACTAATAATTAATATAAAAGAATACATATTGGCTCAAATTTGAATTACAATGCCAACTTGAAAACCATAAAAATTCTAATTTATATCCTTGGAGATTTAACCCTACAACTTCTCGAAAGATAACTCTTTTGTTGTTTGGATTGATGTATGTAGTGTTATTATCTTTTTCACTAAGGCTTCATGGTTTTGCCCTCTTCTTACACACTGGAAAATCAGTTCTTCACTGCATTATCAGTTCTGGTAAGCATATAAGAAGAAATTAATTTGTAATTACCATAAACTTTTCCAATGCCAAGCAAGAAATAAAACATTACAACTTTATATACCTCCCTGAGACCACTTTGGCTATTTTAGTCCATCTATTACCAAATACTTTTTGAGCCTGCAGTGGATCGTAAGCTATCAAATTCCCAGACAATAATGGAGAAATAATTATCTAATTTTGAAATACACTTGGTATTATCTGTTGGACCATTGGAGACAACAAAACAAATTAACTCAAAGAAAATTAAAGGAAATTAATGATTGAACAAAGATAGTGTTACATATATAGTTCAAAAGAAAATATATCAATAATAGTGCTAGAAAGGAAAAACTAGCTTGTCAGTATTGATATATCGCGACTTTTGAGTTCAGAAAGCATCAATTTTACCTCACATAAGAGCAAGTCTTCCTTTGGAGACCACCCCCTTTCTTGAAATCAGAATTCAAGTAAGTGTACCATCTGCAATGGAATGTTACATCAACATCAGGGTTAGACTAAAAAACAGAAAATTAAAGAATTATTGGAAGACAAAGGAGATCATAAATTTAAAAAAAAAAAATCATGTTTTTATAAAATAATTAACCTTCTTCTACATTGCCTGGTTGATTTATCCTTGAATTTTGATGCAATGATTGCCTATCAATTTCATTCATCAAACAAACAACCTTTCATACATTATAAGCAAGTTCAAATCCCTGATTTGTACAAATCAAAGTACATTATAAATAGGAATTTACCTGATAAGTTCCCACAATCAACTCTATAGTTTTTGGCGCAACCTTGCCGATTATGTTGCAGGTACCCAATGAGTAAATCCAAGAAAGCTTTCTTTGTTTTGTTTTTGTTTGATAAAATTTCTTGAAAACCTCAACACATTTCACCAAGAGAGAGAGGAAGGGAGGGAGAAAGTTAGATACCATAATCCCTCTCTTGATAATAATAATAATAATAATTGTGACATCACCCCTTCTTGGTATCAAAAGAGGCACCTCAAGTTTCATCTTGGTAAACTGCACCCAAAAAAACATGGAAAAAGGCCTTGAGCATCGCTTGGTATTTCCTAAAAGCATTTTTGATGATGCAAAGTGATATGCCCTTAATATAGTACTATACGATCCATATTTAAACAAACATAGAAAACAGATAAATAAAATGGCAATTCTACAAGCATGTTTGAAAGCATGAAGACAAGTGCATTTTGACACAAATGGGTACCCACACATCCACATATATGCATCCAAACAAAGACATTCACAAACCTGAGATGTCTTCAGCTCCAGTTCCTCCCATTCTAAAGATGAATTACTTCCTTCAACTATACCAGTTCCAGCATAAATTAATGCAACAAGTCCCTATCCAAATTGGTCAGCACACATTACTTTGGGAATGACATCACTACGAAATCCTGGACAATTATAGAGATTTTTTAAATGAAAGTACATCCAAATACAAAACTAACCCCATTGCTGTTATTGTCAGTGAAAACCATTTCAATAGTTCTTTTGGTATATAGCTTGACAGAGAAAAAAGGAAAAGAAAGGCAGAAACTACTTTCATTAATAGTGTGAGAGAGTGAGATCTATTAAGTGATTCCTTTCATTATAAATAATCATCAGACATGGAAATAAAGTTAAAAATCATGGCGATTTGATAACAGAAAAGAAAACACCCCCCTTCCCAACTGAAACAAATAGTTCAATATTTTAACCCAAAAAAAAAAAAAAAAAATATGACAATGTTAGTTAAGCTAAATCTAGTGTTCTAGAGTAAAGATTGAACTCATTAATAGTGCAACTTTTTATCACTGTTATATGCACTTCAAATTAGACAAGACACATTAAATGGACAGTAAACACATAAGCTTTACAGGGAAGTGTAAATCATGATATATGATTCCGTCTAGGCAAGTATGTATATTTCTTTAGATCATTGATTCCTTTCTTGTTCAACTTTAGTCAAGAATTGAATTATGTCTCATCTTAAAAATTTCACGTAGATGTAAACAAGCCATAAAACACAGATTGCAGAACATAAATGATATAGCAATATACATGAACCAGTTTCTGCAATTAGAATGCGTGCCTCTTCTGTAGGAAACCCACAAACTGCTGGAGTTGGATGAAGGGAAGACAATACCTCAAACTGGTAACAAAGCAAATTCATGTAAGAGAAACTAAGCAACTAGACATTCATTATCAACATATGAAACATTCAAAATCTAAAGTCAAATAATTATATATATACACACCCATCAATAGATCTTATCATTGGTAACAACCTTGTGCATCAATTTTTAACCACGTAGTAGAAGCGGTAAGGAGATGCTTAGAAATATCACCCTTAGACGAGAAAGCACTAGAAGAACTGTGGGGGAAGAGGAAGTGAGAAAGACCACTTTCCTTTTCCATTGAAACAATGACATTAACATCATGAAAGGGATTGAAGCAACCTTAAGTCAAAAAAGGGGAAAAAATCTTATTTCTTTTCAAGTAGTGGTGGTGGTAGTAGGGATCTAAAAAATCCCTGAAAGTAGTAGTAGTAGTAGTAGTAGTAGCAGTAGTAGTAGTAGGGACCTAAAAAATCCCTTTACAAGAAAGAATTGAAACATATGAAGGAAGCAAACAACTTACCTGTAGAATTTGGCATAAAGGTCTTTATCACTAACATAAGCAAGCAACTTTACCACCTGTAGGAATAAAATGAACACGTTAGAAATTACCATGACAAGTCAATAGATGCAACAGAAACAGAAATTGATATTAAAGAAACAGGAAGGCCACCTTATCTAATGTGTCCTCAATGGCTTCATCATTCAATTTTTCATTCCCACCCTTCTTGAGAATATTATCACAGAATGAAGCTAGCAGCTCTGCACGAGAGCAGCCAAAAACTTGTTTGTTGCAGAAAACCTCAAAAGCCTCTTTCAGGGCCTATGGAAGAACCAATAAGGTTAACTTTATAAATATAAATGTATAATTATTAGCAAAGGACCCGAACCATGAAACACAACTCTTCAAAACAAACCTTGTGAAATAGAGTGTGGTTTGCAAAACAATCATTCACATATGCCATATACTTATCATGCAGTTCAATAACTTTTCTGACAAAAACCTGAATAAGATAATGCCACATCAGTTTCTGTGCTTTCCAACTTCAACTACGTTACATACCGAATGTATATGCAATGAAAAAATTACCTGCTCCTGTGAGACAATAGCATTCTCTGCCTGTGGAGAAATAGCAGTTAACACTTTGAAATGCAATAATATGATTAGCCATCAAAATTTCAAAGGAAAAATCGCATTATTAATTAACAATTATTAATTCTATAGTCGAATTCTATGACTGACTGTTACTCTTTTACTATTCATTCCTACCATTTTTCTATTATTCATACTCCAACGGTCCAACCAAGAGCAATTATAATCCTAGGCCACGAGAGCCATAGTTAAACAAACAAACAACCAAACAATGGTATATGATTATTTATTGGCAGATTTAGGTAAAGGAATTGTAGATTCTCCAACAAGAAATAGCCCAAACCTGTAATAGCCCAAGCCTGCCCACATCTCATTTACCTCCTGCCTACATTAAGCTAACTTTTAATCCCAAATATCTCAGGATTGTTGACACAGATTTGATCAATCAAGAACCAAACAAACAGAGGAAGAAACACAAAACCCGCATCATCAACCAATCAATCAATTACATAAAAACTAAAGAGTAGAAAATTTTGGTATCTGCCTTTAGTCATACCAATTCCATATCCTAAGAAGAAATTTAGGAAAATTAAAAATTTAAAGTCAATTGTGAATCAAAGTTACCTACTTGCCAAGCCTTAAAATTTGCCAGCAAAATAACAATGAATGTTTATGGAATCAAATGACTGAAATTTACATGTCATTCATTTCAGCATATCATATTGACAAGTATCAAATTGAAATTAGAAGTTAAAAAATTACATATTTACCAACCCGCCAAGTTTAGAACAAAAGAAAAGAGATGTAAGCCCTCTCTCAAATATTCAATTCCCTATAGGACTTTAAAAAATTTAGAATTCAAACATAAGAACCACAAAAAAAAAAGAAAAAAAAAAAAGAAAAAAAAAGAAAAAAGCAAGTAAACAAGTGGAATCAGCAAAAACATAAGCAAAAAAAAAAAGATTTGAAAAATGCCAGAAAAGCTAGATTGGGGAAAAAATGCAAGTGAATTTTACAAACATCAACCTAAATATACTCTAAATCGTTGTTTTAACCATGAGATTTTACAGATCTTGAGTGAACTTAGAGAATCCAAGTCAGAAAACCCTTACCTTGAGCCCTAGATCGATTTAGATCAGAGGGATTCGAACAATCTCGAAGATATACGCTCAAGTAAAGAGGGAGAACGAGCTTTTCTAGCTCAAGTAACTTTGCATCTCCACCAAGAAAGACAGAAGTTTACAGATCATACATAAAAATCGATTATACATAAAATAATAATAATAATAAACCTTTTCCCAAACCCGATCTACCATGAAATTTACAGATTTATAAAAGCATAAACCTTTTCTCATACCTGATCTACCATGTATCTAATTTCAACCAGATCTAGCAAAAAATAGAACCAAAAAAAAAGAAGAAAAAAAATTATGAAATTAGAGATCTAGAGGACAGATTTGATACCTTAAGGGCCTGAGGAGCAACGTCCCAACCCAAACGCGGTCTCTTTCTGGGACGACGATCATGCGCGCGCATGGAAACTCGATCACACGTTCTATCTCCATGATCGAACACAGATAGATCCAAACAGAGTTTAGAGAGAGAGACATTTGCAGAGAGATCGAAGAGAGAGGAAGAGAATCGAAGAATGATAATGATCTGATCTGAGATAAAGAACAGATCGAGATCGAGTTCGATGAAGAACAGCTAGAGAAAAGCCCTAGAGCAACAAAGATCGATGTTTGACCAAGGAATGTAGATCGATGTTTGATTGTGAGAGAGAGGAGCGGTGTGTGAGACAGTGAGAGGGGGTGAGATCTATGAGAGTGAGATATGAGTGTAAGAATGAAAGAGACGGACCATGACGGAGATATGAGTGTGAGAGGGTGAGATCTGTTAAGTGACTTTTCTTTTTTTTCATTTTTTTACGTAAAACACGGAAAACACTAAAAAAATGGCATTTTTTTGAAATGATGTTGTATAAACGTTGTTGTATGCCAATTTTCTTGTAGTGGATAACATTCAAGCTTAGCTTCTCCAAGAAGCTTTGGCTTTCCTCTTCTATAAGAGGGAAGCTCCCCCCTCCCTCCTCTAGGTTCAGAAAATTGCCCTTAGAGAGATACATATAGTTTTGTATCTATCTTGCTTGGTTTTTCATTTTTGTGCTTCGAAAGTGTAGATTTGTCTTAGTTTAACACACAAACACACACTCAAACACCATCCTTGGGTAGCTGAGGTGCTAAGGAGTTGTTTTTGGTGTTCTTGGACTGATTTAAGCTCAAAGAACCTGCTGGAGTTGCAGTAGTAAAGAAGGTCTTCAAGGGTGAGTTTTTGACCTTTAAAACCCCCATTCTTGCTTAAGCTTTTGAGCCTATTTTCATGCTGTTTTGAGCTTAACCTATAACTGAAAAAAATTCCATTTTTAAGTGCTTAAAATAGTTGTTTTAGGTCACTTTTTCATTTGGGGTGATTTACCCCCTCTTAGGCCTTGTTAGGCCTTATTTTGAGCTATCCCTTTAGGCTCTTGTTGAACCCTTTGCATGACCTTTCTACCACTGAAATCCAGAGGATTTTCAGTGTGGAAAGGTGGTTTTGGTGTCCTAAATAGGAGAGGGTCATCCCCTCTCCCTGTATTGTGTTTACTAGCTTCATATGCCTCATGTTTGAGCACCTTTGATAAGTTTTTGTTAGCTTGTTCTTAGCATGTATTTGTGTTTGTTTTGCTGAGGCATAATACTGTTTTTTTCTTGCTTTGGTCACTCCATGCATGGTTAATACACTTGTAGTGTAAATCACATAATCTAGTCTTGTATGCCTCATGTTTGAGCATGTCTTTCTAGCTTGTTTTGGAGCCACATCTCAGTGGGTTTTTTGGTGTTGTTTTAATATGCCTTAGATCTGTTTTGGGTTGGTTTGGTTGGCTCTTGCATGCCTAATACACTTGTAGTGTAAATCCTTTAAACTAGCTTTGTATGCTTCATGAAGTAGCATGTCATTCTAGTTTGTTTTCTTTCCATTTTAGCATGTTTTTGGTGATGTTTTGCCATGTCATACCTTTATAGGATTTGTTTTGGTTAGCCTTTGCATGCTCCATGCACTTGTAGTGCAATCCCATGAAATAGCCTAACATGCATCATGTTGTAACATGTCCATTTTAGCATGCTTTTGGCTTAGCTTAAAGAAGACTTTGTTCATGTTTTAACATGTTTAAGGTCTGATTTGTGTTGTATTGGTCATGCATGACTTGCTTTGTATAGCCTTGGTTCAATCTAGCTTGTTAGCATTGCGTATTGAATCCTCTAGCATGCATTACTTGGCTTATTTTAATGATTTGGCATCACTTGTTATGTGATTTCAGTCCATGTTTCATGGCCATGCATTCACATTTGTTACTCATTCAATGCGTTGGAGGGTTTGCCCCTTTATGCCTTAACATGAACCGTTGCGTATGCCTTCATGCCATAGCTTGCGAGCCACCATTTCAATGTTTTTTTGGGGTTATTATGCCATGATATAACTCTGATTTTATTGCTTAAGTCATCCCATACTTGGTCTTAATAGGTGTAGTGTAATCTACCTTATTTGCCTTGTATGTATCATGTCTCATGCCCCTCATGCTAGCATGTTTTGGCCTCCTTCCATGCATGTTTTAGACTCATTTTAACATATTCTAGGATTGTTTTGGGTTGCCTTAGCCACATGCTTCATGTTTTGTATACTTGTAGTACAAGTGCTCTTGCTTGCTTCAAGCTTTGAGCAAAATTGCATGCTTCGTTTGTGTTGTGTACATGATTTAGCATCATCTAACATGACATTTCAGAGCTTATAGCATGCTTTTGTTCCTACTTCATTCATGCTTTGAATGCCTCTAAGTATTGTCCATGTTTGCCTAGTTTATGGCTTAGCTCGTATGCTTGCATGCCTAGGCCTTTGGGCCCTTATCTCAGCATGTTTTGGTCCTTGTTTTGACCTACTTGAGCTCTGTCCATGCTTAGTTCATGCATTTGTGCCATGTATTGCATGCCTTCTTTGTGTTGGTCTTTGCTAGCTTTCATGCCTTAGGATCCTAGCATGCTTTACTTATGTTGTTTGAATGATTTGGCATCATTTCTTGCTTCATTTTAGTGCACTTAGTGTTGTTACACTTCCACTTCTGTCACTCATTGAGCACTCTTGAGAGTTGTGCTTTTTGGCCTCTTTGATGGCCAATGCATTGTGCATGCATGCCTTGCTTTATGTGCCTTCATTTCATCACCAATGGCCACTAATTTGGGCATGATTGAGGTCTACCCTTTTGGTTTAAGTCCATTGAGTATACCATGTATATTACATTGAGCATGCCATGCTTGGTATATTACATAAGTTGCCCTTGTTGCATTGCATTGTGCATGCATGCATTACATTATGCTTAAAACTTTATGAATGCCTTGCATTGAGTATGGCATCTAGTTTTTAGCATTTAGCATTGTGTATGCTAGTTGTTACATGCTTTAGCATTGTGCATGCCATTAGCCTTGTTAGGTTGTTCACATTGCATTGCATGTTTGCATGCTTAAGTCATATTGCATACTTACATGATCGAGTCGCATTGTGTATGCCATGCTTGCTTGCATTGTGTTTGGAATAGGAGTTAGTCCAAACACGGGAAACGAGGGACGTTTCATACTGAAAGTGATGAAACATGTCTTAATTCTCGGTCGCCGACGCTCTTGATCATACATGATAGAGTTTTAGGCTTTATGTGTTTACTTGTGCATTCATGTCATATTGAATTGTACAACTTCACCTTTCGGCCATCATGCATGGAAATGCGCGATTGGTGGCCCGAGGGTCGAGAACCTACACTCCCTTGAGTTCATGACATGACACGGAGGGTGGTTGTGCACACATATCTTGCAAATACATTGCCATGCCCCTTCTTGCTCTCTGTTGCAGAAAACTGGGATTCAGCAGCAACAACTGGCCGGCCAGCCAGAAAAAGTAGCTGGCCGACCACTTTTCTGGTTTTTCAACAACCAAAAGTGGTCGGTAGGTGTTTCTAGAGACCAAAAGTGGTCGGCCACCCTCCCACAGGATTCCCAAGGTGAAGTTTCAGCTTTCTGGAGCTTGGTGCAAGTTTCTGAGAACAAATGAAAACAGAGGCAAATCGAGGCATTGCATTGGATTTCCAAATAAGGCGACCGGGCTTGCATGCATTCCTCTCCCTCTGAGGCTCTTGATTTACTGCTTTCCTTAGCTGCCATGCTTAGATAGCTAGGCTTTGCTTTGGTTTGTACTTTAATTAGTTAATGCGTTAGCTATTCAATTCGTTCTGTAATAATTAGTTAACTAGGATTAGTTAATTAATTTATTGTGTAATAATTAGTTTAATTAGCTTAGATTAGCTAGTTAACTTCTTATTTGGTCCCTCCTTTGAGAGGGCCAATTATTGTAATAAGCGTGCGTGTGTGTGATGCATGTCTTCCAACCTCCATTTCTTTCTCCCTTTTACTTAACCGCTTACGATGGTTAGTTTTAGGGCATGTTTAATTTAGCATACCTTATGCTCGCATGCGTGCATCCATTCATCTGTATTGCATGCACCAGGCTCGGCGCATCATACTAACTGCATTGTATTTCAATACCAAGTTGAATACATGCATCAAGTTGCATTTCACATGACATTCTAGAATAGCCGAGCCTATTTTAATTCCATTTTCGCATGTGTTGCATTAGCCATCTTAACATGAACTAGGATCATGCATGATTTCTAACTAGTTCTTTGTTTTAGCTCGAAGTACACTGTGAGTGTTTATGCTTTAGCATACTGCATGTGTGTTATTGATTGCCAGGAAAGCATGCTTGCCATGAGGCTAATTGCTTATTTGATATAACTGCCTGAATGCTTATGGGTGAAGGTTGGATTACTTGAATTGGAACAATTCATTGAAATCCGCATTTTAGCCTACTTGCGAGTAGCAAAACTTCAAACTGTTTTCAAACGGATATGCGATACTTTGTTTCAAATTAGGCGATCTAGTTTATACTTGTTTGCTGTGCGCATCACATAGTAAGATTAGCTAATTAACCGGAAAAAGAGCACATGTGTTTTCAAAAACAAGATATCATGCTTAGTACAGGCCGATCTTTGATCGGGCGAGCGGGGGTGCTCATAGATGACCTTTCCCAATCGTACCCAAGTTCTCGAGCCGTGGCAACTTTGGTGATGACGAACACGTGGCCTTAGGCATGAGTCAGGGTTTCCCAAATTTCTCCAAAATAAAATATTTAGGTGGCGACTCTGTATCTGGCAAAGCAGTCCATGTTTGGCACTTCTTTATAAAAATCAGTTTTCCAAAACGATTTGCCGAATTTGGACTCTTTGGTGATTTATCGGTCTTACATCACACATTCTAAGATTAGATTCAGAACCGTAACATTTGAGTCCGAACTGTAGTAGCTCAGAGAACAAAATGAGATTTTCTCGGGAGTTCTCTCCGGGGGCGCGTCTACACCCTCCTTTGCTCGAGCGAGCCTCGAGTATATCAGTTGCAGCAGCGTGTTTCTTCTTCACTTTTTCATCTCTTTTTACTTCCAAACCCTAGATCCGACTCTCTCTCTCTCTCTCTCTCTACATACACCTTCTCTCTACAAATACTCTTGATCTATAGCTCTTCTATCCTAGTCCCTTTGTAAGAAAGTTGGAGCTTGGCTTGGGCTATCTTTTGATCCGAAAAATCTCGCTTTTGCAGCATCTTGGGTTTTTCTCCTTATCTCCTTTGAGCTCCTAACTTTGAGCTAGGGATGATCTACTCCTTCTTATGAGTTTTAACTTAAATATTAGTCATTTAGTATAAATGTTGAGATTTGGTGACTTGGGAAGTTAGGGTTTGAGTTTTGTGGTATATAAGAGAGGGGTTTTGTGCTTTTAAGCTCCCTATGTATATGAGGTCTTGAGAATGAGGTTTTGTGGGTTTGATAGGTGAGATTCGGACTTAGGATCAATGTTTGAGAAAATGGGGAAAATGCCCTAATTGAATCTAAATAATTAATTTGTATAATTGATTTGGTAATTGTGAGAAGTATGAAATTGATTTGAACATCATGAAATTGGACGGAATTGGGACTAGTTAGTGTGGTCTGTTTGGTAAATCACTCACCTATGGAAATTGTGATAATTTATCTGTTTGGTAAATTCATTTATCTATTTAGAAATAATTGATTTGGGCTATCAGTGGAGGATAGTCTTGATTGTTGTAGAACTGCATGATGATTAGGTAAATTGAAACTAATCAATTGAAATATGTCATTGAATATGATAGTGGTAAGAACACATTGAATATGTGCCTTAAATGATCATGGTATAAGAAAAAGAGTTTAATACATTGTATATGTATCTTGTTTGGGAGAAGATAAGGGATGTACTCCGTATATGATTATGTGCTTTAATACAATGTATGTGTATCTTGTTTGGGAGGAGATAGGGGATGTACTCCATATGTGCTTATTTGCTTTAATACATTGCATATGTATCTTGTTTAGGAGGAGATAGGGGATGTACTCCACACGTGCGATTATATGCTTTATTACGTTGTATATGTATTTGTGTTTGAGAGGAGATAGGGATGTACTGCATTGTTTGGGAGGAGATAGGGGATGGACTCCATAGATAATTAAGTTGGCCGGGGTGTCCGGGGTGAAAGTCCTGAAAACCTTATAAATTGAAATGCATGAATGAAGTCGACATTTGAAGTATTAATTGCATGAGTTGTAGTCTCATTTTGAATTGTAGATAACGGAAGTGTTAATAAGTCGAGTTGCAGTCTCATTTAAGCTGTTTGGTTAGATAACGAACCATACCTTGTAATTGAGTTGGATAAATAAGGGAAGTGGATCGAAACATGGTCGTAATTGTTATTGGGCTATGAGAAGGGCATGAGTTGGTCTACATGTGTTAGTCTTTTGTTGAATGGTAATGTTTTAGTTATTTCTCATATTGGGTTTAGTATATCTCTACTGGGCTTTGGCTCACCCTACTTGGGATACCATTTTCAGGTACCGGAGACGTGCCAAATTCAAGATCTTTGCTTTTAGGAGTTGAAGACTCTACTTTGTTATTTGTTTTTTGTTGGTTTCATGTAAATGCGAGCCGAGGGCTTTACTTGTAAATGAGTTAAAACTCTTCTCTTGTGTAACCAAGTAACAACTTGGAAAGATGTAAGCCCTCAGAGCATTATATTACCTTTGTAAACATTCTCAACTTATATGAAATACTCTGCAATATTAACTCTGATGTATGCATGTAAATGTGATTTATGTATTATGTATATAAAACTGTTAGATGTTGGGATTATATAATATTTTGAGGGCGTTACAACTTGGTATCAGAGCGTACCGAGTTTGAATACTTTGGGTACGTGGAAAGTGGTTAATACCACAATAGGTTTGTCTCGCTTGTTAGAGACTTATGTATGATGTTATATGCTTATGTGATAACATGTTTATATGACTATATGGGCATGAAATTTAGTTTCTAGGATGTTGATTGGATCCTTGGGTTTCTGGTAGTCTTGTTGGAAGGGCACTTGATCAATGTCGTTTCTAACTGGAACTCTAGTAACGCCACGGGACGATCACTATCTGGAAATGTGATTCGTAATTGTTTATGTGATTATGTGCTTATGTGAAATGAATTACAGTTGTCCATCGTGTTAGGACGCGAGTGAAATAGCTTCGGCACCTTTGATAATGTGCTAATATCTTTGTTACCCTCATTAGGTTGCCTAGACGAGGAAGTAGTGATTTCCCTCCTTCCACACGGGAAGAGTTGCGGAAACAGTTTGTGGAGTTACACCAAGGTCCTACACCTTTGGTGCAGTTTGAAGCATGGTTTGCTAACCTGTCGAGATTTGCCCCAGAGCTAGTGGAGACGGAGGAACTGCGTTGTTCAGAGTTTGAGAGTAGGCTGTGTGACGACATTTGAGAAAGGATTGCTGGGTCTTGGCATAGGAGTTATAGTGTGCTTGTTAAGGCAGCGGCTTATGTAGAGGCAACAGTGCTAGCTATGGGACAAAATAAGGAGGAGGCCATGTTGGCGACCCATGTAACTCAGAGTGTTGGTAGGCCTTTTAAGAGGCAGAAGGGTTTTAAACCACAACTATTTCAGAGAGCTCGGTCTAGCTCTACCTTTCCAGTGCCGAGTCTAGGTTCGGGAAAGGGTAAGCAGAGGGCTGTCACTTGTTTCAAATGTGGTTAGCTGAGCCACAAGTCTCCAGCTTGCCCACAGAGGAAGAGGGCAGGGTTGGCAGTTCGACCAGTAGTTGCACCACCAGAATCATCTAGCCAACCAGGTTTTGGATCGATCGAATGCTCATTGGGGGAGCAGTCGTTGGGGTCCCCATCAGTTCAGACTTTGAACCAGTCACGTACTTGGGAACTGCTTACTTGTTGGGTGTGTAATCAGCCAGGTTATATCAAACGTTTCTGTACCCAGCCAGGGGCTTCTTTGGGAGTTTTGTAACCTACCCAGGATCAACTTTATTCGACTGGGCAGGGGCAATACCGTTATGAGGGACAAACATGCCAGATTTCGAGGGCCTCGAGAGAGTCGAGTTCCAAAGCCCCAATTGGGGAAATACGCAGTTGTTCTAGGTGTGGCCAGTTGGGGCATATCAGTAGTTATTGGCCGTGGCTTGTAAGCTTGTAGGATATCTTGGGTTTGAGAATGACCAACTTTAGCGGTCCAGTGAGGGACGGTAACGGTGGTAATACCGATGGGATGGCTTTGTTTTGGCTAATCTGGTTTGTAATCGGTGAATTATCGTTTTGTAATAATTGGGTTTTGTTGTGTAACCAATGTGTTTTGGGGAATGTTGAAACATCAAAACTGCTTGTTTATATATGTATGCCTTTGTTTGTTAATTTCCATGGGTTGGGTGGATTGGAGCATGTTGTGGCTCTAAAGTTTTTTTTTAATGTAATAAGTTGTTGTGAAACCGTAATTTTTTTTTTGTAATAATGCATTGGTATGCGTATGATTTGGTTTGGGAAAATGAGGGCTGGTGAGCCATGTTTTGAAATTAGGAAGAATTATTGATGGATACGTATCCTGGTCAGGACTACTATGGGGCGAGAATAGTTATACTTGCCGGGTGTGCGAAATTTCAAGGGTATTACCTATTTGATATTATGTGCATGGCAGAGATTTTGGTCTACTGTCGTGGGAACTCCTCGAGAGGATGTGAAGTGTGTGATTAACACTAGGTTTTGTATATTTAACATGATGTTTTACGGAGGCATAGCGCATAATTTCGTTAGGAATAGACTTGTACCTTCATGGTAGGTGACGTTGCCGAATCTGCATACGTCTTGATTGGTTGTTTTATTTGAGGAAGTGTTAGTCCCTCATTAAGATTGTGGTTGTTGGCATTGGGGAGTGGTGTGTTGTGAGCAGCTGGTGTTGTATCTCGGGCAGTAGTATAATGGATGTTCTCTAAGTTTCAGGATTCTTTTACTATGTTTAAATGCGTTGGGTGTGCACCTTAATACTGGTTAGGTCAGGAGATGTTGTTGGTAGGGTTGGTTGGATGTATAACCCGTGGTTAGGATGTGACCCGTGAGTAGAGTCACAGTGGTATGGTGTTTGCAGATGAAGGTTAGGGATAATAGCGAGGAGGGTGAGGACTTTTACTCTTCTGGAGAGTTAGGATGATAAGTCTTTGGGAGCCTTGTCGGCGACATGCGATTGTGCCGGGGTTTGGTTCAAGGCAGTTGTTCAGTAGTAGTAATGGCTAGTTGTTTGGCACAGAGACTTAGAGTCTTGATTGTACTCTCGGGACGAGTGACAAATAGGATGTGGAATAAAGAGTGGACCCTGTAGATCATTGGCGGATGAAGATACTATGTTTGCTTGTGTTCGGCTCGAACGGTTATGTAGTAATGATAAGTGTCGTGGCGTGGTAAACCCTTGTTAACTAATTTGGTACGAGGGAACAAGTATGCGAATTTTGTTATTATGAGTTCAGTCGAGGTGGCGAGTGAAATCTCTGAATGAGGGATTCAGTATGGGTGTAAGATAGCTTGCATTAAATGAGGAGGTTTTGCCTAGTACGGTGCATGATAGTGTGTGGTTCGTATGTTGTTATTAGGTGATGTGTAGAAGGGGATCGATCTTAAGGAAATCCCAAGAGAATGCCTTGGTAAAGCAATAGTGTGGTTACTGATCGAATTGAGTGGTTTGATGTTTGGTAAAGCTGGGTCACTTTGGTATAGGTGTCTGTCGTCCAGTTTGGATAGTGGAAACACTAGTGTAGTAGTAAAATTGTGTAAAGTGAGTGTGGCACTCTGTTAGAGTTGTTTCAACTTGTTTGGTCCTTGTTTGTGTGGTGTAAGGCACGGGGGTGTGCAACTCTATCCTTTGTGTCATTGCGTTGTTGGAAATTTCAAAATTTATAGGGGTCCCTATCATGAAAGCTTTGTTTTGGGTATTGTGTCATCACCGTGAGTATGACGGGTTTTGTGGAGTGACTATGTTGTGATTCACTGGAGGGACATTGAGTACTCTTCATAAACTAAAACGATTTTGGGTCGAAACGTGAATTTGCGATCCTTATTCTTCGGGAAAATAATTTGAAAAATCTCTGAGTTCGGTTGTGGCCAGTTGTAAATGACGTGTTTAAGTGGTGACGGTATAAGTCTGTATACTTTTGAAAAAAAAAAAAAACGAGCGCTTTCAAACAAAGGGAGTAAATAAAGCAATTTCTTTAACCTGGAGGGAGTGTCTTATGAGAAGTGAGATTTGACCTAGCCTGAGTTGTTGGTTACATGTTGTGTGTCTTTAGCAAGAACTCTGTCACGACCCAAACCCGCCCCTATGGGTTTAGCACCGTAACCGGCCAATAATCTGAGATTACCGAAGGCCTGCTTAACAGTAAAACAGTAATATAGAGTACAGGGGTTGGCGGAAGCCAAAACAGTAATTAAAAGATATCCAAAGAGCTGTGACAGTCTGTATGCAAAGGACTTTTTATAACATATTCACATTGGAAACAAAACAGCATGTACATACATCATATACAGATATTCGGTTAGGGACCGAATCCCTACCATAACAGTACAGTATAGATACAGTTTATAAAGTATTACAAAAACAGATACAAAATGGGGAAATCTAAAACACCCCTAGGCAGCCTTAGCTTGAACAGATCTGGGACCTCGCAGTGAGGCATGAAGGTTGGCTTGACAAAACAGGAGCTTAGCCTAACGCTCCTAGCAACGGTCCGGTGCCTGTATACCTACATATATATATGAGCAGTGAGCTTAACACATGTGTAAAGAGGTTAAAAATGAATGTCCCTTCAGTATTGAAAACAGTCATTTATCAGTATATCAGTCATTCAGTTTGTGGGTCATATTTCATGCCATAACAGTCATTCAGAAACTATAAAAGTCATATGTGGTACATCCAATAGCAAAACAATGTAGTAGGTCTTAATAGACCGAACAGTTAGTTGATGGCCATCATATCAGTAAACAGTAGTGGTTCCAAACATGGGAACCGACAGAGATCTCTGTGACAGTAGCAGTATAGTACAGTAACAGTAAATTGCTATGGATGCCACGAATACAGTTCACAAATAGGACAAACATTCATTCAGTAAGAATTATCATTTCATAAAGCAGTACAGTTGTTCATTCAGAAATATTCATGATTGAACATATCTTTACAACAATGTTACTCACAGAGCACTGGGCTATAAGCAGCTAGAGCGTTCTCGGATGCCAACCCTACACAGTTACAGAACGAACACACACTAAGCTACGCAGTTGGGAAAATAATAACTTAATCCCTAATTTGCCTCGGTATGGTTCTATATCAATATCCTCCTTAAGATGCCTTAAACATGTCCTAGGAATGCCTAGGATGGAAAGAGGATGGAAAGATGCACTTTTAAACACTTCACAAAATTTTCAAAAAACAGGGGTCACGCTCGAGCGTGGCTTTCTACGCTCGAGCGGACATGCAAACAAAGGATCCCCGCTCGAGCGTCACTTTCTTCGCTCGAGTGGACTGTAAAACATGGTAAAAGTACTAGATGCATGAAATT
>JAXFYN010000314.1:0-352561 GCA_036172215.1 Camellia granthamiana | reverse complement strand
CATTAGAGAGATAGTTCGACTTCATGAAGTCCTTGCGACTATTGTGTCGGATAGGGATCCTCGTTTTACTACTCGGTTATGGAAAAGCCTTCAAGAGGCGTTGGGAACTAAGTTAACTCTTAGCACCGCTTATCATCCTTAAACCGATGGATAGTCGGAACGTACCATTCAGATTTTGGAAGACATGCTTAGAGCTTGTGTCCTTGATTTTAAGGGGCCTTGGGAGAAGCACTTACTGTTGGTTGAGTTCGCCTATAACAATAGTTATCAAGCTAGTATTGGGATGGCACCATTTGAGGCCTTGTATGGCCGACCTTGTAGATCACCAGTTTGTTGGCCTGAAGTGGGTGACGCACCGTTACTGGGTCCAAAAATTGTTAGAGAGACAACCGAGAAAGTGGTTCTCATTCGGAAGAGGTTAGCTACGGCCCAAAGTCGACAAAAGAGTTATGCCGATAAGAGGAGATGACCTTTATCTTTTGATCGCTAGAAATAGCTTGATTTAAAAATGAAATAGCGTGGTTTTTGATCTCTAGAAACCCCTTTGTTTGGGTAGTTTGATTTGAAATTTCGGGGACGAAATTCTTTAAGGAAAGGAGGTTGTAGCGATCCCAATTTTGACCCGGTCAACTTTAGGGGTCGAGCTGCCCGGTCAGCTCGCCGAAAGCAAAAATGCAAAATGCATTCGAAATTGCTTACGGGAAAGTGTATTTCACGCTCGAGTGACCTTGTTATATCAGTCCGTAAATTAGAGTTTCAAATCACTTTTTGTAGCTCCCTCTCTCTCTAAAACTCTCCAAATTTCTAGGTCTAGAGTTTCTCTCTCTAGAAGTCATATTCTCTCTTTGATTTCTCCAAATCCATTGGGATTTAGGCCTAAGTTCTTCACCAAAGTTGGTTATCACCTTGAGGGCTTCATTGTGTGCGGTGGAGATTGAGTTTCGATACCATAGATTTTGGGGTTTTATCTAAGATTTTCTTCAAAACTTGAGGGAGGGATTTGGTTGTGGTTTGGACAAATCTAGGATTTGGGTGTGAAATGAAAAGAGGGGCTTTGATGAATATGAGGTAAATGAGTATGAGGCTTGAATATAAGATCATGTTGTGCCAAAATAGTTGATTCTGGTGTTTGCGTTGATATTTGGTGAAAGGGGGGATTCTGCCCAAATTTTGATTAAATTATTATTTTGTATAAATAATTGGGATTAACATTGAAAATGTGAAATTAGAAGGTTGTGATTATAAATGGTGATATTGGATATGTATTATCTCACCTATGGAAGTTTTGAATAAACTATTTATTTTGATATTGAATATCTCTTTAGAAATAATTGCATTGGGCTATCGGTGGAGGATAGCTATGATTGTTGTAGAAATTACATGAAGATTAGGCGATTTAATGCTAATCCATTATTGGTGTCATTGAATATGACCATGTTATGGATACATTGTATATATATGTTTATTGGGAGGACAAAGGGGATGTACTCCACATGTGATTATGTTTATAAATACATTGCATATGTATATTTGTTTGGGAGGAGAAAGGGGATGGACTCCATTTAAAGCAAGTTGGCCGGAGTGTCCTGGGTGAAAGACCCAAAATTTTACATATAAATGGGGTGCCGAATCCTTCGGACGAAATATCCATAAAATGGTAGGTTTGAAGTGTTTATGTGAGTTTTGCATAATTGGAAAATCATTGAGTTGTAATCTCATTTTGATTGTTGAAAGATAACGAATTTAACTCATGAATTGAGTAGCATATATGAACTGGAAATGAAATTAAAGGAAAATGGAATAAGGTTGGTCTTAGTGGCATATGGATATGTAGGTCTTGTGGATGTTTCAGGATCGGTATTGTTTATGTACGTGGTATTTATACCTTTGCTAAACCTCATAAATTGTGTTAGATTATTTCCACTGGGCTGTTGGCTCACCCTATATGGGAATACCATTTCCAGGTACAGGTGAGATGCTTCCTCCAAGGCAATAACGTGGATGGAGTTTTGGGAAGCAAGAGTTTCTTAATTATGCGTTATGTGTTTATGTTTATTATTTGTAAAGCCAAGGGCTTAAGATGTAATGAGCGACACTCAATTTGTGTAACCAAGCAATGACTTGGAAACATGTAAGCCTACATGACATTTAATTGGTTGTTAAACAGTGAACTCTGATATATGAAAGTATGTTGTTTCTCATATTTATTCCGCATATGAGTTATCTTTATTGTATTATTTTGGGGGCGTGACATTTTTTGTAACAAAATTTTCATATTGTCGCTGAAAGTTAACAATTAGTGATGTTTTTTTAATAGTGTTTAATGAAAAATGTCACTAATTATCATAGAACCTATTGAATAATAAGTCCACTTATTAGGACCTACACGTAAGTTCCCCAAAAAGTAAACCCCCATGACGCTGGATTCGACCTTTTGTCTTCGATTGTGAATATCAAGATCTAAATTTTGGACAATAAACTAACTTTTTTTTCATAATTTATTAGAATACATTTTATTTATAGAGGGAAAAATCAAGAGATTATAAAATTATGTTCGGTTCATTCAAATTTATAATTGCATAATAAATTATTTTTTTATTAATAAATTATTAAATTAATTAACAGTTTTTAACAATAGTAAAAATATATTTCAATTAACAATTCATGTAATTTGAAGAGTAATTAAAGATTTTATTTTTTATGTTAAATAAAAAATTCTTATAAAAGAACATTTATAATTTTTAAAATCACTGAGAATAATATGTATTTTAAACAAATCTCAAAAAATATATTTATAATTTATCCAAAACTTTACCCCCCCCCCAAAAAAAAAGAACGTCATTATTAATGAGGGAATGATCCCTTCGTTTATTCAAAAATTGAACTCTACACACAAGTTTCTTACAAATAAAAATCAATAAAAAATGAATAATGCTAGACATTTCTGGTTCACACTTACTAGCATATGAACCCGCATGATGCACAGACTAAATAAATAATTAAAAATAATTTTAAAATTAAATAATAATATAAAATTTAGGAGAATTGACCTATAAATCCCATATAGATGAATTGTAAACCATTTAGTGCTAATTGTTTTATGAAGATCTTAGAAGTCCCATTTTTGGTTGTATTACGTTTTTGCCATATTTAATGAGTTTAATGTTGAGTTGTTTAAATTGCGGAAATGGTGGGCGTGCCACGTTACTGAAAAGCTTCCTATAGACTTTTTTTTGGTTTGATACGTTGGGTGGGTCCGCCCACATCACCACGATGAAGCCTAGTTTTCGGCCCAAAAAATTGTTCTGTGGTGATTACGTCGGGTCAATCCACTACGTATCTAACGCTGATGATACGGTGTACTCAATCCACATCGTTTGGGTAACCTGGTGATGTGATAGGAGTTTCCTGAAAACATCAGTCGCCGACGTTGATCAGAAACTATCCACATTTCATTGTACAACAGTCATCGACCCCCACGGTCGTCGAGCTTGGTGTCCTCACGCCAAACAATTTGCAACAATCAGGTAATTTAGGAAAATTGTTTGGAGAATCCATTATTTTTGGGGTTAGGGTGGTTGGTGCTGGACCACATCGTGTTAGGGCTGATAAACAAGCCAATATTGTTGGCGGATATGTAGGGGGGTGCTAGGTTGGTGTCGATCGCAATGTGAACAGGATCCGATATCCTATTGTTAAAGGAAACCATATCCAAATCCCACCAAATTAGCAACCGTTTAGTAAAAAACATAACAATGTAATGGATATGTGCTATATCAGTTAGGGTGTGATAGGATTTACACCAATAGACTTGGTGGACTGATTAATCGAAAGGCTGGTGGTATTATTGCTGCGCAAGTGCAAGACCCACCAATTTGCCGATGATGATGTCGCGCAATGAGTAACCACATCCTTTATCGTAATGTGTTAAATATGGTGTTGTTATTTTTGGGTATGTTGTTTGTTTTCTACTAGTGTGTGCATAGTTTGCTGTTACGGTGTGTATTTCGGTGGTGGTGTGATGCTGTGGGTGAGTGTAGGGAAGGTTGGGGGTTGGTGGTACATGTTGTATGCGTGTGACTATGATTTTCATTGGTGGGGTTGTTGTTTTTTAGGGCAAATGTGCGGATGTAAAATTGATTTTTTTTCCCCTTACTGAGTAGGTGTTGTTACACTGAAATGGGTACATGTTTGTAGGGGTTTTGTCTATGTTTTTCTGTGGTATGTGGGGTGTGGGTAATGTGGGGGATTAGGGGAGTTTGGGAGTTTGGTAAGTGGTTTGGGATAATGTTGTATGTGGTTCTGTGTGGAAGGCGCGTGCGTGGGGGGTGTAGTGTGGTTGGTGAGTGTGGGTGATGGGGTGTTGGGGTTTGTTGTATGTGGTAGGCTGTTATCTTGGCAGTTGTTAATTTTGATGGTTTGGTAGCATTGCTGTCATACATTTGGTTGTTGTGTTGCTGGGTGCGTGTTGGTGTTTGTGAGTTGTAGGAGTGTGGTGTGTCACGTGGTTATGTAAATGTTTGGATGTGGTTTGTTAAATGCGCGAAATGTGTGGTAATATGGTGATGTCAAGGCCTCGTGTGTTATTTCTGTTGAATTACTGGTTTGTAACGTAAGGTTTTTGTAATTGTTTGTGTGTGATTTCAATGTAGATGTTGTTAGGACGTCGAGCCCTAGGACCCGATCTATAGGGAAGACAAGGGTTGGTGGGTTTGCTAGTTCGCCATCTGGAAAACTTGACACAACGATGCAAGGGCGTATCTTGTTCAAGCAAGTGAAACCATTGCGAAATGTTCCCAGTCCCATCAAGGATGTGAAGATGAGGTTGAATTATCGGTCAAACATTGTGGGAATTATGAAGATTGTATCCATATCTGGTTTGACATCAACTCACTAGGCCTACCTAATGAAAATGCCATTTTGGTTGTTGTTTGAAGCAATTCTTGGCAATGACCTAAATGAACATGAGTTCTGGAAGTGCGATGCGTTGGTCTATAAGATTATCCAGACGTACGACCTCGGATAATGATGTGTTCAGCATCAGGGATGGGGTGTTGAAGTTGAGGGATAGTGATGTGAGACTTGTTTTTGGGTTGCAATGTGGTGGGCAGCCATTGGTGTTATCGTCAGGGCCCCGACCAGCTTCTGACTTTGTGCAACGTAGGTGTGGGAATGTGACCTGTATTAGTTCAATCCTAGTGAAGTCACTATTTGTGGATCCCGCGGTAACGATGAACAAGACGTAGAGGATGCTGCGAAGCTGTTAACGTTATACATTTGTGTGAAGTTGTTTTTCTCAACATCGGGAGAATCTGTGAGTTGGAATTTCTAATAGACAAATTGGATACCATGAAGTTGTACAATTGGACTTCCGCGATACGGAATGCTTTGATGGGATCAATTAAAAAGTTTTATCGTACCCCTGACAAGGTGACTGGTTGTGTGGTCGTGTTTTTGGTAAGTGCCTTGTTATAATTGTTTATTTACATTTGGGGTAGTTTTGTTAATGTAAGGCTGTTTTGTTTTTTAAATGACCATGGGTGGTTATAATGTGCGTAGTACTGGCTGTGTGAACACACCACGATTGTCGAACCGGAACGTAACAGTGTTTTCCCTAGATTTATGAAGTGAAATGTGAGTAGCCTTTTGGGCAGAATGCAAAACGTTTCCTTAACAGACATGGATAAATTTGAAGTAAGTTGTACTGGATTGGTTTTGTAGTATTTAGTGGTTGATTGTTTTATTTAAGTTGAGTGCAGTAATGCGGGTGGTATGTGTTGGTGACCTTGATTACGTGGTAGTGGTTTGTTTGAACGTGATGCGGATATTTGCATAGGTACGGGGTGACAGGTTGCAGGTGTCATCGTTCGAAAGAGCACAACTGCTTGGGGATTACAATGTGCTTGATTTGAAGTTGGCTGTTGATAACGGGAACATAGATGCATGCCATACAAGTAAGGAAGATTGTAATGTGAACCATGTTGTCGTGGGTACGGGGAATGGTTCCCGTAGTAAGCGTGCTCAGGAAAGCAAGGATGAAACTGGTGCTAGTGAATGAGTGGCAGTTAATACTGCAAAAGCCGCTGGGAGCGGGTTCGAATATGTGGCAGAGGCAAACGAAGCAGAAATGGCACAGACTAAGGGTCCAACAAGCCCCCCCTAGCATTGAGAATGCCTACAAATTAATCTCCACGCTGGAAGCCGAGAGCAAAAGCAAAGACTTTGTAATCGCCAAGTTGGAGGAGCAAGTTGGGAAGTTGACGAAGGCACTTGAGATGCAAGCCTCGAACTTGTTTGTTGGATTCAATGGGTGCATTAAAGTAAAAGCGGAAGAGATTGCACGACTGTCAAAGGTTGTTGATGAGTTGAAGAGTACCATATCCGGTCTTGAGGATGCGCTTGCTAGACGTCATGCCCACGCAGTAATGGAGGGGCGTAATGCAGGTGATGTCGACGCGAGGTCGGACTCGTTTGCTTTTGGTGATGCAGAGAATGCTGAGGAGATGATTCATGATGTCACACAACGAGGGAAAAAAATGTTGATTGTTGCACTGAATCTGTGGGTGCTGTGGTGGTGAGTCGCAAACAAAATATACGGGATGAAAAAAGTGATGACATCACTGTGGCCGAAATGGATGTTGAAATGGAAGTGGTAATGTGGATGGATAACAAAAGCGATACCCCCTTACAAAATTTGTTTGTTCGGAAAATTAAGAATAAGGTTCAGCGTGAACGTAAGTTACCTGAGTATGAGTACCCCATGGCTCGTGGACGGTTGAGGAAGGTTGGTTCTTGTCTGAGGGGGGACCGTTGTTGAAGAGCGTGGCATTAGTTTTGGTTTGATTGAGTGCAATGGTGTGGTAGGTGAGGATGAGGATGGTGGTATTGTGAAAATTCACACGGGGTTTGGGTTAAACAACCAACTGGCAGTGTGGAAATTAATACCCGAAGAAATTAAACGTAAATTGAGCCAAACTTATGAGGAGCATGGGAATGGGTAAGTGTTTTCAAGTTTTGTTTTACTTTTAATGTGTGCATGATATATGAATTTGCTTATAAAAATTTGCTTGATCTTGGTGCAGGGCCGTCGTATGGACTGGCTCAGGAGAAGATGTTTTTGTGTACTTTTCAGACATTCGAAGTTTAGTCCGACAAGGTTTCGTTAGAGGAAATATATGTAGCATAAAGTTGTTGCAATACACGTAATGATTTGTCATTTGTGTAGTATGCATTTATTTGAGGTTGTGTGTGATGATGTGTGCGTAATGTTTGGTTAGCAGGTTATTGACGCATGTGTGGAGCTATTGTTGAGTGAACAAGATATGTTGTCTGTAGGTTTAGAATCCCCTGAAAAATTGTACTTCTTCAACAACATTTGTTTGGTAAGTGTGGGCGTGAGTTGGTGTCCGAACATATTGGTTGTTTAATATAGGATTTGTTTTTTTTTTTTTTTCTTGCAGGACGTGATGAAACACATAAGTGATACGTCGAGAGATAAGTACATCGAGACGCATATGAGCGCAGCTGGTGGTGTGCGATACATTCATTTCCCAATGTGGTTTAAGTCACACTAGACATTTCTTGTGTATGATACCGAAAGTGGGGTTTAGAAACATTACAATTCAATGAGGCCCTGAAACAACAACGAAGATGCACATTTCAAGCAGGCAATGTTTTTGGTATGTTTTGTTTTTTTGTAAATGAAGAAAGTAATATGGTATGTGTATTCGTACTTTTTGTTAATGGTTTGTGACTGACCTTTATGGTTGGTGATGTCTGTGTATTACTATGGTGTTGTGTGTGGGGTTGTTGTTGTGTAGGTCAAATGTGGGGATATGGTGGTTTTTGTTTTTGGCTTCTGTCTGGGTAGGTGTTGTTAATTTGAATGTGGGTATACGGTGGTTGCTCAGGTTGATGGTTTTTAATTTTGTTGGTAGGGTATAATGGCTGTGATACATTTGGTTGGTGTGCAGCTGGGTGGGTGGGTGTTGAGGGGGTTGGGTTTATTGTGTTGCTTGATGGGTGGTTGCGATACTTTTGGTTATTGTGTTGATGTAGTCAGTTAATGGCGCTGTTGGTTTGAATACGGGTTTAGTTTATTGTTCTATGTTTTGTGCATGTGGCAGAAAGAGCTAGTGTTGAGCTACGTGATGTGGACCATCGAGGCGGCTGTGCATGACGGCGTGGTTAGCACGCAAGACATAGTTAGTATTATAGAGTCAGTCGTGGATTGCCCACAACAGTGCCCAGAAAGGTTTTTTTTTGTTCCCCCTTTAATAAACGTATTTTGGGTTATTTACTAATTATTATCCTCCTACTTGTAAATTATTAATTGGCATGCTTTGCTGCTTTGTTAATCATATGTCCCCTCATGGTTGTTACTTGCAGTCTAGACTGCGCAATCATTGTGTGTTACGTAATGTGCCAATATGTCCACCACGTTGACATTGAATGGACAATGAAAGACACAAACTGCATCAGTGCACCTGTTGCAATGGTCAAAGCGAGCGTTTGTGGATAACCCAGTACGAGGGGTAAAGTGAGGTGCAGTGGACATCAGTGGTTGATGTTGGATTATTTAGATTCGTACGTGGACAAGTTGTTGTTTCCCCCCTCCCTCGGGTTTAGACTTTGGGTAAGTAATAATTTGGATGCAATGTGGGACGTTAATTATTTTGCTGTGCACGATGAATTTGTTGCCCTTAATCTGACTCTATTAGTACTTCTATGATAGTGTGGTTGTTTGGCAAAAGATGTTTGCAGCTTATTTTGTTGGCATGCCTTGACGATGGTGAGCGTATAAATGAAACCATGTTTGTGTTGGTAGTGTTGTAGTTGTTTACACGTTTGTGTGTTTGCACATGCAGCTAGTGGCGTGGTCAGTGCTGTACGTGAAGCAGTGGTGTACAAACAATGTTACATCCATATTTGCATGGTCGATCAATGCACGTGCATTCATAATCTATGGTTGGCTGCACATGCGTAGCGTGTAGTTATGATGTGCATTTGGTCGCTTGTTGTTGTAATCGTGTTTTATTTTTTGGCTAAATGTAAAACGTTGGATCGTCATTAAATGTAGATGAAACTGACAGGTGTGCATGTGTGAGTCATTTGTTGGTATGATGGGAAGAGTTTTATCGATAGAGGGTGGGGTGTGGTTGGTTCCTTGCTTAATGTGGTTGTGTTATCTCTTTACATAAACCAAACTAATTAAGCTTGTGTGTATGAGTGCCAACGGTTTTTTGTGTTACAAAGATTCCTTTGACTCGTAATGGCTCGTTGTGGGTGCCATGGGCCAATCAAGACATGATCCACGTAGAAAACTTGTACATATTTCGATAACCTGAGGACACACATTGTTTTAGTGTGCTGTTTTTGGCTATGTAATGTGTGTATCAAAGTTTCCGTGTGTGTGCTTTGGGAGAGGGCCAACTGATGTGTCCAATGATGCACATCATGTTGTGAGAATATATTGTGTATAAAATTAGGGAAGATTTTATTGTGTATAGAATTAGGAAGATTGTGGTGTAACTATTTGGCTGTATTTCCTTTTTTGTCTTTTCCTTTTTCAGTCATAGGTTTAGGGTTATATAAACTGGTGACCTCCTTATAAAGAAACATAATTGAATATACATAATTATTCAGAAACATATATGGTATCAGAGCCATATTCGAAACCCTAGTCCTCATCTGAGTTCAAATCAACCATTTTGGTTCAGTCTCTGGTTCGTGGCCATCGTACCTTCCTCTGACATCACAACCGTGGTCAGTTCAGCCTCTGGTTCATGGCCATCAATCGACCCTCCTTTTGAACTCACAGTCATGGTCGCGACCCTTCTCACTCTCTGACGTCGCAATCGTGCTCCAATTGTCTCTCTCTGGTTCTAGAGTCACGACACTGTGAGCTTCGAAGCTTCTCTGGTCTTCTTCAACTCTTGCTCTCTCTATTCGTGGTTCTCCGGTTGTGATCTTCTATGACTCATCTTTCTTTCTGCTCATGGTTTGTTTGGTTTGGGTTAACGTTTGGTCTGTGTGAGTAAACTTTAAAACGTATTTTAGGTTTATTACTGTTTGACCCCAGCACCTTCTAAATATTATCAGTTTAACCCATTAATTCTAAAAAAAAAAAAAAATACTACAAAATTTTGGGTACATTTGAACCCCTCAATTTTCTAGTTATTATGATGTCTCTGGCTTCAGATAAATGTGCCTACTGCCATCAAAGGGGTCATTGGAAGTACCATTGTCCCAAGAATGGATGTCTGTCTGTTCGGCCTCCTACCGATTTTACTGCATCTGCTCCAGCTCCTGATCCTGACTTGGTTTTCTTGAGTGCTCAGATTAGCTAGTTTCAGCATATACTGTCTACCTCCCAGCCATCTCCATCTGCCTCCATTGTTTCCTTTCGTCATTCAGATTTGCGTGGGTCTTCTTCAGGTATCTCTTCGTCTGTCTGGCTTTTTGATTCTGGTGCCTCTCATCATGTGACTCCTCATCTCTCTTTACTTCAGAATTGTCCTTCCCTTCCCTCTCCTATTACTGTTAATGCTGCTAATGGGTCTAGTAAGTCAGTTATATCTATTGGGCCTGTCCTACCATCTGTTATGTCTGCAGTCTCTATTCCATCTGTCTTATATGTTCCTCAGTTATCTGTTAGTTTATTATCTATTAGTCAACTTGATACCTCTGGTTTTGATGTTATCTTTTCTTCTTCTATCTGTTCTGTGCAGGATCAGATGTCCAAGCAGTAGATTGGGACTGGCCATAGAGTTGGAGACCTCTATGTGGTGGAGAACTTGCATCTGCCTATGACTACCTCTCCGACTGCCTTTTCTTATTTTCAATTAGATTCTCTATCAAGTCCTTTCTATTTGTTGCATTCCAGATTAGGGCATTTGTTTGCTGACTGCTTACAGTCTTTAGCTCTGTCAGGTATATTGGATAAAGTTTCTCCTAGTCAACTTACTGAGTGTCGGGAGTGTAAACTTGCCAAAATGACAGCCTTACTTTTCTGTAACAGTACTTCTATATCTGCTACACCGTTTTCTTTAGTTCATACTAATGTTTGGGGCCTTTCCCTTGTTCTCACCAAGGGGGCTCTGCATACTATGTGTCATTTGTTAATGATTGCACCCGTTACACTTGGGTTTATCTTATGACACATAAGTCCGATTTCTATCAGATATAGTGTACCTTTCAGTCTATGACTACTACTCGGTTTGGGTCTACAATTAAAGTGTTATGATCTGACTTGGGTGGGGAATATTTTAAAAATGAGTTTTGTGAGTATTTGGCCAATTTGGGTATCACTCACCAAATTTCCTGTACAGATACACTTGCCCAAAATGGTCGAGCCGAGTGTAAACACCGTCATCTCCTTGAGACAGCTAGGTCTTTTCTTTTCTCTGCCTCAGTTCTGGCTCTATTCTGGGGGGAGGCAGTTCTTACTGCTGCTTTTCTTGTCAACCGCATGCCTACTCCCCTTCTTTCTGGTCCGTCTCCTTATGAGGCTTTATTCTCCCAAATTCCTAAATACTTATTTCTTCGTGTGTTTGGGTTTGCCTATTTTGTCCTTCTTCCCTGCAAAGATAAGGCCAAACTCAGTGCCCGATCTGTCCTCTGTGTCTTTTTGGGTTACAGTCTTACTCAGAAAGGCTACCGCTATTATGATCCTGTCTCTCGTCGCTTTTATGTCTCCCGTCATATTGCCTTTCTCGAACGTTTGTCTTACTTTCAGCTTTCCCCTCTCACTGCTCCAGTTTCCAAAGAGGATTTGGTTACATTGACTCCTTTTCTTTCTGATGTCCTATCTGATGAGTACATCTCCACTATTCCTCTTGAGTCCATACTTCTCCGTTTGTGTCACCAATAGCTCCTTCTCCTCCTTCGGCTGTTTCCTTTCCTCCATTATTGGTCTATTCTCGTTGCCAGGCTTCTCTACCACCAGTTGTCTCTACTCCTGTTGTTACTCCTTTTGCTTCTAACGACTCTGATCCTGTTGTACACTGATATCCTACTCGTGAGTGTCGTCCTCCAAATAGGTTGTGTTGGTCTAATACATGTTTTTCTGCTTCCTATCATACCTTTTTGTCTGTTATTCATTCTTTTTTAGAATCACAGTCTTACACGGAGGCCTGTTAGGATCCTAATTAGGTTCAAGCTATGGAGGATGAGTTGTTTGCCTTACAGAAGACCAACCCTTGGGAGTTGGTTCCTTTGCCTGCTGGCAAGAATCTGGTTGGTTGCAAATGGGTCTACAAAGTCAAGACTCATTCTGATGGTTCTCTCGAGCGCTACAAAGCTCGCTTGGTTGTCAAGGGTTTTTCACAGGAGTATGGTATTGATTATGAGGAAATATTTGCCCCTATTGCCAAGATGACTACTGTTCATACCTCGATTTCTGTTGCTGTTGTTCGACATTGGCCTTTCTATCAGATGGACATTAAGAATGTTTTTCTTAACGGTTATCTCACTAAGGAGGTCTACATGCGTCCTCCCCCTGGTTTTCTCCACTCCTCTAGACAGGTTTGTCATATTCGGCGTGCTCTGTATGGTTTGAAGCAGTCTCCTCGTGCTTAGTATGATCGCTTTCAAACTGCCGTTACCGAGCTTAGGTTTCATCCTTCTGCTTCCGACTCTACATTGTTTCTGAGATATACCTCGGCTAGTTTTGTTACTCTTCTACTCTATGTGGATGATATGATCATCACTGGTTCTGACTCTTTTACTATCTCTGAGGTCAAGAAACATCTCTTCCGCACCTTCGAAATGAAAGATCTGGGTCCATTGCGGTATTTTCTTGGTATTGAGGTTGCCTCCTCTCCAAAGGACTATTTTCTGTCTCAGGCCAAGTATGCTAAACCGTGCTGGTCTTACTGATACTAAGGTTTCTGATACACCTACTGAGCTTCATGTGAAGCTCAACTCTACTGATGATGTCCCTCTGGATTATCCCACTTTATATCGCGAGCTTGTGGATTGCTTAGTTTATTTGACGGTTACTCGTTCTAATCTTGCCTATGTTGTTCATGTGGTTAGCGTGTTTGTTTCTGCTCCTCGCTTCGTACATTGGGCTGCATTGGTTCGGATTCTTCGCTATCTCCGCAGTACTATCTTTCAGGGTTTACTATTGTCCTCTACTTCCTCTCTGGATTTGGTGGCCTATGCTGATTTTGATTGGGCTAGTGATGTTACTAATCGTAAGTCCACGTCTGGTTTCAGTATGTTTCTTGGCGATTCCTTGATCTCTTGGAAAAGCAAGAAACAAATTGTTGTTGGTCGCTCTACTATCGAAGCTGAGTACCATGCTATGGCTCATATTACTGCTGAGATTTTTTGGCTTCGTTGTCTCTTATTTGATTTAGGTGTCCCTCAGTCTTCTCCAACCTCCCTCTATTGTGACAACCGCAGTGCTATTCAAATTGCCCACAATACTTTCTTCCATGAATGGACGAAACACATTGAGATTGATTGTCACTTTGTTCGACAACATCTGTAATCTGGCTTTATCTCACTTCTTTTTGTCTCTTCGGCTTTGGAATTTGCAAACTTCTTCACCAAGACTCACACTATCGCTTGGTTTCAGTTTCTTCTTAGCAAACTCTCAGTGTTTTCTGCTAAAACACCTTGAGTTTGAGCGGGGGTGTGAGAATATATTGTGTATAGAATTAGGGAAGATTGTATTGTGTATAGAACTAGGAAAGATTGTGGTGTAACTATTTGGCTGTATTTTCCTTTTTCGTCTTTTCCTTTTTCAGTCATAGGTTTAGGGTTGTATAAACTGGTGACCTCCTTTTAAAGAAACATAATTAAATATACAGAATTATTCAAAAACTTACACATGTTACAAAGAAAGGTCCTTTGCAGGCGAAGTTACTACGTGAATAATTTGAGCAATGTGGACGGTGGGTACATATTTTTAAATGGGGTATGTGGTGCATCCGGGTTAAGACTTCGTGACGATTAACTGTTGTTTTTGTCGAATTATGCAATAAATTATTATGCTGGGATACATCAAACATTAGTACTATTTATAAGGAAAATAGAGTTATAAGTTGTGAACTGAAACTAGGATCCATTCGGGATGGAATCTGGCACAAGGCGCCGTTATGAAAAAATAAACCGAGCGAATCAATATGATGTTTGGGAAAAATGAACGTAAAACCAAATGTGTTCGGGTTGTTAGGTGGGAATGTGAACTTGGTCGGGAGTAACAAGACAACTACAAAAAAGAATAGTTTCGCACTAGATTGGTTTTATGCAAGTATTCCTGCTATGATTTCCAAAACGGGCATAGCCACCCACATTGTTATTAGATTATGAAACGAGCTAAGCAATACGATGTCCATAAAAAATAACCATAAATCCGAATGTTTGCATGTGGTAATGTGGGTAATGTGATGTTGGTTGGGAGCACGAGATAACCCAAAAAAGAATAAGAGTGTGGAACTAAAGTTGTTCTATACAAGTCTTCCTGTTATGATTTCCCAAACGGCCACACTAACCACATCGTATTTGCTGCACTTCTTCCCATTTTGATGGTATCATTTACTTCTTTGGCCTACTAGGTGGACGCCGAACGGATAGAGGGAGTATGATATGATTGTCGGGTTTGATTTCCAATTTTTCAACTGTTGGGATTGGGTATATTGTAGACGAGTATGCTAACCAGTACTCGTTCAAGTCCGTGTCGCTGTTGCCGATGGCGACCATTGCGTGTTGTAACACCCCAAAAATGCAAATTATAATTATCTGAATTATCTATGTGTTAATTACGGATTATATGATTTAATTTATGTATATCTGTCCAAATTGGGAAATTATTTGTTGAGAATACAACTTTGGAAATGCAATTGACGACCTTACTGGGTTTAGAAATTGAAATTGAGTACATTGATATGTTAATTGGAATTTTTAGAATCATCTGGGAAGTTTAATTAAAAATTGATTTTTGTCTGATTCGTAAAGTTATGTTTGGCTCTCATTACTTGTATTGAGTTTAAAGATAGTTAGTTAAAGCCTAATTCATATTAGTGAAATTAAATTTAGTGTAATTGAGATCATAATATGTTGAGGATCAATTTAATTTCAGTGAATTTGATTTGCATTAAATTAGGATGATTTATTATTAGCCTAAGTTAATCTTGAAGAATAAGAATTAAAAAAAAAGAGAGAAGACAAATACAACAATCTTACTCATCAATTGACTAAAGAAGAGAAGTGGCGGAGTTGCTATATACATATACGTAGAGAGAGAAGATGAAAGTGCACTTGGTAGAGAAACTAGAGAGCTCAAAGTCTAAGGATGAGAAGAAGAACTTAGGTTAATTCAACAAGTAAGGTAAGCATTTTCCCTCTAATTCCTTGAAATTGAGACTTGCTCATGCATCATATTTAAAGATTGAGGTTGGAATTAGGGTGAACTATTGACTAATTAGAAAGTTTGCTCATGTTGTTAAGAGTTTAACACATGCATGTCTTCGTATGGAAGAATTGATTAAATAAATCTCATATATTCACATGCATGGCATAATTCTTGAACAATCATGATCTTACATTCAATTTCTTGCATACCTTTTCATATTAATGAGAACCTCCACGGGAGATGAGAGTTTGGGCTCAATTTTGCAAGTTTCAAGATTATACATGTCTATCTTTGAAGTGAAATTAGAGTTAAGATTATGTGATCATATGAGTGAAAGATTGGTTGAGTTGATCCTTCAAACTTCACATGCATGACATGGTTTTCATGAGAATTGTTTTCACACCTTAATTCATGTCTAGTTCTTCAAAAGTGAAAGGAATTTCATGAGATTTGGAAATTTAGCACTTAAACTTGTATGTTTAGAACTATATATCTCAATTCAAAGGTTTGATTATTTTTACATGGAAATGGAGGTTGCTTTGTAACCATGATTTGTGTTTGATATCCAAACATTCTAGTTTTAAGTTGTTTTCAAGTGTTTTGAGCCTTGAAATGTGTGAATTTGAAGTTGGTTTTGTAAAAGAGTGAGTTTCAAACTTAGAGAAGATTTTCGGATTGAAATTATACCTAGACCGCTCGAGCGGCCAACTTTCATTTGCTGAAAGTTGCACATTGCCTTACCACCGCACATGCGGCCAAACAGGGCAGATTTTCCAATTTTATTTTCTTTCCATTTTCTGATTTATGGGCCTTCATTTACATGATTTTCATGTGTCATACACATCCATATGCATATTATATGCATGAAAGAAATTGAAGAAAGAATAGAAACAACCGAATGAACAAGTAACGGATAAACGAAGAAGGTTAAGAATCGACTGATTGACTCGAATGTATATTGAGAAATTGTGCTATGAATATTTGTGTTTGTAGGTCAAGACTCGAAGACCGAACAATGGGTATTGGAGGCCACTGTGAGTAACATTTTCTGTAAAGATATGTTGGTATGAATTATGTTTTAACTGTTACCGTTAAGTGATAAATTCTGAAATGCTATTTTGATCATGTGAACGAATGTCCTATTTGCAAATATATTATGGCATCCACAGATAGTCCCAAGTCATAGGGGATGACATGTAAATGCGGGTCCATGACATATGATTGTTTACGAGATCTCGTTAGCCACTTCATTGTGGTGATATGTGTTTAATCGGTATCCAGAACCGATTACTCTAGTCGAAAGATGATATGTGATATGTTTCGTGGGATGTACCGTTACGTTATGTTTTGATATGAGACTGATATGATTGATTGTGATATGATTTGTTTTACAGATATTATATTTGGAATTTGTTCGCTAACCCCTTTACGTTAATGTTATTCACTGGGCTCTAGCTCACTGTTTTTATATATATGTATAGGTGAGCATTTTGGAGGGAAAGCCTAGAAGGAGTCTATAGCTGAGTCACCGTTTTGAAGCCTACCGAGTTGTTTTGTGTGCCTCTGAGTTGGGGCTAGGCCTGGAAGGTCGTTGTCAAGCTTTTGGTCATTGTCAAGATGAGTTAGAATCTTCTAATGCCAAAATAGATTAGTTAGAAAGAATGGTGGAGGTTTTAACTAAATTAGTAAGACAACAACAAGAGCAAAGGCAACAACCTGTACCTCCTCTGCCGCCTCTGGTCCAAATTGAGCTAAATAATGACGACATCATTGCTCTTACACAGAAATACAAGAAAATGAAGCCACCGGAATTTCTGGGAGGTATCGAACTGCTAAAAGCTGAGGCTTGGGTGCTTGAAACTAAAAAGATCTTTAAAGTGTTCCTATGTACTGACGTACATAAAGTTTTGTTGGCAACATTTACTTTAAAAGAAGAAGCTAGAAGATGGTGGATGCTCGTTCGAGACGAGAATAGAGACTTGACATGGGATTGGTTCAAAGAAATTTTCTACGAAAAATACTTTCCGCAATGCATTCAAGATAGAAAGGTATCTGAATTTCAACAACTAAAACAAGATGATATGACTGTGGCAGAATATGAAGCCAAATTTACTGAATTAGCCCGACATGCACCTCATATGGTTGATACTGACTATAAAAAGGCAAGGAAATTTGAGGGTCGATTAGATGTCAAAGTGCTTGACTGGGTAAATGTTTTAAAATTGGTAAAGTATGTGGACGTACTTCATAGAGCCTTGATGTCCGAAGCAAATATTGCTGCCTTGAAAATGTCCGAGTCAACAGCAACAACCGAAGGAGAAAGTAAGAAATTAAAGAAACATAAAATGGAAATGGTTAGGGAATTAATGGCCTCCATGAATGAAAAATCAAATTCAAGAACTTTTGGTAATACAAGTCGGGGAAATAATAGGAACAATGAGGTACCTACATGTAGGGAGTGTGGGAAACAGCACTGGGGCATTTGCCACCGCCTTTCTGATCCTTAAATTTTCTTTTATTCTTCACTTTGGTGTTTCATGTTTTAAGTTCTTCTCACTTTACTCCTAAAGTTAATTTTTATTTAAAATTAAACAAAAACTAACACACTGACAGTTATGTGGCATAACAATTTTTTATTATATATATAATTCACACATCTAATATAAACTTAAATCTAAATATAATAATATATTTTTTATATTATATGATAATATAACAATTTTTTATTTTTTTATATTCGTTATATTATATAATAATCTAAATATATTCACACATCTAATATTTTTTAAAAATGTGAAAGGTTAAAATAAAAAATTTAAAAAAAAAACAAAATTTAAGGCTTAAAATAAACATGGGAAAGCGTAATTTACCCATTTTATGTAGATTTTATGAATTAAATATTCTCTCTATTTGTTCCCGGTTCAGTCTTTTGACGGCGGCACAGCTCACTCATTCCTATCCTACCGGCCATCGTACGGATGCTGATACAGTGATTTTCACCACAGATCTGAAATGGCAATCGGTATTTTCTTTATCTCATACACTAATATCATATCTCTCTCTCTCAATCTCTTACCAGTCCACATTGTCTCATTTGCATGTAAGTCTCTTGGTCAATCTCCACTTTCTTTTTCCTTTTATTTTTTACTCTATTCTTGGACCCATCTACAATCCTTCCCCTTTTCTTTCATCAAATTTAAATTTGATGAAAAAGTACTAAAAAATCATTTCTATTTTTTGTTTTTGTCAAATTGAGAACTCAAAGATGAATCATTAGAGATGATTTTTGTTTTTTCATCAAATTTGGTGAAAAGGAAAATTTGTGATAAGAGAGGAATTTTAAAAAAGATTTTGATGAAATATATATATATTTTTTACTCAAATTTGTAGTCAATGAAAAAATTAGTGAAGGGTTGCTTTTATATATTGTGTTTAAAATTTTAGGGCTATCATATTACTAGAATAAGTTTATTTTACATTCATATCTAGGTAATTTTTTATTTTTTTTGGCTATTTTTGGAAGGTATTGTTGCTTTGTTTCTTCACCAACCCAGCCCAATGCCGATCATTAATAAGACCTAGCCGACCGTATAAGCATCTTCAATGGTAGTAGGCATTTTACCTATCTAAATATTACTATAAAGTATACCTTTTATTTTGCCTATCAACTGTTTCATGTTTCTATTCCAACCATACTCTTTATTTTAGCTGTTCATCCAAATACTATTAACTTTATAGAATGCCACGTCAACAGCAAAAATGGAGGGAAATAATCCTAATGATTAAATACATTTTGCCTAACCTTGAAGGCTAGCTACATGTAGCTAGTGAATGTGAGCTGAGCCAAAATGCCTAATCGTATGCCTAGTGCATTGGAGTTGAAAAAAGTGAGTCACATTAGGCATTTTGACTAACAAGCATTATATGCCTAGTGGGTTGGAGATGCTCTTATATATATATATATCTTGGACAAGTTTTGTGTCATTTTGGTCCTTAAAATTTTAGTTTTGTCAGTTTCAGCCTTCAATAATATTGGAAGCTTATATTTCATCTTTCTCATCAATGTTTCATGACCAATTTGACAGAATTAAAAATTTTAGGAACCAAATGCATATGTTAGGGATCATAAGTGTCTTTAACTATTTAAACAATTGGTTTGAAATTGGCCAATTTGATTCAAATTGAAAATTTAATGATGAAATTGACAAATTTGAAATTTAAAAGAACAAAATGACACGAAAATATAAATTATCCTTTTTGTTGATGTCTCATCATTTTGTTGAAATCATAACGTGTGCTGTGTTCCAATTGATATGCACTTCAATGTTATCTTTGTTTAAAAACATATTGTCATATGACATGTCTTTTAGATAATTTTGATATGAAAAACACAAATCAATAAAGTTTCGATTCCTTCTAGCTTTCATCATATGCATCATTACGATAAATGTACTCATATAGATTCGTCATTTCCCCCCCTTAATTTCTCTTAAGGACTAATGGAGCTGCAAAGTGATCAAGGAAAGGAGAATGCCATTGTATATGATATCATTCCAAACAAGCACCATCAAGGTATTAATGAGTTATGTAAATTGTATTAAATTAGTTTATAATAAATTGAAGTTCCAACAATAGTCTTGGATAGAAGCATTCACCCTAAAATTGGAAGTTGCTCCCAAATAATTAAAAAGCATATTTCTATTGGCTTTTGCTTCATCTATCTAACTAGTGGTAACCCGTGCGATGCATGGGTATATATGATTTAAAATGCATAACTTAAAAATAGAATTGCAAAACATATGTTGTGTCATGATTTTATGTTTAATATCATCCGTACTGATTGTCGTTTATTATTTATTTTCGATGAGATTTTGACAACCAAAAACATAAAAAGTAATAAAATTAAACAAACAAATAAATCAAAACAACTGCAATGAACATCAATAAGTATCATATAATTGAGAACTATGTTTTGCTATGATAAAAATAATATTCTACTGCCAACCTACAAACAAAACTGAATAAAAGACTCAATTATTCAAGTTTTTTATTAAAAAAGAAAAAATTGATATCAACTGTAAAAGAGCAAAATTAAATATTACATAAAAACATATAAACTACGTGAACCCACAACCAAAATATCATTGAAAGTTAAAATTTTAACCAAAAGAATGTAGTGGATACTCAATTGTCCAGTTAAAATACTCTGAAATTCTTAAATAGGAAAGAGTTTTTTAGTTTGGTGGGAAATTCATTATGAGAATGATACACACAAATAATTTTCCTACACATTTTTTTTTTTAATTTTTGTACATAATATTCAACATTAATGCAATAAAAAGAAATTCAAAAACTCTCTAGCCTTTGGTAAAATTAAAATTTAGATTAAAAAAAATGCAAATGTGAAGCACTTCAGCCATACCTATGACAATATAAAATTATATATAGAGAGACGGGGAATGAAAATGTGTGAAACCTTTCAGCCATACTATAGCGATCCCGGGTTTTTCCCTTTATGTACTGTGATTCGGACTTGGGTTCCTTGGTTGAGTATTGTTGTATATATCTCTTTCCGTCCTTTAATTCCTTATATTTGAGTTTTAGGATGTATTGGGCAGGTTTGGAACAGGTTGGGTGTGTTTTGAAACAAATGGTTGCTGTCCAGTTTTTGGTCTCTTCGCTCGAGCGAGGACTTTGTCGCTCGAGTGAGACTTGTGTCTTGTGTCTCTTCGCTCGAGCGAGAACTCTTGTGCTCTCGAGCGTGCATCTGTATTTCTGTTAGACCTGAAGGTTGTGCTTCTTCGCTCGAGCGAGCTTTCCTTGGCTCGAGCGAGAGAGGCCAATGTTTTGAGTTCCTTCGCTCGAGCGAGCATTCCTGCGCTCGAGCGTGCTTCTGGGTTGCAGACCTGAAGCTTTGCATTGTTTGCTCGAGCAAGGCTTTTTGCGCTCGAGCGAGGCTCGAATATATCAGTTCGTAGCAGCAGCTTCTTCAGCACTTTTTGAGTCTCTTCTTCCTCCAAACCCTAGATCCGGCTCTCTCTCTCTCTCTCTATACTCTCTCTCTCTCTCTCTCTCTAAGATTTCATCTAGTTCTAGTGGTCTTCTACCCTAGTCCCTTGGGAAGAAAGGTAGAGCTTCGCGAGGGCTTCACTTTAATCTGAAAAGTTGTGGATTTGGAGCACTTTGAGTTTCACCTCTCTTCTCCTTTGAGCTTCGAAAATTAAGGTAGGGATAATCTACTCCATTCTATGTGTTTTAACATAAATTTTAGTTATTTTGTATAAATGGCGAAGTTATAGAAATTTCGAAAAGTTAGGGCTTTGAAATTGAAATTATAAAAGAGGGGTTTTCCATGTTTGGGCTTAATATGTATGAGAGGCATGAAATCGGGATTGTTTATGTGATATGAGTGAAATTGGCCTTGGGGGTAATGTTTGAGAATTGGGGATTAAAGCCCTAATTGAAATTAAATAATTAATTTTGGAAGGTTATGGAAATATGAAATTGTGTTGAAAACTATAAAATTGGGAAGTCACAAAATTGAATGGTGTAGTTAGATTGATTAATCACACACCTATGGAAATGTCGATAATTTATCTGTTTGATGAATTTGTTATCTGTTTAGAAATAACTGCTTTGGACTATGGGTGGAGGATAGTCATGAGTGTTGTAGACTTGCATGATGATTAGGGAAATTGAAATTAATCTATTGAAATATGTCATTGAATATGATGAGTGGATTATAACATTGAATATGTTAGCGAATTGGTCATTGTATATGACGACTTGTTTAAATACATTGCATATGTATCTTGTCTGGGAGGAGGATGTACTCTCAAACCTGTTTGGGAGGAGATAGGGGATGGACTCCACTGATAACTAAGTTGGTCGGAGTGTCTAGGGTGAAAGTCCCGAAATCCTAATTACGTTTGTATAACATAGATGATTGAAGTATTGAAAATGTTAATAATATGAGTTGTAGTCTCATTTTGAATTGATTATGATTGAAGTGTTGATAGTATGAGTTGTAGTCTCATCATGAACTGTTCGGATAGACAATGAACCATATCTATGATTTGAACTGGATAATGAAACGAAAAGGGATTGAAATATGGTGGTGAATATGGATTAGTTATGGAAAAGATGTACGTTGGTTTATACGAGTTAAACGTTTATCAAATGCTAATGTTTTAGCTATTTTCCATATTTGGTTTAGCATATCTCTACTGGGCTTTGGCTCACCCGATATGGGACATCATTTTCAGGTACAGGTGATATGCCGCCTCCAAGACCTTAGCTTGGGAGGTTTTGAGAGTTGAAGACTCTTTTGATTGTTTTGTTCTTTTTGGTGTTACATATAAATTCAATCCAAGGGCTTAATGTGTTTAGAGTTAGAACTTTTTTTTTGTAACCAAGTGTTGGCTTGAAAAGATGTAAGCCCGTAGGGTATTTACTTTTGTTGTCAACATGTAATACTTGTTACTGAATACTCTGATAAATGAAAGTATGTTTTATTCTCTTATGTATATGGATGTCATGAATGACTGGTTTATATGTATTATTTGAGGGCGTTACACATACCTATAACAATATAAAACTATATATAGAGAGAAAGAGAAAAAGAGAAAGAGTAACATAATAGTTTTGTATGTGTTTATAATCAATTGAAATATAACTGTTTATGTAGAAGGGGAGAGATGTAAAATTGGATAGATAAATATAGATTATCTTTATTATATATTCAAATTCAAATTTAAATTATCTTTATTTTGAATTTTGTTGATAGATATAGATTATTTTTATATAGATTTTCAATTTAAATATTTTTGAATTTTGTGATAGCTCTCTCTCTCTCTCTATCTCTTTTTGTTTTTTTTTGTTTTTTTTCCTTTCTTTCTTGTTGATAAGTTTGTATTCAGATAACTATTATTCTAAGGCTATGTTTGATTCACAAGACTAATAGTGAAGGTATTAATAATCTCATCAAATTAGTATGGTATTCACTATCCAATTGGATTAATGGGATAATTATCTCCTTGTCCATTGTTTGATTTGCATTGGATAAGAAAATATATGAATCTAGGATTACAACTATATTTATCTTTGTTAGACTTATTTATTTTGATGATTTATTTAATTATGTTTTAATTTATTTGAAAGAGAAAAATAGAATCCAAAATTTATTTTGATGATTTATTAAAAAATAGAATCAAAATTTATTTTGTCCAATTATTTCTCACCTAAATCTTTATCCTAAATGTTGTTAGAATGTATTTAATATTTGATTAAATCAGGAGTTCAAACAGCCCAAAACAAAGGTTCAAACAACCCAGCACAACAGCAAGCCAAAAGGTTCAAAAGGTTCAAGTGGAAGATATTCAAATTTGTAATGATGGAGTGGAAGATATTCAAATTAGTAATGATGGAGTACAACGGCTATAAATGGCTATAAATTCAAATAAATACAACGGTTATAAACGGCTATAAGTTTCATTATATATACCAAAGCCTCTAATGTAAACAAGTGACAAAAAAAATCAAAAAATATTCTTTGACCTATAATCACTTACATCTATTCTCTAAAAAATTCTCTGAGAAGTGTTCTTCAATTTTTGTTTACATCCTCTCTCATAAATTATACACTGAGCCTTATAGCATTAAACTCATCTTTTCTGTGTGAGGTTTACAGAAAAATCAGAGCTTCATTTTTATATCTATCTTTGAGAGATAATTATTGTAGCTTTCTGTGAAAGCAAAAATACCTTCTTTTCAACCTTGTAAGAGTGTAGTATACTCAGTATTCTTGACTTAGAAAGTCTGTGTAAAATCTGTGGAGGATTGCTCCATCTGTGAAAAGGTTACTAGCACCTTATGAAGCTAGAAGATAGTGAAAAATCTCAAGTGAAGCTTGAGGAGTGAATGTAGGCTTTGTCTCATCTTCCCTAATCTCTTTACTTTCCTACTACTACTATATCTATCTAATATTCATGTGGTAATCATTTGATTTACCCTGTATATTAGTTATACTTCATTGTTATTTTGCTTGATCATTTACTGCTAAGTTCATCATTGTGCTTGTTAATAATTTGTTGTACTAGTAGTTAATTTTATTGGGGTATTATTAATTTTAATTTGTAAAAACCTAATTCACCCCCCTCTTAGGTTGCTTTTTGGGTAACAATCTTATTTTCCAATCTTACTGTAACCTTCCAACCCTTCACATGTCATCGATATTGTTCGCTTTGGGCCACGCCCACATGGATTTGTTCTTCCTAGTGGGTTACCCATCCCAGAACTACTCCAGCCTAAGCACGCTTAACTGGGGGGTTCGGTTAGGTATTTCACCACCTAGGAAAAGGCCTCGATGCTATGTAAGGGTCCAGATTTTTACTTTTATAGCCTAGGAACTCCCCCTCATTCTCGATTTGGGACACTGGAACCTTACAATCCAACCCTCTTAGGGTTGCGCATTCCCGTGCAGTAGCCTGCCAACTCACGAGCCCGCCCACATACACCGAGAGACGTGCACGTCCCCGTGCAATACCTGCTAGCTCATAAGCCCGCCCACATGCATCGAGAGACGTTAGGGGTCCAAACTTGGTACTCCGAAGAGTCGACTTTGATACCATTTGCATACCCTCTAACCCTTCACATGTCATCGATATTGTCTGCTTTAGGCCACGCCTGCATGGATTTGTTCTTCCCAGTGGATCACCCATCCCAGAACTACTCCAGCCTAAGCATACTTAACTGAGGAGTTCGGCTAAGGATTTCCCCACCTGGGAAAAGGCCTCGATGCTATGTAAGGGTTCAGATTTTTACTTTTATAGCCCAGGAACTCCCCCTCCATTCCCGATGTGGAACATCGGAACCTTACACTTACCCTCCATCAATGTTTCTTCACAATCTTTACTTTATCAAAATTTCTTCACAAACGTGGTTTTGAAAAAAATTATACATAAAAGCAAAATAAAAATAGAAAACACAAAGCCATGATTGGTTTGTTTTTTAAAATATAAACTAATTTGATAAAATAAATATCAAAAAATATTTTAAAATTTTAAAAATTATTTTTAGCCTTCTAAAATATAAAATTATATAAAAATAATATGTGTTTTAATTTTTAGTCAAGGGTAAAAGAGTCTTTTTATTTTATTTCCCAACTCAAGATATATAATCCCACCCCTACCCCATTACTAATAATCCTACAAATTTGTTGGATTAATTATCCATTGAATTAATAATCCTGAAACACAATTTCAAAATAAACACAGAATTATTGGGCCCATGAATTAATAATCTCAATCTGATACTTTAATCCTGTCAATCAAACATGCCCTAAGGCTATATATTATTAAATTATTAAAAAAATAAATTTTATTTTAAATGGAAGTGATGGGAGAGGAGTGACTTTGAAACTTGAGTGCCACATAATTTTTTTAAAATTTTAATAGATTTTATAAGAAATTAAGAATAGAGATTTGGAGGCCTAAGAGCACACCCATTACATTTGCTTATGTATATAGTATAGATCTTCAAGCAAAAAAAAGAGATTGAAAGTGATGTGGTGTAAAAGAATGGAGAAATAATATTGTTGAAAAATAAAAATGTAATGAGTAAGAAAAAAAATTAAATATTAACTAACTTTTAACAACCTTAGAAAAAAAATAATAAAAATGGTGTGATTTCTCTTGCATGATATAAACTCTTTATGGATAAGCAAGTTGCATATGACATTTTAAAAAAAAATTGGAACTGTGTAAAGTATGTAGGGTTTTTTACCAGAGAGATGGTTTGGGAAAAGAAGAGAAAGAGTATGAAGAAATGTTTTAATTTTTTGAAAATTGGTGAGAGAGATTATCATGGGGAAGATTATGGAATATTTTGTTATCTTTCCATTTGAAATCCATAAATTAAGGAATAATTATTATTTCTAAAATAATTAATAATTAATTAAATATATTGGTCAATTTTGTAAATTGAAAATTCAATAATTTTAGAATGAGAGTATGAAACTCCTAAAAGGCTTCTCAATAAAAAGTCTCTTTTCCTTGTACAATATATAGATATGATTCAGAATATTTAAGGAAAAATGCAAAAATAAAACAAAAATAATAATAATGGAAAGAACTAAAAAAGAATCAAATAAGTGGATGATTAAACAATAATTGCAAAAAGATTGAACACAAGGTTTTAAAAAGCGGCCACAACCGCTACTTAATGATTGTGGTGGTTGTCGCCACCCGTTACGGCCGCTATAGCAGTGTGACAGAAATTCACATGTGAAACGGCTGTTTCGGTGTAACGTAACGGCCATAGTGATACCATAACGACTGTAACGGTCCGTTACACACCGTTACAACTTTTTACAATATTCTGAATAGTTTCCTTTCAAAAAAAAAAATAATAATAATAATAAAAGCTTACAAAAACAGAATAAATACTCAAGTGATCTAAACCCAAAGAAAAAATCTTATATGAATTTTTTTTCTTTATAATTTTTTTTAAAATTTTTTATTTCATTACATTAGCATGTAAAATAAAAAATATATAAACATATATAAACAGTGGTTGCATTTATTTTTATAATTATTTTATTTAATATTTTTTATTTTGTTAATGTGTTGTCTAAAAGATGTCTTTAAAAAATAAATAAAATTAGTAGTTCAAAAATAATTTTTGTCCATAACACAATTTTTATTTTTATAATAATTTCATTTAATACTTAATTATAAATAATTTTATTTAGTTAGCTGTAAAGTGCTGTCTAAAAAAATGCCTCAAAAATAATTTTTGTTTATGGCACAATTTTTATTTTTATAATCATTTAATAATTGTGAATACTTTTTATTCAGTTAGTTCAGATATTGGTCAAAAATAATTTCTAAACATTTAAAATCAATTATTCTTAAAGTCATTAATTATCTAAATAAATTGTAAAAAAATTCCTTTTATAGTGATTTGAAAATATGTATATTGGATCATACTTAAAAATTAACAAAATTTGTTTAAAATCTATTTTAAAGCTCAAACCTCAATAAATGTAATTTTGAAAAAAAAATAATAATATGCTTATTGGTAAGTTTTTTTCAAATTGTGCGAAAAATAAAAAAAATTACGATTCCGGTTACCGCAACCGTTACGCTATGACTTTTACACCCCACAACCGCAACCACTTTTCAAAACCTTGATTGAAGATTAAAAATAATTACAAATAGGTGGGATTTCACCATTTCAATTTAGCATATTACCCTTATTTGCAACCCTTCCCTCAACACCCTTCTCTTCTCCCCTACTCCCTCTATCACTACCACCACGAGCCACCACCCATTAGTGCCACAACCACCACCACCCCCTCAAACAAAATACTAAAAATTGCACACAAAAAAAAAAGAAGAAATAATATATATATAGAGAGGAATAGATTTGGTTGTCTTCGGTGTATTCAATGATCCACTAGTCTTAACCAAAGAATATGCTTTGCTTCTAATTTTAAGATCTGGTCAAGGCTAGAGAGGGGCAAGTGGTAGGTTGGGTTAGAGATGGAAGGGTAGCAAGGTTAGGGTTGAGGAGTTGCAAGGTAGTGGGAATGGCAGAGCTAACCAAGTGAAGATGGTGTGTGGTGGCATCGGGCATGGAGAAAGTAGGTGGAGGGGAATCGCGGTGGTGGTCAACTGTGGTTTTGGCGATTCGTTGAGCGTGGCAGTGGTGATGATGATGATGGTGGCTGTGCAGTAGTAGATAGATTGGAAGAGAGGGAAAGAAAAGTGAGAGGAAGAGGAGAATGTGAGGGAGAGAGATAAAAGACCATAGAGGGAAGAGAGATTGAAGGCATTGCCTTTTTTTGTCTCTTGAAATTTTGATTCCATCTGTTAAAGTAGAGAGAGAGACAGAGAGAGAGAGGGAAGAGAGATTGAAGGCATTGCCTTTTTTGTCTCTTGAAATTTTGATTCCATCTATTAAAGTAGAGAGAGAGAGAGAGAGAGAGAGAGAGAGAGAGAGAGAGAGAGGGCACTTAGAAGAATAAGAGAGCTTAATCAATACGTTTAGCTCCTCTAACTATATATGAGAGCTTCTATTTGCACCCCAAAAAGTAAGTTGGGCACTCCATTACTTTGAGAGTCCCAACAATAAATTTGAAATTTTATTTTTTTGTTTGGACACCCCAAATAATACCTATCCTAACCCTAAAAATCCTAAAACCCTATACAAATCTACTTTGTATTCCCCATTACCAATAAACAGAGGAACAGAAATCACATTTGGGGTCTTTGGAATTCCAAGTGACGAAGAGAGATTCTGAGTTCATCCGAGACGAAGAGGGTCTCTGCTTCTCTACACAATCCGTCCATTCTGAGTTCTAGTTGTTTCACATGGATACTCAGGCCTCGTTTGGGAAGAGCCGGTTTAGCCAAAAAGCCAAAAAGTTACTAAAAAAGCCAAAAAGCTAACAACCCATACCAAAAAGTCAAAGATTCTCTTTTCTCTCTACTTTTTGCACATCTTTTCGTAAAAAGTCAAAAAGTCATCCCAAACATACTAGTTTTTTTTAGCTCATATTTTAGCCAAATAGCCATAAAGTTACTAAATTAGCATGTTCCCAAACGGGGCCCAACAAAATATATTTGTCCTGATACTTAATTCCGAACATGTGAAGTTTGTTTGGATACTTAGTGTTGAACACAAGAAAATTGGTTCCGGTTGTTTTATATAGATACTCAGTGTCGAACAAAATATATTTGTTCGGATACTTAATTCCAAATATGTGAAATTTGTTCAGATACTCAGTGTTGAATCAATTCAAAAACCTAACCTACGAAAAACGATGAATAACAATTAAAAAGTTACTTTCTCTAGAGAAAATTGATTAGAAGTGTCTTCTTTATTGTTCATTGTTGATTTCAATATGAAATAGAATGTAAGAATGATGGATTAAAGCAAATAGGGTTGGATATGAAGATGCAAAGTAATGAAAGTAGGAAGAGAAGAGAGAAGGAATATTGGGACTAATGATGAATGGGGTGTCCAAAACACTTCATTTAAATTTTTTTTCGAAGTCAAGTACTTTTTGATCATTTTAAATAGGGACTTAATAGTAATACAAAAATATCATTAAATTGGGTGCCCAACCTACTTTTTGGGGTGCAAATTGAAGCTTCCACCATATATATAAAACAGTGATGTTACAATGGCACAAATACCCTTAACATTCTCACTCAAGCTGGTGCATATATATCATATGTACCTAGCTTGTTACAAACATATCTCACTGGAGACCCACACAAAGGTTTGGTAAATAAATTTGCTAGTTGATCCATTGATTTTACGCGACTCATATGAATCACATTATGTGACATCGTTCAATGTGTTTTGTTCTCTCATGGAATACTGGATTGTAGGCAATGTGAACTGTTGCTTGGCTTTCATATAATAGATTCATAGGATGATGTTGCTTAGACCCAAGTTCTTCTAACTTGGTTTAACCAAAATTAACTCACAAATAGTGTATGCTATAACTCTATATTCAAACTCAACACTGGAGCGGGCCTCCACGGTTTTTTTCTTACTCTTCCATGATACCAAATTACCTCCAACAAATACACAATTGCCAGTAGTGGATCTCCTATCGGATAGGGACCCACCTTGATTTGCATTAGTATGCCCCTCAATTCGAACATGACCATGATTCTGATAAAAGAAAACTAAGACTAGGCACAATTTTGAGATATCTCAATATGCGGACAATAGCAGGCTAATAACATTTTTGGAGCATCCAAAAATTGACTAACAATACCTAATAGCCCAATGATGAAACTTCTCAACACTCGGGGCAAGTTGATGTACAAAACTCACAAAACCAAAATACAAGGGCTTAAAACAAAAATAGGATCATGAGGGAAGTGGACATATTGGAGACTCTTACGCTGTGTTTGGTTGGGGCATTTGAGAAGGAATTTAGAAAGGGAAATGAAAAATGTAGGTGAAATGTGAATAAAATATTCCTACATTTCACCTAGTTTCATGCATCTTTTTCCTTTCCCTTTCCAAATCTCCCAACCAAACATAGTGTTACTGTGAAGAATGGAAGACAACATCCGATTAATTAAATAATAAGCAGTAAAAGCAGCATCACTCCAAAAAAATTTAGGACATTCATTTGAATTAACATAGTGCGAGAACCTCAATCAAATGCTAATATTTGCATTCGACAACTCCAGTTTGTTGTGGAGTGTGAGAACAGGATGACTGATGGAGCATACCAGACTGAGTCATAAAAGAACTAAAAGGATGAGAAAAGTACTTTCTGGCGAAGAATACACACATGCACATTAAACTCAGTTTGAATTTCGGCACTAAAAACACAAAAAATAGAGAACAATTTAGAACGATCTTTCATCAAATATAACAAGGTAACCTGGAAAAATCATCCTCAAAGGTAACAAAATACCGAAATCCCAATTTTTTAGTCACACGACTCGGACCCCAAATATCTGAATTTACTAACATAAAGGGACTAGATGCATGATTGTTGACTCTAGAAGCAAAAATGAACATGATGATGCCTTCCAACTGACATGACTCACATTCTGAAACTAACACGACTCAAACTAGGAACTGAAAGTTTTAAATTGGCCAAGGATGGATGACCAAGCTGACAATGAATCTGAAAAGGAGAGGCAACCGCTGGATATGCACGAGGAGAAACTGTAGGTACTGTGTCACGTCCACAGCCAATTGTCTTCCTTGTCACCAAATCCTGAATAAGAACCAAATTAGGGAAAAAAATAAACAAAAACGATAAAGGTTTTCTGATAAGTTGACTTACATATAGCAAATTAAAAGGAAAAGAACAGAAGATAAAGAAAGAGAAGCATTGAAAAGGAAAAGAAATTAAAGTGTAGTGTAAAAACATGATCACTTTTTCTTATTTATGATTGATTCCTTGAAAATACTCCCCATCATCAACCAAGCAATAAAAAGTAACCCTCCTTGAGTTGAAAAATATAGGGCAACATCCATTTGACTCCCTATGGTATGGGTTGATAGTACTTTAGCCCATGTCTTTTAAAAATAATCTTGTGCCTCATGTGATTTTGGACTAAAATGTAATCTTAACTCTGTTAACAATAAAAAGACAATTATACCATATATGTTTTCTTCGTCTTCTTCTATTTTTTGCTCTCGTTGTAAAAAAATATAAAAAAAAATTTACTTCCATGACTAAGTAAAAAAATTAAAAACATAACACAAGAATCATTTAAGAAACTAGAGTTTTCCAAATATTTTTTTAAGAAACCTAATTTTTAATTTTAATTAGATTTTAAGATATACATGTATACTCAACACTGTGTATACATATATACACACTGTAATTAATTTTTTATTTAGTTTGTTAAATATGTATATGTACATGTTTAATTTAAAATGTTATTAAATAAGGTAATTTTATGGTTATAAAATATGGTGTTCAGTTTAATTTATGATTTAATTTGTTATATATATGTATGTTTATGTTTATTTTAAAATTTTATCAAATAAAAAATTGGATTAAAGTAGTTTGATGATTTAATTTTTTGATAATAAATTAAGGTATTTAGGTTAATTTATGGTTTAATTTGTTATATATATATTATGTATGTTTTATTTAAAATTTTATTGAATAAGAAATTGGGTTAAAATTTAAAAATAGATTAAAATAATTTTATGATAATAAATAATAGTGTGTATATACTTTTATATATACAATGTGTGCTGACAAGGGATAGGTTTTTTTTTTTTTTTTTCTTTGAACCGGTGAAATATTGGAAAATACAGCAAAACATCAAGCAACAACAACTCCTTCAAAGGAGTAGGAGGAGACCCAACCCACCCACCCTAAAGGTAGAGCACCCTTAAAGTGAGCTGAGGCAATCCCATGAACCAGACCATTTGCTTCTCTAGGCGCCCAAGAAAAGGAGCTGGAGGAGCTCAGACTCAACGAACGAATGTCTAGAATGCATGCACGATAGTCCCAAGGGGAAACCAACTCTGATGTGCTTAGCTCAATGACCGATTTATTGTCGCTTTCCACTTGGACATTGGCTTCTCCTTGATTGACTAAGGAAGCTTGGACCAAAGAGACTACCATCAACCAAATTTCCTTCCTAATTCCTTAGAACCTCAACAATCGAGGCTTTCCTCCCATCTGGGGTGAAACTCGCATCACAATTAACCTTAAGACAGCCTAGGAAAGCTGGTTTCCATTTAGAATGGGGTTGAACAAACGGGGTACACGCTGGGGAGGAGAGAACCTCTTGAGAACAGGGGAGGCTAACTTCCCTCCAAAAGGATGAAGCTTGACGAAGAACTTGTAATGGGTCTACTGGCGAGTGATTGAATACCCATTCGTTTTGAGCCTTCCAGATAAACCAACCCACAACAGCTGCAATTCCCACTCTTTCCTTTCTCTCTCTATCATTCACACAATGTTCCATGATAGATAGAGTCCATTCTTTAGCTGAGGAGATGACTCCATAGCCTAATAAGAAGCCCAGGTCAGACCCAAACCAGACCGGTCTGGTCCGCTACAATGAAAAAGAAGATGTTCAGTTACTCCACGTCAACTCCGCAAATGGGACAACTTTGAGATGGGGCACATTTTCGGCAAAAAAGGTCTTCCATGGTAGCTAATTTGTAGCAACAAACCCGCCACCAGAAATTACGAATTTTTGGTGGGACATGGAGCGTCCAAATTAATTTCCAGAAGGTCTTCGGGAGTGGGACCGAAGAAGAGGCTCCAGAGTTACCTTTGGATTATTGTTCCTCAAGAGCGACTGGATAACCACTCCGGACTTCATAGGCTCCCGACTTCGTATAGTGCTAGACCAAAGAATCATCGTGGCCTTCCATAGAGATTGGGATAGCAGCAATGATCTTAGACTCTGCGGGCCCCACCAACCCTTGTAATTTGTGAAGATCCCAATCTTTAAGGGTTGTGTTGACCACATCCCTCACCAAATGAACTTGACACCCCCTCGGTTTAGGCATTTGGACTTTGTAATTCCAGGACTGAGGAACTCACTAATCATCCCAAAATTTGATTGACTTTGCCGCAATCTATTTCCAGATTAAATGAGAGGTTGTGATTTCTTAATGGAACTACCACCTGAAATTGGAGAACTTACAAATCTTGAGGTGATTGATCTTGAAGGGACTGAGATTATATATCTACCCAAGGAGATTGCGAAACTAATTAAATTCAGCTGTCTGAAAGTGTCATTCTATAGATATGCAAATAACTACCAAGAGAGTAAGCATATAGACAATAATTCCAAATGCGTCCTTGTCAAATCTCTCACGATTGAATGAACTGCGCATCAATGTGAATCCAGATGGGGATTGGTGGGATGTTGAAGTAAAAACTATTATACATGACTTGTGTAGCTTATGAGAGTTGCGAACTCTTAAATTGTATTTGCCCACCATTGAATTATTGGAAGAACTCATTTGGGACAGCTCGTCATTGATATGTCCAGCTTTAATGCACTTCAGATTTATAGTTGGTCGTCAGGTTGAATGCTTCCTGTCTCGTCTACCATGTGAGGTTGAAGACGAATTCAATAATTTGGAGACATCAGAGAAAGGCTTGAAGTATGTAAATGGTGAAGGGATTCCAATCGAAATTATTGAGGTTCTCAAACATGCCAATGCCTTTTCCCTAGAACACCATTGGATTGTTAACAATCTATCTGAGTTTGGGCTCCAAAATATGGATAAGTTGAAATTTTGTTTCTTGGTGGAATGTAATGAGTTGCGGACCATCATTGATGCTAAACAGTTTTATCAAGAAGGAGATTGTGAAGGAGATGATAGTAATGAATCTGAACAGTACTCATATTTTAATGAGGAAAAAATGGTACTTGGGTCACTTCAATACTTGAGTATTCATTACATGAAGAATATGGAGAGCATTTGTCAAGGGTCAGTTGGGAAGGGTTGTTTGTCCAATCTGAAGTTTTTGGCCTTGCATACATGTCTCAGTTTGACTACTATTTTCACTGTAGGCATGCTTCGAAATCTTGCAAATTTGGAAGAGCTCATAGTTGAAGATTGCACCAAGATTAGCAGCCTTGTAGATCTTAAATATTCTGACTCGAAATCTGGTCATTTTCTCCCAAACTTGAAGAAGATTTTACTTCTTGAGCTACCAAAACTGGTCAGCATCACCAATGGTCTATGCATCGCTCCAAAACTAGAATGGATGGTCATCTTTTTTTGCCCGAAACTCGTAAAGCTCTCTACCATGGAAGTTTCCAGTAAAGATTTGAAGGTAATCAAAGGAGAGAATGAATGGTGGGGTGCACTAAAGTGGCATTAATCAGACTTGAGCAGTGACCATCAAGATTATTTGGCTTCTGTGTTTGTCCCACTTAGAAGGGATGGGAATTTGATGGCTCAATTCACAAAAGATTAGATTAACTCCAACTATTGAGGCAAGGTTGAAATCTATCTCAGTGGCCTGGTAATTTTTCATTCATTTATATCTTTAGAGATTATAGAATAATTTCTCTGACAAAATTTTTGATGTGTTTGGATCATAGATTTGGAAAGGGAAATAGAAACGATAATTTTTTTTTACTTATATATTTCATTTACATTTGCCTCACCTTTTCCCTTTTCTTTTTCAAATCTCTATACAAATCAATGATCCAAACACAACCTTACAGAACTATAGTGTCAAGCCTTCCAATGACCTAACTATGAGATTAGTGATCACTGAAGCGGTTATCTCCCACAAGCTTGTGGATGATATTCAAAATGTTTACCAAAATTTACTCTCTCTCTCTCTCTCTCTCTCTCTTCATTTCCGCAGTGAATTTTATTACTCATCGATGGAGAGAATGTGACATTCCTTGTTATTGTTTGTCATTTGTGTGAGAGTCACAGGTGGTGGATGTTGGAGATCACCCCATGTGAGGAGTGATCTCTTCTCCATGTGAAGCCAGCTGCAACATGTCAAGAAATGATCTGGCTATGTGAAGGAACAGCTGGCCATGTGCAAGGCCAACCTCTCTACCTCAATCTTAATGTGTATAAATGGAGAGGGTGACAAAAGAGTTAATTGAGAGATAGAGCAAACCAAAGAGAGTGAGAGATGTGAGGTGGAGAGACCGTCTCTCTCGGTGTGAGCGAGGAAGACGGATGAGTGGGTGAGTGAGGAGAGTGTGAGCTCCTCCTCTATTGTAATCTTTCTGTAATATCTCCATTGTTATAATGATAACCGGCTACTCTCCCATGGACGTAGGCATTGAGGCCGAACCACGTTAAATATAGTGTCTCCTTAAGTGTGGGTGTGTTTTTCTACTTGGTATAATTTCTGGAAGGTCTTGGGCGGGATCCCCGATACCCAACAAGTGGTATCAGAGCCTCGTCGGTCGTTTTCGGAACAAAAACAGTGTGTTGTTCGAAACTGCCCAGAAATCAAGTTGCTCGAAATCAGGTTTTGAGCATACTAGGAGTAAGGTCTCGATGAGAAGAGTCCAAAAATGCAAAGCAAAGCCCTCGAGGAGGCCGGACACGCCCTCACGCGCTGCCTGAATATGGCGCGTGAGGCCCAGTCGCAAACACGCGCGTCACACGCCGTACAGTGCACCGGCGCGTCAGTCCACTCTCAGACACGTGTCCCACGCGACGCAGAAGGAAGAAGGAGAGTGCGGCGCACGTGCGAGTGACATCATCGCCACGTCAGCGACACGTAGCATCGTCGTCAGCCAGTGACTGACATGTGTCTGCCACGTCGGTAGCCCAGTCAGCGCCGCGTCATTTGCCACGTCTGCATACGGAGGCGTGATCCAGTGTTGTGCGGCTAAGGTGCAGCCGCAAGAGAAAGAATCCAGTGCTTCGCAGCTAAGGTGTAGCCATAGATCTGAGGTGTCCAAAATGTTTTGGCTTGATCTAAGCCATTCGGAGTCCGTTTCTGACGATCCAATAGTGCTTTCCAACTATTTGGAGTATTCCGAACAGATCCGTACGGTCGGATTTTGGAAGCAGAATTTCTGTAAAAAGAAAGAAGATCCAAGTGGTAGACGGCATCAAGTGCAGTAGACGAAATATTCTGTTGGAACACGGAATATTCCCTGAACTTCTGAAAATTGCAATTTAGCCTAGAATTTTCAGAAAATTGTGGTGTGGCCCAGCTTTCGGGTATGTTTTTTAGTGAGGTCCCCAAAAGTGCAGTGAAGGTTGGTCCTAGCTAAATGGACCGTTCCGGACGCAACCGCGAGGTTAGAATAGTGAAATTCTGAACGATTTTTAAAGATTTTCAAAACATGAGAGTTTGTCATCTTCAATAATCGAATGAAGGTTGCCAGATATTGTGGAATGCTGTGGATTCACTGAACATGTTAGAATGGGCAGATTCTGACCAGATTGGACAACTAGATACAGATCGAGATAGATCATTAGAGACCAAAGGAGATCAAGCTTGATCAAATGGCAAATCGAGGGAGATCAGGATTGATTAGGGGTGATCAGAGGATTGCAGCGATGATTATCTCCGAAGTTCATCGGAAAATCTGGTTTAATCAAAAAAGAAGACCATTCATCGATGTATAGATGATTTGGCAACAAGTACAGGCTCAAAGAAATGCTGTGGCTATTGGAGCTACTATATATGAGTAGGTACTGGTAGTATGTGGACATGTAGAACAATAGTTGCAGAGGAGCATACTAAGCGCAGAAGCACAAATACAGACGTGCACCAATGCAAGGGTACACTAGAGTGTCGTATAGAGGTGCGAGAAGAGTGTGTAGCAACGGGTTGTTGAAAGTTCACAGGAACTGCCAGACAGAGAAATTAAGACGAATAAAATGCAAGAGTACGCGCCAAGGAGTGGCAAGTCTTTTTTCTCTATGGTGGTTTCTTGAGTTCCATGGCAGCGGATGATAGAGTTGATGCGGATCTCTCAGGCGAGCTCGACGCAGGGAGACCAGAAGCCATAGGTGCAAGCACTATGCAAGGAATTGCATAGCTGACGATGCTTTGGCAGATGAAGCTACTGTCAACCATCAATCTACTGAACAGCAAATTAGGGATTGCAAAGGCACAAACAACGAGCGTATGTGGAAACGCTAGGAGGTTGTTCAGAAGTGCAAAGGGCAAAGGCTAATAGTTCAGAGGAAGAGCTTCGAGCAAAGAAAACTGAGGACGTTGATGGGATAAATGACGAGTTTTCTATTGCTCCAATGACTGGTCCTGCGAGGTAATGCATGACAGTCAAGGGCATCCCAGCAGGGGGTGCAAGACATCCAATCAGGGGGTGTCGGATATCTTGGTCACGCAAGTTCAAGCATAGCAAGTGAAGGCATCCAAGACAGGAAGCATGGAAGAGATTTGTGGGAGATAGGAGCAGAGGCTCTCTCTCCAAATAAAAGAGTGGTGTGAGTTGAGTTGAGGATGTAGGATTCCTTCTTCCTTTTGTATCTCTAGTGTATTATATCTAGCTTCAGGGGGTGCAAACGTCTCAGTGAGGAGAAACAGACTAAGCTGAAATTTGGGCATAATAAGATTAGCAATAGTGTATGCAGTGGATCACCTCACATGGGTTGAGGGGGTCATTTGTGTGACAACCCTCACCACTGTTTACTAATAATACCACTAATTCCTACTAAACTGTGACTGAACATGATTAAGTAACTGATTTGACTGACATTATGAACTGATTGATTGAGTATATTAGTTTAAATGCATTTCTATCTGTTTTACTGTTAATTGATCTGTTCATGTTTTAAGTGTCGAACTGTGAATTGAAGGCCTTATCGGCGGCCGAATCTGAGATTGATTAGTATTTCATGTTAATTAGAATCTATGTGATTTTATGGTAGATTTAATTGAAATTTGATTTGGTATGATTAAATTGGATTAAATAATGTTAAATTACATTAAATGAGTTTATTACAATCTTGTTATTTAGTGGGCCACTTCTACAATCTTGTTTGGGAGCTTAGCTTTACACCATCTCATTCATTTCCTCTTGAGATCAAAAACATGAGAGAGAGCTAGAGAGTTGGAGACATTGAATTCACCTAGAATTCTTACTTGAAATTAGAAGACTTGAAGAGTAGATAACAATTTGAGCTTCCATTCTTGAAATTGAGGACCTAAGGTAGGAGAATCATCTTCTTGAACTTGTATTTAAGTTGTATCTTGCATGTTTCATGGAAGTTTGGTGATTAGAGTCTAGAATTGGTTCAAAATGTTGAATTGAAGCTTAAATCATGCATGCATGTTCTTATATTGAAGTTTTGAGGTTGTTTTCATGGGAATTCCTACATGCATGTTTACATTTTGATTGTAGTTCATGAATTCATCATGTTTTTGGAAGTTTTGACTCAATTGATTATGTATTGGAAGCTTTGATTTCAATTGAACACATGCATGTTACATACACTTTATGTTCTTGAAGTTTCCTTCGAAATTGTGTTTAATTGAACTACCTTTGGGCTTTGATTTTGCAAATTGATCTTTGAAACATGTTGTATTATGAGTTTTATAGTGTTTTCCTGAAAATTAGCCCAAAATGATCGGATTTGATGGTTTGAAAGTTGATTTTGAGCTTGGAGGTTCAATCTGGAAATTCCAGAATTTGGACCCACGCTCGAGCGTAAGACTTCACGCTCGAGCGTACACTCTGAATTCATGCAGTCCGCTCGAGCGGGAAAAGTAACGCTCAAGCGTGAAATGCGTGTATCCAGTACTTTTCATATGTTTACAGCCCGCTCGAACGAGGGAATGCACGCTCGAGCGAGGACTTGTGTCTCACGCTCGAGCGGAGGTCGAACGCCCATCGAGCGTGAATTGCATGCATCCAGTACTTTTCATGAAGTTTGAAGTCCGCTCGAGCGGGAAAAGTCACGCTCAAGCAGAGCTCCTTTGTCTACATGTCCGCTCGAGCGTAGAAAGCCACGCTCGAGCGTGGACCCCTGTTTCAGCAAATTTTGAAAAGTGTTTTAAAGTGCATCTTTGCATCTTCTTTCCATCATAGGCATTCCTAGGGCATGTTTAAGGCATCTTAAGGAGGATATTGATGTAGAACCAGACTGAGTCAAGTTAGGGGTTAAGTTATTAAACCCGAGTGTATAACTTAGTGTGTGTTCATTCTGTAACTGTAGGGTTAGCCTCCGAGGACGCGCTCTAGCCTATCTGTAGCCCAGTGCTCTGTAAGTAACAATGTTGTAAAGATATATTCAATCATGAATATTTTCTGAATGATCAACTGTACTGCTTTCTGAAATGATATTTCTTACTGAATGAATGCTTGTCCTATTTGCGAACTATATTTGTGGCATCTATAACAATTTACTGTTACTGTACTGTACTACTACTGTCACAGAGATCTCTGTCGGTTCCCATATTGGAACCACTACTGTTTACTGATATGATGGCCATCAACTGACTGTTCGGTCTGTTAAGACCTAATGTACTGTTTTGCTATTAGATGTACCACTTATGACTACTATGATCGAATAACTGATATACTGTTTAAATGACTGTTTTAAATACTGAAAGGACATTCATTCCTAACCTCTTTACGCATATGTTATTCACTGGGCTTTAGCTCACTATCTATATATATATGTAGGTGTTCAGGCACCGGACCATTGCTAGGAGCGTCAGGCTAAGCTCTTGTTTTGTCAAGCCAACCTTTGTGCCTAGCTTCGAGGTTCCAGATTTGTTCAAGCTTAGGCTCGTTTTGGGGTGTCTCAGTTCACCTTTCTGTCTCTGTTTTTGTAATGTTGTATAGACTTGTACTGTACTGTTATGGTAAGGATTTGGTCCCTAACCTGAATGCCTGTGTATGATGTATGTACATACTGCTTTTGTTCCGAATGTGAATATGTTATGAAAAGTCTTTTTGCATACAGACTGTCACAGCTCATTGGACATCTTTCATTTACTGTTTTGGCTTCCGCCACTCCTTGTACTCTGTATTACTGTTATTACTGTTAAGCAGGCCTTCGGTAATCATAGATTACTGGCCGGTTACGGTGCTAAACCCATAGGGGCGGGTTTGGGTCGTGACAGAGTGGTATCAGAGCGATTATTAAATCACGAGTTATACCGCACACACATGTCCAAATGAGCTATAGGATGTCCTAGAAAAGTAATTAGGGCATTGCATGAGCATGAAAAGTGTATGTGGCCATGGCATGAATATATATGCTAATGTGCTAATATGTCTAAGTGTGCAACTTCCTATGTTTATTATTACGGTGTTGCATATAGTGAAATGGATAATGCAAGAGCTACTGATGAAACTGAATCATCCGAAGCCAAAATGGCAAGACTAGAAAGAACAGTTGAACTGCTGATTGAGGCCTTAAGGCAACAACAGAACCAACAGCCCCCACCTCCTCCGGTACAATCGGAACCGAATGTGAATGATGACATAATTGCTCTAACACAGAAGTTTAGTAAAATGAAACCGCCATCATTCCAAGAAGGCCTTGAACCATTAAAGGCCGAAGCCTGGGTTCTTGAAACAGAGAAATTATTTGAAGTGTTTCCGTGTTCTGAAGCACACAAGGTCCTATTGGCCACTTTTACTTTGCAAGAGGAGGCCAGAAGGTGGTGGATGTTGGTCCGCGACACCAATACTGCATGAATTGGGCTCAGTTTAAGGGAGCCTTCTTTGAGAAATACTTCCCTCAGTGTGTCAGGGACCGCAAAGTGACTGAGTTTGAACAACTAAAACAAGGCACCATGTTGGTAGCAGAGTATGAATCTAAATTCACCGAACTTGCCAGATATGCACCACACATGGTTGATACTGATTACAAAAAGGCCAGGAAGTTTGAAGGCGGCCTTAATGTTGAAATACTTGACAGGATAAATGTTCTGAAGTTACTGAAATACGTGGATGTTCTTGACCGAGCAATAATGGCCGAGTCAAATATTGAAGCATAAAAACAGACTGAAACACCAGCGACTGAATGGCACGGTAAGAGACGGGGTTTTAAATTTAAGAAATGCCGGAACAGCCCATTGAACAAAAAGCAAAATACAGGGTCAACAACCAGTTCCAGTCAGGGAAATAGTTCCATACCGCCCTGTTCTGTATGTGATAAGAGGCATAAAGGGATTTGTTATTAAATTTTAGGTGCTTGTTACAGGTGTGGCAAGGTGGGCCACATGGTCAAAGATTGCCCTTCCACTTCTCAAGGCAATAGTAAAGTTGCAGCCAGCGCCGCAGCATCAACTGTTGCACCGAAACCAAATCCGAAAGCTACCGGAAAAGAGCCTATGAGGCAGGGCCGAGTGTTTGCAGTCGTACCGGGAGATGTACAGAATACCGAGACCGTTTTGTCAGGTATACTCTCTATCTGTGCTCAAAATGCTTATGTTTTGATTGATTCGGGGTCTACACATTCATATGTATCGCATGGTTTTTCGCGAAAATTAAATAGACCACTGGAACCGATGAACTATGTGTTAGCTGTATCTTCACCTGTTGGAGGATCTATGACTTGTGCTTATATGTACCCTGCATGTGAAATTATTGTTGGGGATGTTCATTTGTATATTGATTTACTACCTTTGAATACTGATCACTTTGATGTGATATTGGGAATGGACTGGTAAACGAAATATCATGCTACCATAGACTGTGTAACAAAACAAGTTGTTTTTCGTCCACCTGGACTGCTCGAATTTGTGTTTAACGGAGTTGGAGTAGTACCTCCCCCATATCTGATTTCATCCATGAAAGCTTTTAAACTGATTAAAAAGGGGTGTAAAGGGTATCTGTGTTGTGTATTGACTGTACCTACTGATGCTAAAACTGATGTGAACAATATTCCTATAGTCAGAGAATTTCCAGATGTTTTTCCAAATGATTTGCTAGGGGATTTGATTGATAGGGAGATTGAATTCACCATTGATGTGATTCCGGGTACACAGCCAGTATCTAAAGCTCCTTACAGAATGGCACCGACTGAATTGAAAGAGTTGAAAGTCCAGCTGCAAGAACTGTTAGATAAGAAGTTCATCAGGCCCAGTACTTCACCGTGGGGCGCACCAATTTTGTTTGTGAAAAAGAAAGACGGCTCGCTGAGACTTTGCATCGACTATTGTGAACCGAACAAGGTAATAGTGAAAAACAAATATCCATTGCCTCGTATTGATGACTTATTTGACCAGTTACAGGGTGCCCGAGTTTTCTCCAAAATTGACCTTAGATCTAGATACCACCAGTTGAAAGTCAAGACAGGGGACATTGAAAAGACTGCCTTTCGAACAAGGTATGGACATTATGAATTTCTTGTTATGCCTTTCGGAGTTACCAATGCACCTGCTGCATTTATGGACCTTATGAACAGAATTTTCAAACCGTTCCTAGATGAATTTGTAGTTGTTTTCATAGATGACATTTTGATTTATTCCAAAAGCACGGAAGAACATGAACATCATTTGAGAATTGCCTTACAGACCCTAAGAGAACAGAAACTGTATGCTAAACTGACAAAATGTGAATTTTGGCTTGATAATGTAATGTTTTTGGGGCATGTGATCAGTAAAGATGGTATTACAGTTGACCCGCAGAAAATTGAAGCAGTAGTGAATTGGCCCAGACCGTCTAATGTTACAGAAGTTCGAAGTTTCTTAGGCTTAGCCGGGTATTACAGGAGATTTGTGAAAGACTTCTCCAAGATTGCCTTACCATTGACTCAGTTGACTCAAAAGGCGATATCATTTGATTGGATCGATCAAAGAGAATCAGCTTTTCAAAAGTTAAAGACTCGACTTGTGACTGCATTGATTGTTACCCTACCCTCAGGTACGGATGGTTTTACCATATTTAGTGATGCTTCTTATAAGGGTTTGGGATGTGTTTTAATGTAGAATGGTAAAGTGATTGCGTATGCTTCCCGACAACTGAGACCGCATGAAAAGAACTATCCGACCCATGACTTGGAACTTGCTGCAGTAGTGTTTGCATTGAAAATCTGGCGTTACTACCTTTATGGGGCGACATATGATGTGTATACAGACCACAAGAGTTTGAAATACTTCTTCACATAGAAAGAACTGAACATGAGACAACGGAGATGGTTAGAACTGATAAAAGACTATGACTTGCAAATTTTGTACCATCTAGGAAAAGCTAACACCGTTGCCGATGCACTGAGTCAGAAATCGATTGGAAATTTAGCCTGTTTACTCACCGGGCAGAAAGAATTGCTATGTGACCTTGAAAAATTTGAAGTTGAGATTGTTTTGCGTGAACAAGGTGGAACCTTAGCTGCTATTTCTGCTCAACCGACACTTATCGAAGAGATTAAAGAGAAACAGCAATAGGATGACTTCTTGAAGAAGATCATCGATGAACGAGAATCTAAACCGAGGCCGGATTTCAAATCTGAGAACAATGTGTTGAGGTTTTAGGGAAGGTTGTGTGTACCGAGTGATTCTGAACTGAAAAGAAGAATTCTACAAGAGGGCCACAATTCAAAACTGTCTATCCATCTAGGAAATACGAAAATGTACTAAGACTTGAAACTGAATTTCTGGTGGCTGGGAATGAAGAAAGAGATTGTTGACTTTGTATCGAAATGTCTTCATTGCCAACAAGTTAAAGCTGAACATCAACGACTCGTAGGCTTACTACAACCCTTACCAATACCGGAGTGGAAATGGGAACATATCACTATGGATTTCATTGTTGGTTTACCTCGCTCTAGTAAAGGTATGGACTCAATTTGGGTTATTGTTGATAGACTGACTAAATCTGCTCACTTCTTACCTGTCAAAACAATTTATAATGCGGACAAATTGGCCATAATTTATATTGATGAGATTGTTAGATTGCATGGAGTGCCTGTATCTATTGTTTCTGATAGGGGCTCAAAATTTACATCGAGATTCTGGCAAAGCCTACAAACAGCATTAGGTACTGAACTGAGACTGAGTAGTGCATCCAGTCAGAAAGAACCATCCAGACTCTGGAAGATTTACTGTGAATGTGTGTCCTTGATTTCCAAGGAAATTGGGAAAGCTATCTACCTTTAGCTGAATTTGCCTACAACAACAGTTTTCACTCGAGCATTGGTATGGCGCTTTTCAAGGCTTTATATGGTAGAAAATGTCGATCTCCAGTTTGCTGGGCAGAAGTTGGAGATAGGCCTTTGCTTGGGCCCGAAATTGTACATGAAACCACTGAAAAAGTGAAACTGATTCAACAGAGATTGAAAACCGCACAAAGCCGACAGAAAAGTTATGCGGATGTCCGAAGGCGAGACAGAGAGTACGAAGTAAGTGATCATGTCTTTGTTAAAGTGACACCAATGAAAGGGCAGACTCGTTTTGGAGTCAAGGGTAAGCTAACACCGAGATATGTCGGACCGTATGAAATTATTGAAAAGATTAATCCGGTGGCATATCAAGTAGCACTTCCTCCTGAAATGGAGCATATGCACAGTGTCTTCCATATTTCAATGTTGAGGGATTATCTTCGGGATCCCTTCCATGTTATCGAGCCTACCCGTGTAGTGCTAAGTGATAACTACACTTATGAAGAACGGCCTATTCAGATTGTAAACCGACGAATCAAGAAGTTGAGGAACAAAGAAATTCCGTTAGTGAAAATTGATTGGCAAAACCATGGTGGCGTATATGCCACTTGGGAAAGGGAAGACGATATGATCAAGAGATATCCTGAACTGTTTCCTCTGGATCCGATATTCTTCCAAAATGAAGGTAATTCGAGTTTGAAGGACCAAACTCTTTGTAGAAAGGGGAGACTGTGACAACCCTCACCACTGTTTACTGATAATACCACTGATTACTGCTAAACTGTGACTGAACATGATTAAGTAACTGATTTGACTGACATTCTGAACTGATTGATTGAGTATATTAGTTTAAATGCATTTCTATCTGTTTTACTATTAATTGATCTGTTCATGTTTTAAGTGTCGAACTGTGAATTGAAGGCCTTATCGGCGGCCGAATCTGAGATTGATTAGTGTTTCATGTTAATTAGAATTTATGTGATTTTATGGTAGATTTAATTGAAATTTGATTTAGTATGATTAAATTGGATTAAGTAATGTTAAATTACATTAAATGAGTTTATTACAATCTTGCCATTTAGTGGGCCACTTCTACAATCTTGTTTGGGAGCTTAGCTTTACACCATCTCATTCATTTCCTCTTGAGTCCAAAAACGTGAGAGAGAGCTAGAGAGTTGGAGACATTGAATTCATCTAGAATTCTTGCTTGAAATTAGAAGACTTGAAGAGTAGATAACAATTTGAGCTTCGATTCTTGAAATTGAGGACCTAAGGTAGGAGAATCATCTTCTTGAACTTGTATTTAAGTTGTATCTTGCATGTTTTATGAAAGTTTGGTGATTAGAGTCTAGAATTGGTTCAAAATGTTGAATTGAAGCTTAAATCATGCATGCATGTTCTTATATTGAAGTTTTTAGGTTGTTTTCATGGGAATTCCTACATGCATGTTTACATTTTGATTGTAGTTCATGAATTCATCATGTTTTTGGAAGTTCTGACTCAATTGATTATGTATTGGAAGCTTTGATTTCAATTGAACACATGCATGTTACATACACTTTATGTTCTTGAAGTTTTCCTCAAAATTATGTTTAATTGAACTACCTTTGGGCTTTGATTTTGCAAATTGATCTTTGAAACATGTTGTATTATGAGTTTTATAGTGTTTTCCTGAAAATTAGCCCAAAAGGATCGGATTTGATGCTTTGAAAGTTGATTTTGAGCTTGGAGGTTCAATTTGGAAATTTCAGAATTTGGACCCACGCTCGAGCGTAGAACTTCACGCTCGAGTGTACACTCTGAATTCATGTAGTCTCCTCGAGAGTGAAATGCGTGTATCCAGTACTTTTCATATGTTTACAGTCCGCTCGAGCGAGGGAATGCACGCTCGAGTGAGGACTTGTGTCTCACGCTCGAGCGGAGGTCGAGCGCCCATCGAGCATGAATTGCATGCATCCAGTACTTTTCATGAAGTTTGCAGTTTGCTCGAGTGGGAAAAGTCATGCTCGAGCAGAGCTCCTTTGTCTATATGTCTGCTCGAGCGTAGAAAGCCACGCTTGAGCGTGGACCCCTATTTCAGCAAATTTTGAAAAGTGTTTTAAAGTGCATTTTTGCATCTTCTTTCCATCCTAGGCATTCCTAGGGCATGTTTAAGGCATCTTAAGGAGGATATTGATCTAGAAACACACCGAGTCAAGTTAGGGGTTAAGTTTTTAAACCCAAGTGTATAACTTAGTGTGTGTTCGTTCTATAACTGTAGGGTTGGCATCCGAGGACGCGCTCTAGCCTATCTGTAGCCCAGTGCTCTGTAAGTAACAATGTTGTAAAGATATATTCAATTATGAATATTTTCTAAATGATCAACTGTACTGCTTTCTGAAATGATATTTCTTATTGAATGAATGCTTGTCCTATTTGCGAACTGTATTCGTGGCATCCATAGCAATTTACTGTTACTGTACTGTACTACTACTGTCACAGAGATCTCTGTCGGTTCCCATGTTGGAACCACTACTGTTTACTGATATGATGGCCATCAACTGACTGTTCGGTCTGCTAAGATCTACTGTACTGTTTTGCTATTGGATGTACCACTTATGACTACTATGATCGAATAACTGATATACTGTTCAAATGACTGTTTTAAATACTAAAAGGACATTCATTCCTAACCTCTTTACGTATATGTTATTCACTGGGCTTTAGCTCACTATTTATATATATATGTAGGTGTTCCGGCACCGGACCGTTGCTAGGAACATCAGGCTAAGCTCTTGTTTTGTCAAGCCAACCTTTGTGCCTCGCTTCGAGGTTCCAAATTTGTTCAAGCTTAGGCTCGTTTTGGGGTGTCTCAGTTCACCCTTCTGTCTCTGTTTTTGTAATGCTGTATAGACTTGTACTGTACTGTTATGGTAGGGATTTGGTCCCTAACTTGAATGCCTGTATATGATGTATGTACATACTGCTTTTGTTTCGAATGTGAATATGTTATGAAAAGTCTTTTTGCATACAGACTGTCACAGCTCATTGGACATCTTTCATTTACTGTTTTGGCTTCCGCCAGCCCCTGTACTCTGTATTACTGTTATTACTGTTAAGCAGGCCTTCGGTAATCACAGATTATTGGCCGGTTACGGTGCTAAACCCATAGGGGCGGGTTTGGGTCATGACAATTTGTTAGAGATCACCCCATGTGAGGAGTGATCTCTTCTCCATGTGAAAGCAGCTGCAACATGTCAAGAAATGATCTGGCCATGTGAAGGAACAGCTGGCCATGTGCAAGGCCAACCTCTCTACCTCCATCTTAATGTGTATAAATGGAGAGGGTGAGAGAAGAGTTAATTAGGAGATAGAGCAAACCAAAGAGACTGAGAGATGTGGGGCGAAGAGACCGTCTCTCTCGGTGTGAGCAACGGAGATGGATGAGTGGGTGAGTGAGGAGAGTGTGAGCCCCTCCTCTATTGTAATCTTTTTATAATCTGTCCATTGTTATAGTGATAACCGGTTACTCTCCCGTGAACGTAGGCATTGAGGCCGAACCACGTTAAATATGGTGTCTCCTTGAGTGTGAGTGTATTTTTCTGCTTGGTATAATTTCTGGAAGGTCTTGGGCGGGCTCCCCAACCCCCAACAGTAGAAACTCTTTGAAGATCCTTGTGACAGAAGAATGAATTGTTCATTGAAGAGAAGAAGCTGAGAGATACTAGTGGTATTGGTGGCATGCATTATAAATTAATTGTTGGGTGTACATCCTTGGTGAAGTGTGGGACTCAATTAGTTTACCCAAAAAATATTTAATTAAGTTTGGTATTAGTTGAACTTTGTTTACATTTGAGTTTTGTTATAAGCCTTTGGCATGCTTTGGTGGCAAGTATATTTATTTGTCTCATTGGTAGTCCAAAGGACAACAATACACTCTGTATTGTTTATTGGCAAGTATATATATATATATTATATCTATTTTTCGGTGGGTTCATTGAAGCAGTGCTGTGTGGTAAAGACAGTCCAAGACTTGGTGATCCGTTTGGTTGTTGTCTCTGCCGTGAGGTTCAAAGCTTTGTTTGGTTCTGCTTCGAAGGACTGTTTTTTGGGCTGCACTCTGTAGTTTTGGTGGGAGCTGTTTTGGTCCATTATCTTGTGTCTTCTACACTGTCTCCATTGTAGTTGTTTTTAAACTCTCTGTTGGTATTGGAATCGGACTACGGTCCCGTGAATGTACCTTATATTAAACCACATAAAAATCTGTGCCATTGTTGATTTAATTTTTTTGCTTTATTTTATTTCCTTTCAATTGATTTACACTAGTGAAAAAAATCATATATTTCCCTAACATTAATAATATATCCTCAAGTAGAATTTGATGGCTTGTGAGTCTTGATGTCTTTGAATAGGCTGGCTTGCTGTGCTCTGCTCTTTTGCATTCTTACAAGAGGTTGACTTCTTTCTGATTTGCTAAAGCTTGAGACTGAAACTATATATACGCTTTGATATGAATGTGATCTTGCTTATTTTTGTAGTCATTGATGTTGCTGATGTTGTTTCTTCCACTTTTTGTTCATGCATTTTGAAAAATGTACCTCTTTCATTACTCTTGATGAGTGACTTACAAAGATACAACTCTCTCTCTCTCTCTCTCTCTCTCTCTCTCTCTCTCTCTCATTCTTTTATCTTTCATGCATCAAGAACCTTGTCTTTAAACTAATGGCAACATTTTTTGTTCCAAAAGAAAAAGTCAAATGGCTACATCGGCTAAAACTAGGCACAAGCATAGTGGCATAGAGAGGACTCAGCCTTGCAACTTGTCACCATTGTTACGCGGTGATGGTTTTTTGATTTTGGACTTTGGATATATTCATTTGAATTTCAAATCAAACTTAACATCTGCTCTTATTTTTTGTTTTGTTTTTAGAGGTAAATAAAAATTTAATAAGAAATTCATTTATATATAACATTTTTCCTTGTAAAAATTGAACCAAGACAATATGAAGTGTAGATTATGTTATATTAAAGAAAATTAAGACATGATATGAAAACAAAATCATTTAAATGCGAGTCTACTTGTTGCAGGAGTATGCTTGGGTTTTAGATTTAAACGGGGGGAGGTGGATTCACTATATCTTTGGTTGAAATTATCTATTTGAAAAGTACATGCATATGGGGAAAAAAAATACTGCCGTCTCAAAAAAATACATGGAATAAAAAAAAATATTGTTCAAAACGGACCAAAACAACAACATTAAGACTACATTTAGATATTGGATTTGTTTTAAAAAATAGATAATCACTTCATTTTCTTTTTCCTATGTATTATTTTCCTTTGCAAAAATTCAAAATTTTAAAATTTGAACATAGCAAAAGAGACTTGGAAAGTTATCCAAACAAAATGACTGGCATTGTTGAGTTACATATTATGTGGGATGGGAAAAGGCTTAAAACCTCAAAACTGAACTAATTCATGTCAGAAAATATAATCTGACCAATTAAATTATGTGGCACTCTTGCATATGATTAGAAACTAATTAAGTATAGAAACCTTTAAAATAAAATGTTAAACATTACGGAATGTTTTAGTGGTAGGTGAAAACTCTTGACCTTTCATAAGATACGGTGATATTGAGTCCCATTATTTACTCTATTATATAAAAGGAAGGTCTGTGATGGTGTTGACACTTTTGTGTCACATATTTTGAATTTTTCCAAAAAAAAACCGAGTTTTTGTAAAAATATTATACAAAGAGGAGGACAATTCTCAAACCTATGACCATGAGTTTAATAATAAAGACTCTTACTATTTGAGTAACACTCACAATATGAACATATTTCTTCATCATTATTCTTATAATATTATTTTTTCAAGTTGCACACACATCGCATGTGCGGACTGCTAATTTTTTAAATATGATAAGTCCTACCCAACACAAACATTTATTGGGTGACCACATGTGCTATATAAAATAAAATGGTGAAATGTATCAAATACAGGTAAGATATGAATTAAAGTGATAGTGATGGTGCAAATCATCACAAATGTGAACCTTACAAATGCTCAAAATAATCAAAAGTATTAAACTTTATAACCAAACCAAATTAGGCTTTGTGAATTATCTAAAATTCAAATATATATATAGCTAGTGCAAGCTAGTCCCTGTCATGTTGCATACACCGAGCAAGCTAGAAGAAATTCAAATATTATGGTAGAAAAATTACCAACTTATCTAAAAAATTGCCACTACTAAAATAATATATTATGAATCATGTGAACAATAGTGATTCTAAAAGAATTGTTTAATCTAGATCTAATCTTATTAAGACCCAAAAGATAAAGAACTAAGAAAAAAATAAATATAAAAAATGGTTACCTTAATTGCACTTGATTTGCACAGTAATGTTGCACCATGTTTTATGTAATTAAATTGAATGAAATATCACAACTTTCGGCTGAATTATGCATTCACTAAATGAGATTTTCAAATCATAATGTGTTATACTCAGTCAACCAAATGATAAATTCCTGGAACTGATCCCCAACATCCCGTCCCCTTTCCCCTTGGGCTAAAATTAACTTCCAGGGGTTTTTTTTCATTGTCAAGGACAACAACAACAAAATATCATGGTATGATATAATTATGGAGAGAGAGCAATAGTATTTTGAACTTTTAAATGTCTCAAACAAACACAAAATAGTGACTCAAATTATAAATAATAATATGATACAACAAGCTTAAGCCTTCATCATCATATTTAGGTTTTTAATTTCTTATATATGTCTTGCAAAACAGAATGCGAGAACAACCAGAACCAGAACAAAAACAAGAAGGAAACCAAACCAAGCAGGAGAACTGCACAACCACTGGAATGTATCAACAAACGGAGGGAGGATGCAAAGAAACCCAAACTTCTAAGAACACGATCTCTCGGAAAGCTCGTGGGACCAACTCATGAACACCATGGTTGTATAATCTAGGATCTTCATGTTAAGCTTAGAATTAGGCAGGAAACTCTGCAAATTATTTTGACAAAAACACTATAAAGATGAAAACATTACCTGAAGGTGCAAAATTGCTGAAGTTGCTCTTTGACCTCTCGATTCTGCAAATTCTCCCACCACTGCTGCTCTACTTGGATAAGTTTCAGATTCTCCACGTTATCTTTGCTGAATGGTAGTTTGAGCAAGGCTGGACAACTATGAATCTTGAGCTTCTCCAAGGCTGGCCACTTCAATGACTCATTTGTGCAAATACTTCCCAACTTTGGCAGGCCACAAAGTACTATTTTCCTTAGTTTTGGAAAAAGTTCCTGATTTCCAGTGGTTACAGATTGCTAGACTACTTCCACAATTTTTGGGCAGTCTTCAATCTTTAAACATTCAATTTCACGAATATGTTGAATCACAACCAAAGGAAAAATAATTCTCAACATTTGACAGCCACTCAAAACCAGAGTCTTCAGTTTGGTTAGACTAGCAGGATCCACTCGGTCATTCCAAATGCTTTGCAACTTTGGTAAATTCTTCATGTATAAATGCTTTACGTTGGGCAATATTACACTGTCCACAACTGTTTCAAGTGCACTACAACTTTCAATTTGACAACCTTGTACCTCTTTCATGCATGGAATTCCCAAGTCTGATAGTTGCTTGATGTCCTTCTTGTTCACCAAATTGAATGCATCAACATTAGCAAGGACCTCAAAAATTGGATGATTGATGCCTTCACCATTGCAATATCTAACATACCTTTTGTATTCATAAAATTTAGGAATACAAGGCTATTTTGAGTTTGGGCAATCAATGAAAAATTGAAATGACCGGATGTGTCTAATATTTCTCCATGAGCGGGTTTCCTCAATAAAAGTGTAAAGAATGTTTGCTTCAGGAACATTGATTCGGAGATCAGTAGTAGGAGTCTCCACCTCAATGACATCTACAACCTCATCTAAAAAACAAAACTGAAGTTTTGTCAACTTTTTCAAAGTAACCACATTTTTATGATATTGACTACCACCTTATTGGATTTGTGTCTCGGTGATTTCACATCAATGACCAATTCTTCAAATTTAGAAAGCTTGGAAATCACATTGTAATTAAACTCCACCTCTGTCGTATCGTTTTCACCTTCGCATTTGGCAAAGGAAACTCGAAAATGCCTTAGACCATTCAAATTTCCAATATAAGACGGTATATTATTGAACCCACTGCCCCGGATATCAAGCACTTCAAGATGTTCAAGTTTTCCAAAACTAGATGGGAGTTCCTTCAAATATTCACAATAGCTTAGATAAAGCACTTTGAGACCAATCACTTTTGATAGAGATGATGGTAGTAGCTCAACTCCTGTATGACACAAGTCCAAAACTTTGAGACTTGTCATTTGCTCAAAGAATGATGCAGGAATACTCTTCAAAGCCAAATTTTCCTGTAGGAAGAGTGTAGAGAGCGAGCCACAATTTGGGCAATCCGGTAACTTGTCAAACTTATTTTCAATCAAAGAGATCCATATCTTTTCGCTCCAACGTTTTGCATCTGGGGGCGTTTGTTGCACCAAAAGTTTATAGTTAGGATCATCTGACAAGATATATAAGAGTACCTGTCTGATACATTTGTGCATCATAACATACTTTCGACTCTCATCTTCCTCGAGTAATGACTTATCCTTAAGGCTATTCAATATATGAATTCCATTGATATATGCCTTTCTTGAATCACCACCATTTTCAAGGAAATCTTCAGCTTCCCAACATTCCAACAAACAATCTATGTAAATGCCAATTTCTTCAAGATATAACACACCATATAGTAAGCATTTCCTTTGAGTATCTTCCAGATCATCGTGACAGAATTTTATCACATTCCTCAATTCTTTCAATTCATGTTGACCTTTTTCTGAAAATCTTTTCAAGCTTTTAAATCCTTCACTCCATAATTTCAAGTCTTTCTTTTGGAACACACTCGCTATTATATTTATTAAAAGTGGATGACCACCACACTCTCTGATTATTTTCCATGCACATGCTTCTGCTTCACGATCATCTTTAAGTTTCGGGCAATTTGCTACATCTTGAAACATTTTGAAGGATTCCTTAGGAGATAAATAAGTCACCTTGACCACCCTATCCACTCTTGGGAAACGAATATGGCTTTCTCTAGTTGTCAATACGATCTTGCTTCCATTCTCACAAGGTGGGATTCCCATTTGATGTATATCAAGGTCTGCTTTAACGTCATCTAGAAGTAGCAAATACCTTTTTCCCTTCAGCTCATTTGATATTCTGTGGCAATGTCGTCACAATTGTTGGTGGGAGTGGGGTGCAAACCACTGTTGGTGATTTACAAAGAGAGGCTTAAACACGAATCAAACTGAAAATAAACTCACTGAAACTTTATTCTGAAATTTTTGAAAATTACACTGCACTCTCTTTTATTTTCTTTTCTCCCACACACTTAACTCTCACAATACAATGGCTATTTATAGATAGCCTAGACAGAATAAAAAACATAAAATGATAGTGTGAAAGCCTGCAGCCATTGTTTACTTCATCCCAATATTTCTTCAACAATGGGGGCTTCAACAATGGAGGCTTCAACAATGGTGGGTGGTTGGCTTACCTACCATTATCAAGCTTATTTTCAACATCCCCCCTTAAGCTTGATTCTCCATGCTGCTTCATCCCAAGCATTAACTTCATGTTGTTGAACAGATCATTTTTCAACGGCTTCGTGAAAATATCTGCAAGCTGATCTTGGGATTTGCAAGGCAATAATTCCACCTCTTTATTTTTTACCTGCTCTCGGATGAAATGATAGCGGGTGTCAATATGCTTACTTCTTTCATGATAAACTGGGTTCTTTGCCAATGCAATTGCTGAGCGATTATCAACATAGATCTCAGTGGGTTTTTCTTGTGGAAATCCCAAATGCTTCAGCATGTTCCGTAACCATATTGCATGACACACAGCTGAATTGGCTGCAACATATTCAGCTTCGCAAGTTGATAATGTCATAATAGCTTGCTTCTTGGATGACCATGTGAAGGCTGTATCTCCCATAAAGAAAGTAAACCCCGTAGTACTTTTCCGTTCATCCAAGTCACGTCCCCAGTCGCTATCTGAGTAGCCAACAAGACTGAAATTATCAGTTGGTTTATAGAATAAACCATCATCGACTGTACCTTTGATGTAGCGAAGAATCCTCTTTGCTGCATAAAAGTGTGACTGATCCGGTGTTTCCATATATCTGCTGATCAGTCCTACTCCATAGAGTATGTCTGGCCTGGTACAAGTAAAATAGCGAAGACTTCCAACTAGGCTCTTGAAATAAGTTGGATCCACATCACCTGTCTTCGTACCTTTTCTGAGCTCCACTCCACTGTCTACAGGAGTGTTCACTGGATTGCAATTTTCCATTCCATATCTCTTGAGAATTTCCTTTGCATAACCACTTTGGGAAATAAAAATTCCATCTTTCCTTTGTGCTACTTCAATGCCGAGAAAATGAGCCATCAATCCAATATCTGTCATTTCAAATTCTTGGACCATGCTTCTTTTAAAGTCTTTAAACATGGATGGATTGTTTCCGGTGAAGATTAGATCATCAACATAAAGACAAGCAAGCAACATACTTCCATCAGCTTCCTTCTTCAAATATAGTGCGTGCTCATATGGACATTTTTCAAAACCATTGTCATGAAAATACTGATCAATTCTAGTATTCCATGCACGCGAAGCTTGCTTCAATCCATAAAGTGCTTTCTTCAATTTGTACACTTTGTCTTCATGCCTATTCTGAACATACCCCGAAGGTTGTTCAATATAGATCTCTTCTTCAAGGAAACCATTAAGAAATGCAGATTTCACATCAAGTTGATAAATCTGCCACTTGTGCTGGACAGCCAAAGAAATCATTAGCCTGATAGTCTCCAATCGGGCAACTGGAGCAAACACCTCTCCATAGTCAATTCCAGCTCTTTGCTTGTAACCTTTTGCTACTAACCTTGCCTTGTAGCGTTGCACTTCGCCTTGTGCATTCCTCTTTGTCTTGTATACCCATTTCACTCCAATGGGTTTGTGCCCTTCTGGTAGACTGGTAAGCTTCCATGTGTCATTTTTCTCAATGGCATGAATTTCTTCATCCATTGCTTTCTTCCATTTATCTTCCTGGATGGCTTCTGAGAAGGTAAGTGGATCACTATCTGCGAGTAGGCAGTACAGATTCAGATCTGCTTCTTCTGTTGCTTCATATATTTCCTGCAAATTTCTCATTGGTCTTGGTTGTTTGAAAAAACTATCATCTGATGAAGCTGATGCTGATGCTGATGATGATGATGATGCAGCACTTCTGTGAGAAACTGGCGATCTAGGTGCAGGAATTCTATGTGGAGGAGTTTGTGGCTCATCTTGAACTTCTCTTGTGATTTCAACAGGAGCTTTTGATGTTTCATCTTCAAGAATAAGTTCTGCATCTTTGACAACTTCATCTTGATTCCAGTTCCAAGCTTCTTCTTCTTCAAATATCACATCTCTACTCATGATCACCTTTCTGGTAATGGGGTTATACAACTTGTATCCCATTGTTCTATCTCCATATCCGACAAGGATACATTTTTCTCCCTTATTATCGAGCTTGGTTCTTCTTGCTTCTGGAATCTTGGTGTATGCAACACACCCAAATATTCTGAGATGGTTGACACTTGGCTTATGTGAACTCCAAGCTTCTTCTGGAGTCATAGAATGAAGGCTCCTGGTTGGGCATCTATTTAGTAGATACACAGCACATGATACGGCTTCAGCCCAAAATTGCTTGGGCAGTCCCTTTCCTTTCAACATGCTTCTTGCCATATCTAAGATTGTGCGATTCTTCCTTTCAGCAACACCATTCAGCTGTGGCGTGTAGGATGGTGTTGTTTGATGCTTGATTCCCTGCTCTTTGCAATACTTCTCGAAAGCATCTGATGTATATTCTCCACCTTGATCTGATCGCAATGTCTTGATGTAGTAGCCGCTTTGCTTTTCTACAAAAGCTTTGAATTCTTTGAAGATGCTGAACACCTCCGACTTTCTTTTAAGAAAGTACACCCATGTCTTCCGGCTATAATCATCAATGAAGGTGAGAAAGTATCTATTCTGTCCATTTGACATCGGCTTCAATGGACCACACACATCAATGTGCACTAGCTCCAGTGGCTTTGTTGCTCTCCACTTCACTTCTTTGGCAAAGCTAGTTCTGTGATGCTTCCCAAGAATGCAGCTTTCACAAACTTCATTAGTATGAGCAATATGAGGGAGCCCTCTCACCATATTCTTGCTTGACAGCAGCTTCAAGCTTCCAAAGTTGAGATGTCCGAACCTTAAATGCCATAGCCAGTCTTTGTCTTTGATGATGACACTTAAACACTTTGCAGCACCATGTTGGATGTTCAATGCAAACATCCGATTCTTGGACATTCTCACCCGAGCGATCAAATTACCATGATTGTCTTTGATGGTAAGATGACAATCTTTCATGCTGATGTCGTATCCTTTCTCTAGGAGTTGTCCCATACTCAAAATGTTGTTCTTCATGGCAGGAACATAATACACATTGGAGATGTAATCATGATCTCCATTTTTGAGCTTGATTAGAATATTACCTCTTCCTTTCACTGGAGTCTTTGATGAATCACCAAATGAGACTTGTGCTTGTACAGTCTCGTCAAGCTCAACAAACAGCTCTCTTTTACCACACATGTGATTACTGGCTCCTGAATCTAGATACCAAACATTGTTTTGGTTTTCAGTGTCTCCATGGTGAACAAACAGGACTGTAGGTCAAACTTTGTTTGTTTCCTGCTCGGCAAAATTTGCTTGCTCGCCGGCTTCTGTTGTTGCTCTACTTCGGCATTCATTGCTGTAATGCCCGAACTTGTGGCACTGGTAACACTGAACATTCCTTTTGTCAAAACCGGGTCGATTGTTGTAACCACCTCCTCTACCGCTTGCTCTTCCTCTTGGAGCAAAGTGTGGTTGACTTCTTCCTCCTCTGGCTGGACTTCTTCCGCCTCTTCCTCGAAAACCAAAATTTCGGTTATTGTAACCACGACCTCTTCCTCGGCTTCTTTGTGATGTCCCCCCTTGCTCGTTTCTGTCATCTCTGAAAGACAGCTTTGATTGAAGAGCTTGCTCTAGAGAACTTGAGGAAGTCTTCTTGTTAATTCTTTGTTCATGAATCTCAAGTGTGCCCATCAACTCGTCGGTGGTCATGGCACTAAGATCCTTGGACTCTTCTATTGCTACAACCACATGCTCGAACTTGGGACTGAGTGATCTGAGAATCTTCTCTATCACTTGAAGAGATTCCATCTTCTCTCCATATCTTCTCATCTGATTAACAATGGTCAATGTTCTGTTAAAATACTCAGAAATTGACTCATTCTCATTCATGTGCAACATCTCGAATTCGCCACGTAACACCTGTAGTCGAACTCTGATCGTCTTCTCAATTCCACGGTGTGAATTTCGAAGAATACTCCATGCTTCTTTAGAGGTTGTTGCTGCTGAGATCTTCTCAAAACTTGATTCATCGATGCCTTGATAGAGTAGATACAAGGCTTTTTTATCTCTCCTCCATGAATCTTTTAACGCCGTCTTCTGAGTATCATTTAAAGTTCCTTCATCTGCGAGAGTAGCTGGCTCGTCATATCCTCGATCCACTAACTCCCACAAATCTTGTGAGGCTAGTAGAACTTGCATTTGAATACTCCAATTTTCATAGTTCTCCTTGCTGAGTTTTGGAAACTGGGGCTGAAAGAAATTGTTTGTGTTGGCCATTGGTTGTCTTTAACAATCTGCAAATTTTCAGAATGGAATTTGCAAATTCTGACCGTATAGATGTGTCCGGAATGCTCCAAATAGTTGGAAACCACTATTGGATTACCAGAGACGGACTTCGAATGGCTTAGATCAAGCCAAAACAAGTTGAATGGTTCAGATCTACGGTTGGACCTTAACCGCGGCACACAGGATTAATCTCCGTGCGGCTCAGTCAACGCGGCTTGGCTAGCGGCGCGACGGAGGCTCGGCTCAAGTCAACGGCTCCGGTCAACGGAGGCTCGGCTCGGCTTGTGACTCGGCTTATCGACTCAGTCAACGGCTTGGTCAACGGCTCGGAGGCTCGGCTGGAAGCTCGGCGGCTCGGCTTAACGGCTCACAGCTCGGCTTGGATGACGTCAGCAGATGCGTCGTCAATGACGTCAGACTTGGATCCGGATCTGGGTTGACGGATCGGATCACTCTGCAATTCGGGCGAAGAAGACGCGTGGAACGCGTGTGCGCGTGGAGACGGCGTCAGGGAGGCGCGTGGGGCGCGTGCTGCCTCTGTGAGGCTCGGTTTTTGATGTTCTTTTTTTTAGTATGATCGTCTCGTCGAGAGCTCCAAGCTGGTATGATCAAAACTTGATTTCAATCACTTTGATTTCTGGGCAACTTTCGAAATCACACTCTGTTTTTGCAAATTTGCAGAATTTCTGCAAATTCAAGCTACCTTCGGGCCCTGATACCACTGTTGGTGGGAGTGGGGTGCAAACCACTGTTGGTGATTTACAAAGAGAGGCTTAAACACGAATCAAACTGAAAATAAACTCACTGAAACTTTATTCTGAAATTTTTGAAAATTACACTGCACTCTCTTTTATTTTCTTTTCTCCCACACACTTAACTCTCACAATACAATGGCTATTTATAGATAGCCTAGACAGAATAAAAAACATAAAATGATAGTGTGAAAGCCTGCAGCCATTGTTTACTTCATCCCAATATTTCTTCAACAATGGGGGCTTCAACAATGGAGGCTTCAACAATGGTGGGTGGTTGGCTTACCTACCATTATCAAGCTTATTTTCAACAACAATCACTGGTGCTTGCCATATCCACTTTCAACCTTTTCGCAATAGCATTTTGCAACTGGCTCATGTCCAAATTCTCCTTGCTCTCCCCTGCTGAAACCTTTATCCACATGACCATATCAAATATTTTGGCTAGTTCTTCATAATGGTTGTTTTCCCAGTCCCCATCATTCAGGAGATTGCAATTCCTTTAACTTTGTCTTTTTTCAGCAAAGCCAATGTTTCTTCTAGTGGCATTTGAAGTGTTGAAAACTTATTAATATTTGGTGCTATCAGCTTGATAACAGGTTCTAGTGGTTGATCAACCAAAATACTACCGAGTTGATTGCTATCCTCCAAAAGTTTGATTACTTTCTCACCCTTTTTTTTCATCTCATTGCTGAAATTTGAACGTGGAAGGAAACAAATTATTTGTGAGCTTTCACTTTGTCTGTCATATCTGGCTAGTAGTTTCTTCACTTCTTCTTCAGTCTTAATAACTCTGCGAATCCATTGATCATAAGTTTTAGACGGCATCTTTATCTTGTGTCTCTGGACTGCATTTAGATGATCATCCCTTTTAGCACTTAGCATTGCAACTGCCTCGTTTAAAGCTGTGTAAATCTCCTTCATATCATTTGAAGAAGCAATTGTGTCCACGATTGAAGCCCAGAATGCTGTCTTGGCCTGGCATAGTGCTTCCATTACAGCAGCTCCTGCTGCTACTTCAGCAGCCATTAAGCAACTTTGAACTTGTACCAGAGAAATTCGAATAAGAAAAAGAAACAGTATATGCGAGGATGGATTAAAACAGTCAGCCATGTACAGGAAATATATCATTTTCAATGCTTTGGTTATTTTCTAGAGAAGAAAAAGATAGTGAAATTGAAGTAGTACCCTACTTTCTCACAATTTATCAAATTAATAATGTGCATTGCATGCGTCCCATATCTATATCTATAAATTTTAAAAAGCAAGGACAAATACGAAAAATAATAATGATATTAAATCATATTTCAATAATTCACTACAGCATATAAGAGTTTTAGAGACTAAATGTTTTGGTCTCTAAAAGTGAAAATTTTGTTGCAAAAGATATTTAGAGACCAATTTCTATCGTCATGATGAGAGTCGCTAAACGGTCGTCCTGAAAAGTAAAAAAACAAGACTTTTAGCAACAGAATTTTGAAAATGTCACTAATAAATAGACTTTTAGGGACAATAATTTGGTCTCAAAATGGTTTATTTTTTGAGACAAAAAATTTGGTCCCAAAAGAATAATAATTCATCACTAATGTCTAATTTTCGTTGTGAAAAATATAATAATGACACTTTTCGCAACAAAAATATTTGGTTCCTAAAAAATAATTTTGTTCCTAAATTTTGGTATCTAAAACCTTAATTTTTTGAAGTGATTAAACAAATAAATTTGGGAAGCGGGGTTGGTGACATGAGTATAAGGCACAACACCATGATGGGAGGCCTATGGGGGCATGCCCCGAATCTATTATGATAATCCAAACTGTTCATGTTGTAGATTTGTCGGTTAAATCATTCAAGATTCATGTTTAAAAAAAAAAAAAAAAACGGTTAGCATGATTTTGCTAATTTAAAAAAAAAAAAAAAAAAAACTATTAAGGCATGATCATGGAGTTACGCATGTCTGATTAATTTCATTGTTTTTATGGATAATATGCTAGATGAACCACATAATATGAACGGTTTAAATCATCAAAATTAAGGATGGCAAAATTCCCCAATCGGATTTTAATATAAATGGTTTGAGAGAGCATTTATTGAGTAGAGTAAAGTATAGTGGTAAGTAGATCAAAATTGTTAAGTTTATAGTAAAATACGAAATTGTATCTTCTTTTTTTTTTTTTTTTTTGGATCGGCAACACTTTTTTTTTTTTAAATGGAGAAGGGAGAAAAAAAGATGTACAAAGGAGGACAAGAAAAGCATAAAAAAAATAAAAAGAACAAGAGTCACACACATATTTCCATTTGCTAAAAATCAAGAAAAGTGAGATCCCCCTAAAAAGAGGAGCCACTAAAGCCCAAAAAGATGTTAAGAATCTGATTTACTCCCACATCATCGAGACTTTTATTCTTAAAGATTCTCGCATTCCTTTCCAATCATATGACCCATAATAATACAAAAACTACACAAAGCCCCAACACCTTCACTTTTTCATTTGAGCCCAAAAAATGAAAATCAATAAAGAACATTGAACTGCATGATTTGGGTGCCACCCAAGCAAGACCACCCGATGAAAATAACTATTGCCACAACCTCCTCGCCATTAGATATTGTAAAAAAATATGATTCAGTGTCTCCTCCTTTCCCTCACACATAATGCACTATTGAGGGAAAACATAACTATTAGGCCTCCTCTTTTGAAGGACATCATTTGTCAAAATGTTTTCATGAACCAAAGACCATATAAAAAACTTCACTTTGGGAGGCACAAAAGATTTCTAGATTGTTTTGTGAAGAGTAAGAACAGAATATTCGACTTCTCAATGGTTTTATTGAAAAAGGATTTGCAAGAAAAGACACTAGTAGTATGCAAGAGCCAAACTTGTTTATCACTTGAGGAAGTGTGATAACCCAGTCCCGTGTTATGTTAATTAATCTTACTTATGATCGTGGTTATGTGCTTAATATGATTTTGAGTACCATTTATATGATTATATGTGTTCTTGAATTTCTATATGCTCATTGTAGGAAAATCTATTTGATTCTCTGCTATAAAATTTAATTAAAGATCGTAGAGGCGTCAAAAAGCGAAATTGACTGTATTTTTGTGCTTAGCATGATTTTTAGAGCCTACAGTGAAGTTTAATTAAAAATTAATTCAGATCAAAATAATTAGATTAAACTGATTGAATTGGGCATAATTAATTAGCCTTAATACAAGTTGATTATGCAAGTATATATATATGGCCTATTTACACTCAAGCTCACCATTTTGAGCTCAAAATCTTATATACACTCTAGAGAGAGAGAGAGAGAGAGAGAGAGAGAGAGAGAGACGATTCCAGAGAGAGAATAGAGGCAAAATTGTGGAATTAAGCTAGAAGCTTGAGAATTTGGGAGCTAAGTTCAAGAATTAGCTATAGTTTGAAGAATTAGAGCTCCTAGGGCCAAGTGCAAGGGTGAATCCATCAGCAGAACACTGTGAGTAATATCTTAATAAGAATGTATTGAAGTATATTACTTTCCAAATGCTCACTTATGTATGAGTTCTATGGAGTTGTTAAATTGAATTTGATATTTGTTATGCCAATGATTGAATAAAGCCATTGGAATATGATTATGATTACGACGTGCTTACGATCTCAAGTATGAAATGCACATAACACGAATGTTGGGCCAAAGGTCATTTGATACGAATGTTGGGCCAAAGGCCGTTTGACATGAATATTGGGCCAAAGGCTGTTTGACATGAAAGATTGGGCCAAAGGACGTTTGACATAAATGATTGGGCCAAAGGCTGTTTGACATGAATGATTGGGCCAAAGGCCGTTAGACATAAATGAATGGGCCAAAGGCCGTTTGACATGGATGAATTGGGCTTGAGGCCGTTTGTTAAGAACGAATTGGGCCTAAGACTGTTTGATATGTTTGGGCCTGATGTCGTTTGATGTACTAGATAGAAACATGAATGGGTCTAAGGCCATTGGATATGTCCGTTACGAATTTCATTCATGTAATTTCTTTATTTTGATATTATTCACTAGGCTTTCGCACACTCTCATTTATGTGCATGTAGGTGGGCAAAGAGAGATCCAAACCCAACCTCAATGTGAGAAGGAGTCAGTTTGAAGAGTTAGCCTGAATGTCTCACGCACGAGACTTTGTTTTTTTGTTCTTTTGAACTTTTGTCTACTCTTTTGATATTTTGGTGAACACGTTGGATCACCTATGTACATAAGTTTTTGTTTGGCTGGCTGCATATCTGAAAGTTCCTGGATGAATATAAAACGTTAACTCTATGCATATGTGTGTAAGTTATTATAGACTACTTCTGAAATATTTTACTTTGCCATGTAAGCACAGCTCATTAGATAGACTTTTTTTTAATCTGCTTCCATTTGGCCCCTCATTTTTATTGAAATATGTTTAATCAGGTTTGAGGCCGCAGGTAATCTCATGATTACTGGTCGGTTATGACCTTATCCATAGGGGCGGGATCAGGTCATGATAGAGTGGTATCAGAGCACGAGTTAATGATTCACACCCTTTTCCAAATGAGCAATAAGCATCCAGAAGAGATCTAGGATGCATTCATGTGATAAGTATGGACTCGAAGATATTGAAAATATGCTTAGATGTTTCGAAATGAATGATTATATGCTATATACTCTGTGAATTGCTTGCATTGTGATTTACTTGAATATGTATGCTCTATTGTATATGCATACTTGTGAACATTTTGTATAAAGAATAATGCAAGTTTAATTAGATAATTGCGAGAACAAGAGGTGATAAATTAGAGGAGTCCTCTACTGCCAGAATGGACAAAATAGAAAGGTTAATACACGATATGACAGAAACATTAAGACAACAGCAACAGTGGCAACAACAACACCCTCCACCTCTACCTCCGACACCACCTGTACCAGACTTGCAAAACGATGATCAGACTATAGCTCTTACTAAAGAGTTCAAGAAAATGAAACTGCCACAGTTTCATGGAGGACTGGATCCGTTGAAGGCAGAGGCATGGGTCCTTGGAATAGAAAAATTGTTTGAAGTGTTTCCTTGTCAAGAAACATAGAAGGTATTGCCAGCCACCTTTACAATAGAAGACAAAGCGAGAAGGTGGTGGATGTTGATGTGTGAGAATCACATAAACATTGACTGGACACAGTTTTTGGAAATTTTCTACGATAAATACTTTCCACAATGTGTCTGTGATAGAAAAGTGCCGGAGTTTATGGAACTTAAGCAAAACAACATGTCAGTGGCTGAGTATGAGGCCAAGTTCACTGAATTGGCCAGATTTGTACCACACATGGTCGATACCGACTAGAAGAAAGCAAGACATTTTGAAGGAGGCCTTCGAGATGATCTTAGACAAGGTGAATGTACTAAAGCTAGAAACTTACATTGATGTACTGAATCAGGCCATAATATCATAAGCTAATCTAGCCAGGCAGAACAAATCATTAACTAATTGGAAAAGTAAGAGGGAGGGCTTCTTTTCAAAGAAAAGACTTTCAAAAAAGCAGAATACGGGCTTCTCAAGTACTTCTATTTCTTCCCGAGACACGTCTCCAGTGTGCAACATTTGTAGTAAAAGGCATCACGAGGTTTACTACCGTGTGTCAGGGACCTGCTTTAAATGTGGTAAAACAGGGCATATGGCCAGGGATTGTAAACAAAACAGTGGGAAGTTAGTTGCTAGCTTAACTGCATCGATCCCAAAAACTGGAAACACTACGAGGCCTACCACCACTGGAGACATTGTGAGGCAAGGGAGAGTCTTTGCACTCGTTCCGGGCGATACACGGAACGCAGAAGCTGTTGTCTCAGGTACTATTTCTATATGTAATTAGGATGTTTTTGTGTTAATAGACTCCGGATCAACACACTCCTTTGTAACTGATGCATTTGCATCTAGATTGGATAGACCTCTAGAATCATTACCATATTTGTTATATATATCTGCTCCATCCGGGGAATTTGTGCTGTGTACATCTGTGTGTCGATTTTGCAGTATGCATATTGGGAATGCTACTTTGTATGTAGATTTATTGCCCTTGGACTTTAGACACTTTGATGTAATTCTGGGCATGGACTGGTTATTCAAATATTGTGCCACCGTTGATTGTGTAACGAAACGAGTTGTATTTAGACCACCAAGGCAGGAAGAGATTGTGTTTGTGGGTAATGGGGTAGTGCCTCCACCTTATCTGATATCCGCAATGAAAGCATGTAAATTAATCAGGAAAGGGTGTCGAGGCTATTTGTATTGTGTCTTGTCTGAACAATCTATGAATGTTGAATTGAATAGTATTCCTGTTATTAGAGAGTTTCCATATGTATTCCCAGATGAATTGCCGGGGGAATTGGTTGGCAGGGAGATAGAGTTTACTATTGATATTGGGCCAGGCACTCAGCCTATTTCAAAAACCTCTTACAGAATGGCTACTGCTGAAATGAAAGAGTTAAAGGAACAGTTGCAGGACCTATTGGATAAAGGGTTTATTTGACCAAGCACTTCATCATGTGGTGCACCAGTGTTATTTGTGAAAAAGAAAGATGGAACCTTGCGCCTGTGTATTGATTACCGCGAATTGAATAAGGTAACGATAAAGAATAAGTATCATTTACCTCGTATTGACCCCTTGTTTGATCTGTTGCAGGGATCACAAGTGTTTTCTAAAATTGATTTGAGATCCGGGTACCACCAACTGAAGGTAAAGGTGGGAAATGTTGAGAAAACTGCATTCAGAACGAGGTATGGACATTATTATTTCCTTGTTATGCCATTTGGAGTGACTAATGCCCCTGCAACATTTATGGACCTTATGAACCGAATTTTTAAGGCTTACCTTAATGAATTTGTTGTAGTTTTTATTGATGATATCTTGATATATTCAAAGAGTAGGCTTGAACGTGAACACCATCTGAGAACTGTCTTGCAAACACTCCGAAACAAGAAATTATTTGCTAAACTAAAGAAATGTAAATTTTAGTTGGATGAAGTTATTTTCTTAGGGCATGTTATCAACAAGGAAGGGATTTCGGTAGACCCACTGAAGATAGAAGCAATTGTAAGTTGGCCTACACCGACAAATGTAACAGAAATCCGTAGTTTCATGGGCTTAGTTGGGTACTACAGAAGATTTGTGAAAGATTTTTTGAAAATAGCCGTACCACTCACCCAATTGACACGCAAAGGATAACCGTTTGAGTGGAATGATGAAAAAGGATCTACCTTCCAAGAACTGAAAACACGATTGACTTCTGCACCGGTGTTAACACTGCCCTCAGGTATGGAAAACTTTGAGATATAGTGATGTTTCTTATAAAGGTTTGGGTTGTGTATTAATACAGAATGGAAGAGTGATTGCTTATGCTTCCTGACAATTAAAACCACATGAGAAGAACTACCCAACACATGATTTGGAATTGGCCAAAGTTGTGTTTGTTTTAAAAATCTGGTGGCATTACTTGTATGGGGCAAAATGCGAAGTTTACACGGATCACAAAAGTTTGAAGTACTTCTTTACTCAGAAAGAGCTGAATGTGCGGCAAAGAAGATAGCTTGAACTAATAAAAGATTATGACCTTCAGATTCAATACCACCCAGGAAAAGCCAATATAGTTGCCGATGCACTAAGCAGAAAATCAACAGGGAACCTAGCTTGCCTACTTACAGAACATAAAGAAATCTTATGAGATTTTAAGAAAGCTGAAATCGAAGTTGTATTACAGGAACAAGCTGGGTTGATGGCAGTCATTTCTGTCGAGCCAGCAATAATTGCTGAAATCAAACAAAGGCAACGAGAAGATGAGACCCTCAAAACAATAATTGATGAGTTTGAAACGAAACCGAAATCAGAATTCAGCATTGATGGTGAAGTGTTGAGATTTCGAAACCGAATGTGTGTCCCAAACATTTCTGAATTAAAGAAGAATATCCTAGATGAAGCTCACAAGTCAATGTTTGCTATGCATCCAGGTAACAACAAAATGTATCAAGACTTGAAGCAAAGCTATAGGTGGCCCAAAATGAAGAAGGAAATCGTAGAGTATGTGTCCAAGTGCCTTCAATGTCAACAAGTTAAAGCTGAACATCATAAACCAGGCGGTCTACTTCAACCTCTCCCTATTCCGGAATGGAAGTGGGAACATGTGACCATGGATTTCGTTATTGGCCTACCTCGAACCCCTAGAGGTATGGATTCTATTTGGGTCATAGTTGATAGATTGACTAAATCTGCAAATTTTCTACCTATGAAGACCACCTTTGATGCTGATAGGTTGGCCATTATATATGTTGATGAGATTGTTCATCTACATGGGGTTCCGGTATCTATTGTCTCAGATAGAGATCCGAAATTTGTATCCAGATTGTGAAAAAGTTTGCAAAGAGCTATGGGAACAAAACTGAGATTCAGCGCTGCATTCCATCCACAGACAGACGGGTAATCACAACGAATCATACAGACTTTAGAGGATATGCTCAGGATGTGTAGCAAAATTTGTAAGCCTTGTATGGCAGAAAGTGTAGATCTCCAATTTGTTGGACTGAAGTCGGAGATAGGGCCTTACTTGGGCCTGAAATTGTGCAAGACACTTCGAAAAAGATTAAAATCATCTAACAAAGGCTCAAGACAACACAGAGCCGGCAAAAGAATTATGCAGATGTTCGAAGACCTCTTGAGTATGAGGTTGGCGACCATGTGTTTATTCGTGTGAATCCGATGAAAGGCCAGTTGAGATTTGGTAACAAAGGTAAATTGTCACCCCGTTACATTGGACCGTTTCAAATTCTAGAAAGACTTGGTCTGATTGCTTATAGAGTCACCTTGCCACCGGGATTTGAACAAATGCACAATGTGTTCCATGTATCAATGTTGAGGGGTTATCTTCGAGATCTGTTTCATGTGATTGATTATCACCAGATAGCTCTGGATGAAAATATGAAATATGAAGAATGATCAAAACGAATCGTTGACCGGCAAGTGAAACAGCTGAGAAACAAGTCCATCCCAATAGTGTAAGTAGAATGGAAAGAACACTATGGGAGGGACGCAACATGGGAAAAGGAGGATGAGATGCAACTATGCTATCCACATTTGTTCCCGGATGGAGGTAAAATAAGTTTGGAGGACCAAACTTCCTAAGGGGGGAAGATTGTGATAACCCTGTCCCGTGTTATGTTAATTAATCTTAATTATGATCATGGTTATGTGCTTAATATGATTTTGAGTGCCATTTATATAATTATATATGTTTTTGAATTTCTATCTGTTCAGTGTAGGAAAATCTGTTTGATTCTCTGCTATAAAATTTAATTAAAGATCATAGAGGCGTCAAAAAGAGAAATTGACTGTATTTTTGTGCTTAGCATGATTTTTAGAGCCTATGGTGAAGTTTAATTAAAAATTGATTCAGATCAAAATAATTAGATTAAACTGATTGAAATTGGCATAATTAGTTAGCCTTAATACAAGTTGATTAAGCAAGTATATATATATGGCCTATTTATACTCAAGCTCACCATTTTGAGCTGAAAATCTTATATACACTCTAGAGAGAGAGAGAGAGAGAGAGAGAGAGAGAGAGAGAGAGAGAGAGACGGTTCTAGAGAGAGAATAGAGGCAAAATTGTAGAATTAAGCTAGAAGCTTGAGAATTTGGGAGCTAAGTTCAAGAATTAGCTATAGTTTGAAGAATTGGAGCTTCTAGGGCCAAGCGCAAAGGCGAATCCATCAGCAGAACACTGTGAGTAATATCTTAATAAGAATGTATTGAAGTATACTACTTTCCAAATGCTCACTTATGTATGAGTTCTACGGAGTTGTTAAATTGAATTGGATATTTGTCATGCCAATGATTGAATAAAGCCGTTGGAATATGATTATGATTATGACGTGCTTATGATCTCATGTATGAAATGCACATAACACGAATGTTGGGCCAAAGGCCGTTTGATATGAAAGATTGGGCCAAAGGACGTTTGACATAAATGATTGGGCCAAAGGTCGATTGACATGAATGATTGGGCCAAAGGCCGTTGGACATAAATGATTGGGCCAAAGGCCGGTTGACATGAATGATTGGGCCAAAGGCCATTGGACATAAATGAATGGACCAAAGGCCGTTTGACATCACTACAAAAAAATACACTTTTGGCGACTAAAAAATTAGTCGCCAAAAGTATTAAATTTCGTCGCCGAAACACATTCCCGACTAAATAATTTAGTCGCTGGCTTTGTCGGGGATACTTAGTCGCCGAAGGAATTAGCGACTAAAATACATTTAGTCGCCATAAGTAGCACAAAATACCGACTAACCTTTTAGTAGGCAAAAATAATACGCATTAGCGACTAAAAGAGCCTTAGTCGCTGATAATGGACATTAGCGACCAAAATGTTAGTCGCCCAAACGGTTGATTAATTCCTTTAACTCACATATTTAGCTACTAAAAGTTTTTGTCAGCAAAAGGTGAAATATCTTCAGCGACGACATGTTTAGTCGCCAATAGTTACTTACTTATATTTTGGCGACTAAAAACCTTAGTCGTGAAAAAGATGTTGGAATTTAGCTACTAAACACTTTAGTCGGCCATAATTATTTTATTATGTTTTCGAGTTGTTTGCCTGCTAAATATTTAGTCGCCAAAAGCTTTTTGATTTTTAGCTACTACACATTTAGTCGCCATAACTATTTTCAAGTTGTTTTGGCTACTAAATTATTAGTCGCCAAAAGTCATTTGCGTTTTAGTTACTTAACATTTAGTCGCCATAACTATTTTTGATTCATTTTGGCTACTAAATATTTAGTCGCCAAAAGGTTTATTTCTTTTTAGCTACCAATTGATTTGTCACCAAAAAACATCATTTATTTCATTTTGTTTGTTTTATTTTATATTATTATTTTATATTATATATCCACCGCAACCTATACGTATACAACCTATATATATTATCACCTATTCCGTAATACATGTTTCACTTAGAACCATGAAACAAAAATGAACACCTGCTATATATACTCCAACTACAAATAATAATATAAACTTATGTACGAACCAACTATATATATTTCAATTACAAATAATAACGTCATACATTCCAAATACGTTACCAAAACAATGTCCGCTATACACAACATTTTTACTATATACTATGCATTGTAATGACCATTTGACAAGGTACAAATTACTATGGTAATATGTACCATGACAAAAGGTAATCTATATTAATTAATATTAGAGCCATTAATACAAGCTCCAAAAATACTATGTACCCCACTATAAATTATATGTACGATGCATCCAAATTCCACGGTTCATTGATGCTATTCCACCAGAGCAATTAATATAAGCTCCAAAAATAGTTTGTACCCCGCCTAAAATTATATGTTCAATGCATCCACAATCCACACAAAAAGTATAGGACGACAAAAAACTTCCCAACTTTGCATAAGTGTGAATTATCTTCCAGGCAAAAAAATAGAAGATCCACATGTCAATGTCAAAAGCCATCTACACAACAAAAATTACACTCATTAGTTCCATTGTAAACAAAAAGTTATAGCCATATACAAAACACAAATTGGAAGCATGTCAATTGTAATTGCAATTATATGTAAATATTGTATGTAAATATTGTTTGAATTTAGGAATTTCAATATAGTTTCTTTACACGTTAATTTGTATTGAAAGTGCAAAGAAATTTCCAAGTCAACCCCAAGTGAAGTTTAGTCTAATATACTAAGGCTTATATTTTCTGTTTTTTAGGTAAGTATGAAAAAGTTCATCTATTTTTAGCACTGTGTGACGCACTGTTGACAGCCAACTATGATAATCATTACAACTCTAAGCAAACATGGTGATTGCTTGTAAATCAGGTAGTTTTGAATTTTCATGAAAATAGAAAATTTTAATTACAAAATGAAAACATATTCAAGTGGTGCATGAAACAGTTTAACCTCAATGAAGAGATAATTAGGATAAAAAACAAGAATTTGAACAGTGAGTCCTGAAGAGATACACAGACAGCCCAACCGAGCAGTTGAATTCTTTCAAAACATCCTTCCTTTGCCAAGTTCCATCTAGTATCTATATTGCTATATTATTATATAAAGCGTACAACCAATTTGGTGTTATTTTCATTCATAAATTAACCCTATGTAACCGTTGGTTTCAAATTTTATAACTTCAAATTTTAACAACACACGTCAGGTGTGCACGCCTTGTTTGACTAGAAGAAAACAAATTTCAGCAGTCACCTATTATTTACCCACTAAGACCGAAGAGATTTAGCCAGGCCGGTACAACCTCAAGGCAATGACGCGGCCACCTAAGGCTCCACTGTTTTAAAAGGCCTAAGTTACTTGTTTGGACAAAGATAAAGCCTAATAAAAAAAAAATGTCAGAAAACATTGTCCCCGAAGTCTTAAAAAGAATCTTCCTTGTGTTGCTTGTCCAAAGGCCCTCAACAGTATAAAAAAAAAAAAAAAAAACCTTGCCCAAATGTACAACAAAAATCCAAAATTTCCTTATCCAAAACCTGGATAAAAAAGAAAAATAAAAAACTCTTCCAGTCTAAAAGGAATGTCCCTAATTGTAAGGCCTTTTTTCGGCTAAGTTTATGACGTTTTCACGGCAACTCCCAACGTACACGTGCTAATTACGTCCCCTCTATCCCCATAGGTCATCTTTTACACGAGGAAGCTACCTATCCCATCAATATAGTGGTTCGGGGGCTGCTCTCAATTTTCGGCCCTCAAAGGCTTTTTTTCGGCTAAGTTTATGACGTTTTCACGCCAACTCCCAACGTACACGTGCTAATTACATCATGTCTGTCCCCACAAGTCCTATTTGACACGAGGAAGCTACCCATGCCATCTCGGCAATGGTTCGGGGGCTGCTCTCAATTTTCAGCACTCGAAGGCCTTTTTTCGGCTAAGTTTATGACGTTTTTGACGCCAACTCCCAACGTACAAGTGCTAATTACGTCCTGTCTGTCTCCACAGGTCCTATTCGACACACGGAAGCTACCCGTGCCATCCCCACAGTGGTTGGGGGCTGCTCTCAATTTTTGGCCCTCGAAGGCCTTTTTTCAGCTAAGTTCATGGCGCATTTCACGCCAACGCCCAATGTTCACGTGCTAATTACGTCTCGTCTGTCCCCACAGGTCCTATTTGACATGACGAAGCTACCCATGCCATCCCATACAGTGATTCGGCGGCTGCTCTCAATTTTCAGCCCTCGAAGGCCTTTTTTCGGCTAAGTTCATGGCGCATTTCACGCCAACGCCCAACGTACATGCGCTAATTACGTCCCATCCGTCCCCACACATCCTATTTCACATGAGGAAGCTACCCGTGCCATCCCCACAATGGTTCGGGGGTTGCTTTCAATTTTCGGCCCTCGAAGGCCTTTTTTCGGCTATGTTTATCGTGTTTTTATATGAGCCAATCCACCACCTGGTTAGCATGTGGGAGAACACATTTAATTGATTTTAGCCTGAACATAGGCACATCTGCAATTGTACAGGTGGATGCAAGTGTAGGCAACAAGGTGACGATTCATGGATTTATCTCCCTCTAATGAAATTTGGTTGTTTATTCCTATGGCTATATTGTAACCGATTTCCTTGATTTGATTCTGTAGTCTGAATATACTTCTTATGAGTAAATAAGCTCTTGGAACACAACCAAGAACCAAACAAATTGTATGAGATAATGATTAGAATGCATGGCACACTTGGAAGGCAGCTTATGATTGGGAAAATGTGGAGGTTTTAAGGATCAAAACTTTGTTTGCATCAGCTCCTGTAACTAGGCCAAATCAGGTTGATAATCTGTGGTGGGCAACCTCAAACACAAGTGTCCATCCAACCAGGTTGCATCAGCTCCTGTAACTAGGCCAAATCAGGTTGAAAATGTGGAGCTTTGTTCATCAAATTAGTGTTGGTTTTATTTGTATAGATTTATTATTAAGAAACTTAATATCACATATTCATTCTTCACAGTTAGAGTTTTGAAATCAAAGCTCCTTTGTACTAGTTATATTGTACTAGTTATATTGTACTAAATCAAAATTCATTCTACTTTCTCTTGGTTTCTTCAATTACTCTTAAATCTAAAATGACATTCAATTGGACTTGGTTACCTTATGGAAATTACGTCACGATCCTTTATGTGCTGTATCCACACACCAGGTTCGCTGCTGCAATGTCTACTCACATTATGCCTCAAAACCTATTCGAAGCACATCACGAAAAAAATATTTGCATACCAACTTTAGAAAACAATTATATGCCAATATGATCCATATTTTTTGTATAAGTTGCAGTAGCTTCTTAAGAACATTCTGTTTACCGAATAGTAGGATGACCATCTGAACCTTGCAAGAGGGTTGTGAGCCGTGACACCACGTCGTTCAGATGATTGAGTTGTACACCTTGTGCCTCCCGTGCTTTTTTTTCTTCATCGACTTGTTTGATCAGCTGCTCTCTTTCCCTCGTAATTTCCTCCCGATCTCTTTGCCGCTCCTCTTTCTCCTTTAATAGCTCCTCCCGATCTCTTTGCCGCTCCTCTTTCTCCTTCAATAGCTCCTCCCGATCTCTTTGACGCTCCTCTTTCTCCTTCAACAACTCCTCATGATCACTTTGATGCTGCTCACGAAGAACCTCCAGTTCCACTCTCATTGACTCCATATGTTTATCACGTGCTCGTGCCGCACTAGAGGCTGTGAAAGAGGGTTGTGGGCCTATCCCACATCCACGCAAGTAATTTTTTTTTTCCCCAAGCACTTGCCTTGATATTTCTTCGTGGGTCAATGGCAACCCCGCGTCGGTGGCTGTTAGTTATAGATTCACCATATCATCCTGTAATGGCAAGAAAACAATAAAGTCAATATGGGAGAAGGAATTTAAAACAACTTTATTAATTGATATGCATCACACTTGGTTTCAACATTCAATACTCACATGTAGCTCACCACATTTGGGGTCAATCCAATCTCCCGTCTTCTTGGACTTGTGTGCCTTCTTATAAAATTCGGGGAAATCTATATCTCCATCCTCATTTGCCTGTTACGTATGGAAAAATTCCATTGACGAATTAGTACATGGTAATATACAAAATCAAGAAGAATCAAGCATCCATTACATTACTAAATTAACTTCTCACCATAAGTGACATTGCTATAGGAAATGATCGCGATCCACTTGTATGATTATAGGGGAGCATACCCCTATTTGCTTTACCAGTCGTAGAGCGTTTCTACAAAAATATGAAAAAAAAAAAAAAAAAATTTACGATGCTTAACTTAGTTTCAATGAAGAAGTTTTACATATATTAGTGAATAAGTTTTACATATTAACACATAAATTAATTTCAATAATGGGGTTTCTAATTAATTTGTTACCAAGTGAGATTCGTCTTTCCAAGCAACATCAATCAGATATTTCCAGTCCTCCAAGCTCACTCCACTAGGTGGATGACTATAGGGGTCATCAACACCCTTTTCCTCAAGTTTGAGGAACTCTTGCTTTAGATTGTACCTCCAATCCTTGTATAGCAAATATGCCTTCCTATCGAGGATCTGTTGAGCTTGTTCATCATTATCAAAATCATCGCCGATAACAAACTTGTCCTACAAACATAGTAAGAGAATTAGTAGAACAATTAATTTAACCAATTACAAATTACATAATAAAGACATTATGACAAGATGAATCTCATACTAGCACCGCCTAGACGACCGCATCTTTCGTACTTTGATCAATTTTTATCCATGACTTCACGCTCTGAAGAGGGCACAACCGTCTAATTTGAAGGCCCAACTCATTCATCGCTGGGGTGGCATTCCCTCCGGTGATTGCGTTCAACACCCGATTGACATAGACGTGTAATTTCTCCCCTTTTTAACTAGCAATTTTTTTCTGCACGCCTTTGCCTAATGTACGTCCCCAAACACGAGTTGACCTCGTTTTCGCTGGTACAAAAGGGGAAGGCAGTCAACATTACAAAAAAAACAAAACCAAAATTTTTTTAAACAAGTAAATAGTATGCTCTTACCCACTCCACCTGGTTGCGTCTCCTCCACCACAGTTTGTGTGTCATCTGGTGGTTGCGTCTCATCAGAGAACGTCATCGGGGTGCTAATCTCATGTGCGCATGCTTCAGATGTTGATAGTACATTGCCACTTGTTGCTCTCTTCCGTCGCCTTGTCTTGATTCCCGGAACCATTGTACCTACATTACGTAACAAACGTCCATGAGTAATAAACATCGCATACATTAGTAGTGTAACTGCTGCAATAATCACACAGCAATGTCTACTCAATAATAAATTGCTCGTTAATCAATGGTAACTATTAAACTAAGAGAACATGATGATGATACAAAAACAAACTTGTCAATAGTCCATTGTTCATTTAATATACTCATTACCCCAACAAATTTTGGAATTATTGTTAACAACAAAATTTTTAATAAATTGTTGTGCCCTGCAATAACAAACCATTGATAAGAACAACTCAGCTACAACATCAGTTTGTTTGTATGGCATTACTCTTTCCATTAGTATCCATAATTCTTACCTTAGGAATTTATTCAGGGCCCTAGTACTATGAATTCTGATGACTACTCAAACTGTATTGCACAGCATGGTTTTCTATAGTTGTCTAATCTCAACTGCAAAACTGAAACTTTTGCATAAATTTCCAGTATTTATGCTGTTCCCTCCTGTTTGTGCACATATTTGTCTGAAATTTGATATTGACCCATCTTGGTGCCATTTTGTGTCTCTTCTTCTCATGTGACTCTGTTATAAGTTAGTGCAGGGATGCTGGCAGAAATCTGGATTGTTGCTGGAGTTGGTGCAGGGATGCTGGCAGAAATCTGGATAAACAAGAAGGTCAAAGGTATGCCCTTCATTAGCCTAAGGATGTGTTTGGATTTTGGATTTGGGAAGGGATTTGTGCAGGGAAAGGTAATGTGGAGAGAAGCAATCATGAACTAACTGTAATATAGTCAATAATGAACATTACCCTTCCCATCTTTAGAACAAGGATCTGGTAATTCTCTGTCAGCCCTCAACTGTGCTCTTCTTCAATAATTCATTATACAATTTAAAAGTGCCCAACTGAGCTAACAATTATACAATATTCTGATTTAAACATCATGGTAATTCAAAATTGAAAGGTTTGTTGACATATTTAAGACAGCTTGTAGTAAGGAAATAATGTACTTAATGCCTAACAACTTACCCAGGTGAAATGCTTCCCATAGCCAAAACTACTAAAGAAATGCTCCCAATCAAGTATGGCACGAAAAAGCCCCAATCCTATGTGACAATTACATGTGGATAAGAATGTTAGTAGATGTGAAAATGCCTCAATTTCCTTCCATTCTCTTTACAAAAAAATAAAATAAAATGTATTAGTTTGACAGCCTAACCATAATACACATTAGTGTAAAACAAATATCTTTATTCATTACCCAGATGAGTAGAACATTAAAGACATTAGAATCATTACTCACATTAAAACATATCAAAAGTCACTGAAGCAGCCATCTCATAAGAAAGGAATGACAGAAGCTTCTATGAGCATAATCCACAGCTACAATTGTACTTCCTTTATCCTTTGTTCCTTGAAACTTACAGAAAATAAACAATAGAAAGGATTAAGGGAAAGCATAAATAAACATTAAGACATATCAGTAGTGGTAGGTGAAGAAGCAGGTTGGCATATCAACAAAAACAGAGTCGGTCAGTCTTTGGGGGAAGGGATTAAGAGAAAGCATAAATAAAAAACTGAGGTATTTGGCAGTAAAGATTTGAGAGAATTGGTTGAATTAAAAAAAAATAGTAAAAAAAAGGGATGGTTGTGGAGAAAGCAAGGCTATGTTTTTAATGGTTAGGATTACTAGTAACAAAATTTCCGTGTCAATGCTATTCAAGCTTCTGTTCTCGTTAGGTATTATTGTCATTCAAAAATAAACAAATTATTTATTTAATATTGCGCTGCATTATGTCAATGTGTTGTTTGTTTAACAATTGCTCTGTCATCATAACCTCTGTATCATGTCATTTACATGTCCTTTTTTTATATCCATCCTTCTTATACAAAGGAGGTGTTATTTTTTGAGAAAAATCAAATGGAAGATCTTGAAACAGAAAAATCACTACCATCTGAACCCCATCATTTGTGGAAAAGGAATTGAAACAAGACAAATTGAAACTTGAGGAGAATGAAAGTGATCAAGCATTCTCGGCATAGGAGTCTTATGAAGACGATCATAGGGAGAAGAAGGGAAAGAATAGTTTGCTCGGCCCTTCTCACTAAATAATCCTTCCAGATATTCATTTGTTTAAAGCCATCAATCTACTTCATCCCTACAATTAATATTCCATCTTAATCATGCTGACATGATCTCAACTCCAACTGCACTTAGTTGTTTTGTATGTTGTATTATTTCATTTAGTTTATAACATTACCACAAAATCATGAAGGAAACTAACCCTCACTCATGACCACAGGACACTGGGATTTTGAACTACTCATGACACGTCCAAACCTTCAAACTAATCATTGATTCTTTTTGTTTTTGTTTTTTTTTTTTTTTGTTTTGGTGATGTTTTGCTAACCTATTATCAATGTAGGCAGCAACACCATTTATAGCCCATTAGAATATTTGGAAATATTTTTACTTTCAATCTACCTATATTTTTTTGTGGTTCGCTCTTCTCTGCTCTTTTGCCATGCTGTGACTTGAAATATGTCACATATTAACACTGCATGTTCTTTGGCACAAGAAAGCTAGACTGTGGCCTTGCTTGCTGTTATTCTGTAATGAATAGCATTTCTATTTTGTAACCTTCATTTACGCAACAGCTCTTCTTTAGTCTCTCTCTCTCGGTTCATTATGTCTACACCTGTTGTTTTGATTTCCTATATACTTTCTTCTTTGAGCTGATATATACCAACCATGTTCACAGACACTTAAAGCAATTTACAACCTCTCTCAAAACCCCCCAAAAAAACACTTACACAGGTTAGCATATCAACAAAAATCTAGGCACATAAACAAGGCACCACAGGAAGAAGACTTCCATGAACATATACATTGCAACAAGCACATGACTAGCTTATTCATTAACATATTACATAAGCAACATAACCAAGCGTGACTTTGTTGTTCTGTTTATTTTTTTATCTTATAACCCAGGACACAACCCCTTTCAAGTTTGATTAACCCTTTTCAAGTTAGATTAGACAAGCCCTAGGCAAACACTTAAGAGGGGCCCTTTCACATGTTCATTTAAAACAAAAGTTTGGGTAAAATGGTACAAACAAAAATAAAAATTAGAGGCTACTCCATTGAGGCACACAAATTTGAGCAAACCAAAACATAGACTAGGGCACACAAATTAGGACAAATAATATGTTTTCAGAAACTAGAGCCTAACAAAATCAGAGATTTCCATTAAAGCATATAAATTAGATCTTATTCCATTAATGCACAAATGTTAGGGCACACAATTAGAGATTAAATTAGGGCAACAACTATGTTCTTCCATTAAAAGCTGATAGAGAGAGAGAGAGAGAGAGAGATAGAGCACTCACCGGCTGACATGGCTGTTCGAGTCTTCGCTGATGATCGCTAGCAAGGATAATAGAAAAGTAACAGCACAAATTCAGATACACCTGCACAGCCCCTAGTAACAGTTGAGTAAAATTAATCATGAATTCATGGCAACTTCATAGTCTAGTTGTGTAAAGAGACTAAACTCACATTTTGCCAGTTCTTGTAATGAAATGAAACCAGAAAATTAACACTCATTTGCACATTTTGAAACAGCAACTCCCATGCAGAGAACCTGCTTTAGTCCCATTAACTTTAGACTCGACAGATTCTTGACCCAAGAGCCACCAAACTAAAAGTCACAGAACAGGAAAGTAAGACAAAGGGTCATTCTGAGTTGAATTTCAAGCATTAGCTACACCTGAAAAATGGTATCATATCTACTACTGCAAATGCAACACAGATACACCATCCCTCCTACTCACAAAACAACCTCTTTAGCCCTACCCATCAATCTGCCTATAACATCAACCAGTAAGGTAAACAGTAAGGGTGACAAAGGGTAACCCTTTCTCATCATTGATGTATAAAGCTCATTTCATCATTACTTGAAACTTGAAATGAAGGCCATCATTTTAACTGTTTCCACCCTAGTGCAGGGATACATAAGTGGAGACCCGAAGTTCATTGACACCAAAATTTATATATATATAATATGAACAAAATTATAGTCAACTGAAGCCTACTCCACTGCCAAAAGGAACTCAAAGGCCCACCAAACACCAACAACATTAAAACGAAAGAGAAAACCATGAATATATATACATATCTCAACCAGCTTGAAGTGAAACATTTTGTGAAAACATATAGTAAAACATATAGTAAAAATAATCAAAGTGCCCCCCTTGAGAAATATTCCGGGTGAAATTCCATCTTGATCCCATATGCCACGCAGTCTACTTAGAACATTAAAATCGGAATTGGTAAGTGAAAAGTTGCAATAGCACATGAATGTTAGCTTAAAAAATTGACACCAACCAAAATCTACACAGCACACAGCACACAGCGGCGAACTGTCAAACGCAGCAAACAGAGACAGAGCAGTTGTGCAAATCTGCACAGATTGTGGGAAAAGCAGCCATACAGCACAGCTGTCCGAATGGAAAATCTGAACTAAGTGTGTTGATGATTTTCAATTTGCTCTAACAGTTCATAGAAATCGTAGAGGAAATTAAAAGTACAAGGTTCAAATTACATGAAATTCAAGAGTATCAAAATAAATTGAAATTACAATTTCATCAATATTCTTAATTGTCCCCATGACATCAACAAAACAAGCCAAACAAAGAAACAAACTGAGTTAAAACTCTAGGTCCGTATCTGTATCAAAATCACTTTCCATCTCATCTTCTTCGTCATTACCCAAGATTGTTAGTTCATCGTCGTCATCGTAGATGAACGCATCATCCATAACACCCTCCGGTTGTACACGCTTATTGGACTGAGAAACTTCCATTGAAATAATTTGCGATTCAATGTCATCCCGACGTAACACAACAACATCATCAATAGGCTCAGTTGGTACAACAATACTATTTTCATCATCTTGCAACACTTCATCAAATTCGGGCACATCCAGCTCTGGCACATCCCAAATTCGTCGATGTTGAAACTTTTCTACGACTCGCCAATTCGGCCCTAACTTCGTATCAGGAACGTAGAAAACTTGTTGAACTTGGCTTGGGAACACAAACGAGTCATCTTTATACCATCGACTTCTTACGTCAACAGTTGTCACATGTGGTTCGACGCGCAAAGTTCGACTACTACCGGTGTTATACCATTCACATTGGAACAAAACAACCCGATGTCCAAACAAATATGTCAGTTCCCACACTTTACAAAGGTAGCCGTAGAACTTTATCAATTGCCCTTCGTGGTTGCCTTCCACTACCAACCCACTATTTTGACATTTACGACGGTTATCACGGTCGATAGTATGGAATCGGACGCCATTACAAATGCATCCCGAATATGTATTCACTAAGGCATTAGGTCCATTGGCTAATGACCACATCTCATCGATTGCTTCGGGTGAGTTTTCATTTCGCAATTGGTTCATCTACACAAGAAAGTATGTCATGTCAATTCAAACTTAGAATAATTCAAAGTTATCTCCACACTTAACAGTAACATGTTCCATAATCTTACGCGGCGTTGTCCTTCCAAAATAAAGTACAATCATTCTTGCATGCATGAATGGCCTCATATCCCAAACCCAACTCACGTAAGAACTTTTTCGCTTCATAAAGGGTCCATGGAACATTTTCATCACACTTTGGTAGAATGTCTTTGAAAACTTGCATGACCATATTGAAAGATTTGTTGCTCCATTTATTATACACCTTCAAGTGAAGCATCTTAATTACGAAGGACAAGATGGAGAACTTTTCACACTGTGGATATACTTGACGTTGAGCATCATCAAACAACTTCATGAATTTCAACAAATTGTGCCTCTCCGAACAAGTACGTTCTTCATCGATATGTTCATCCATGAGACCACTCATGTAAATCTCTTGTAACATGGTTGGAAGTTCATCCACATTTTCGTGATTGGTTGTCATTCCAGCTCGATCGGTTTGAGTATCATCGTTTCGCATAGTAGGATGACCACGAAACATGGGAACACGTTCCCCGTGGTGGACCCAAGTTCGATAAGAACATGCAATTCCTCTTCGAATCAAGTGCAATCGTACAACATGTCGAGGTAATTTCGTGTCGTTCAAGCAATCAACACAAGGACAACGGATTTCATCCTGCGGCCCTAAATTCTTCGTAGCGAACTCAATAAATGACTGAACACCTTGTACATACTCTTTACTTTTTAGCCTATCCGTTATCATCATCCAACTTTTGTCCATTATTGGAATAGTAGACATGAAGCGAAGATGAACCTACGAATGGACAGCAACTTGGAAAAATACTCTATAATGGAAGAGAGCTTAAGTAAGTTTAGGGGTTCGATTAGCATTGTTTTTTGAAATGAACAAAATAGTAATAACAGATCGGGATGTTTTGCCAATTTGTCAATTGCATATAGTTGGCTAATTTCACTACTAACTTGGTAGGTATTGACACGCAAATGTGACATACATTCACAATTCTATGTGGAGTCATCTTAGAGGGAGAGAAATAATCCTAACCAAATTTAATAAAATTTACTAAAATCAGTGAGATTAAAAATTATTATATATATAATTTTCATAATACTTAAATTGTCTGTAAGGACAAAAGCTAAATTTCCATCATCCAAACAAAATGACAAAGCTTATAAGAAATCATTAATCTTTATCAAATTTTCTTCTCACTCTGGCTTCTTGGATTAATATTTGTATCTTTATTCAATTCCTAGCAAATCAAGCTTTAAATCCTAAATATACATATATCTATATGAAAAACGATTTATAAACAAAAAAGTTATATAGAAACTAGATCCACAATAATCTATCAATGACATTTATAAAATTATGAAAATAATTATGGATATTTTGATTGAAAATAAAATGATTACAAGAAGTTACATCATTATGAATATTTTTATTTAATTTTATAAAAACATTGTGTATATATCATTATTCTAAGTACATAAACTAGAAGTTCAAAACACACATGATGCACATGTAGAAATGGAGATCCTTGTAACTATCATCTAACAAAAAAGAAAATATATTGTCATTAAAAATGGCCACTGTCACTCTTGTAAAAAGAAGGATTGAACCCTTGATACATTTAGATAGGAACATCAACAATGGCCACAGTCACTCTCTTGTCATTATAAATGGGTTTATTTATTATTTCATAGCTCATAATCTCAATTTAGATTACCACAAAAAAATTACAACATCAGAAACAAACAATAAATTTCATCAATCTCAGAAACACTTTGTCTGTAACTTTTAAAACTCTTTCTCACATATTTTCAAAACATTTTCACTTTCATTTTGATATTAAACAATATCTCAAGAACTAGAGTTTAACATTTTTCACTCTAATTTTGACAGTAAACAATATCACAGGAGCACTCAAGAAGTAGAGATGGCCTAAGCCTATTGAGGGCCTAGACAAATGAAATATAGTTAGAATATGGTTTGGTGCCTTGCATTGGCCATTGCCATTCTATTATTGTCCCATTCTACAGTAAGATAGTGCAACTTCTTGTGCAACTTAGATTGTCAAGTTAGGTGCTTTCAAAATCAACGGTATGGTTGAAAGGGTACAGCTATCCCAGGAGATCATAGAGATTATTTTTCATCTGTTTTCAACGAATTATGCGTGAAAGGACGACCATGTTCTTTAATCATCATATTGAGCAGATTATCCTCTATTGTTTCTATGGAGTTCCAAAGGTTTGCAGCAGAAAGATGTGAGAGTATTTAGGCTATTGATTAATCAAACTTTGTAATCCTAATTTCTTATGTGGTGGCCATAGATTTCTCAACTGAGGCTGACTTTTAAAGAAATTATTTTCAACTATAGAAATCAACGACAGTGTAAACCTCAAGTTTTTTCGTACAGTTTGGTATGTTAATCAGACTTTGTAATCCTAATTTCTTATGTGGTGGCCACAGATTTCTCAACTGAGGCTGACTTTTAAAGAAATTATTTTCAACTATAGAAATCAACGACAGTGTAAACCTCAAGTTTTTCGTACAATTTGGTATGTTAATCAGACTTTGTAATCCTAATTTCTTATGTGGTGGCCGCAGATTTCTCAACTGAGGCTGACTTTTAAAGAAATTATTTTCACCTGTAGAAATCAACCTCAAGTTTTTGCAAGAGAAGAGGGGTAAAAACTTATGAATATATAAGTGATATGGATCAGATACTTAAGTGTGACAAATAATGCCAACACAATGGAAATATCATCGTACAGTCAATATGGCATGAGTTCCACATAGTATACGTATACAAAATTCCCAAACATTAACGCTAACACAATGCAAACATTTGAAACCATGGTACTACAGCAAATGCAAAGCACCATTGATGATTCAGAAGAGATACAAAAAATTCAAAGCTACTATACCAGGTTAAATAAAACATCTTCGATACATAACAATTTGTAAACAATTGGGGAATTGGAATTTGTCTTATAACTTAAGCATGATATAAGAAGTACCTTCAAGTTAATCCATGCATATGGCAATCCAGTGGGGGTATCAAAAGCAGGTAGAATGCACCGCCGTAAATGCTTCAGGCAGGATAAGAAGTTGATTCTTATAATTTCTTTGGACCAACCTGTTTGTAGAATCAGTTGCAAGAATATGAGCAGAAACAAGTCCTCCAAGAACTCTTATGTTGCACTACACAACAGTGAAAACACCAGTAAAGACAATCTGATACTTCAAATGCAACTTGATTTAGCACTCCCTGCTAAAGAATAAAACAAAAGAAAAAGAAAAAGCGACATTGCTCAAGCTTTATTTCATTAGCAAACTGAGGCCACATTAAATGAAACTTTGAGTCAAACAACTTCACTAAATCCTAAATGAAAAAAAATTAAAATACCTCAAAAAGATGTATCCTCGCATCAACATCAAAAGTTAGATTTTCAGAAAGCCAAAGAACATCCCGTTTCAAATTCTGTGTTGTTCCCCAATGATAACAAGGCTGAGAAACAGAAACAGTATTAACATAATACTCTGTTACAAATACTTCAGTGGCATAATCAGTAATAATATGGAAATAAAAAGAAATAAAAAGATATTTGGTGACAGCATAAGAAGGGCATATGAGATAAAAATAAAAGTACATTGATTTTTAAGAACTTGTCTCTAAGAAAGAGTATATCATACCTGGATAGCGATTCTACAAGTGTGAGGGCAGATCCATGATACTGTTGTGGCAAATGTTCGAGCTAAAATTTGAAACAGTAGGTATTTTAAATTAGACATTTAAAGCTGAACACTGCAACAGATTTCAAAAATAAATAATTACCTTCAAATTTCCCAGCTTGACAAGGGAGTCGGTGAATGTTTTGGCTAGAGGCTTTAGTTCATCATGCTACAGAACCAATAGACCACAACTTCATAATATTCATCAAACATAAATAATATCTCATATAGTGGGAACTATAAGTGACCGGAAAAGCATAAGTCATATAGTTGTCATAAGCATGGTAAAAGCTGAAAAGGAGAAAAAGCAGAGGCACATTTGGAGCATAGAAATCGCAGAAACAGAGGCACATTTAAACGATAAAAAAAAAAATCCAAAATCAACAATCCAAATCCACAATCGAAAATCCAAATGGACAATCCGCAATTTCAACCACACCCATTCACGAAATCAGAAAAAGCCCTAAAAATTTGTGTACAAAATAAATGGGAAATGAAAGTTCAAAAAATGTCAAACCCTAAAATTAATCGTGAGAGAAGGGGATGTGAGAGAGATCGACTAGATCGACAGAGAGGGAAAGAGACGACAGAAACATACATGCGATGGTGATGATCGTCGGTGGTGATGATTGCCGATTTGCAGTGGTGGTGGTGGCGAGCGCTGATGGCCTGCGATGGTGATGATCGCCGGTGGTGAGCGATGGGTTTGGTAGGGACGGGTTTGGTATGTTGATGTCGGTGTGAGAGACAGAAGAGAACAAAAAACTCTCTGCGTAATATATATGTACTGGGCGCGAAATTACTTTTTTTTCCCTCTAAAAAAAATTTCGAACATTTGCCGACTAAACGATTATTTGTCGCCAAAAACCTTAACGGCGACAAACAATTGGTCACCTAAGATGCGTCTTTGGCTACTAAAGTAAAAAATTCGTCGTCAATACTGCATAAACAACGACTAACCCAGATTTGGTCGCAAAATGTAATCACAAAATTGCCCACTTTTAGGCGACAAAAGTGTTTAGTCGCCAAATGATACAATACAGCGACAAAATTAAATGTTAGTAGCCTAAACTGGTCACAAACAACGACTAAATGGAAATTTGGTCGCCAATTATACTCTATGGCGACTAAAATACTTTAGTAGCTAAAAAGGTTTAATGAATGGCGACTAAAGCTGTTTTTTGTCGCTCAATGTGGTGTTTTTGGCGACTAAAATTGGTTTGGTCGCCAATTTTAGTCGCCAAACATGCATTTTCTTGTAGTGCATGGATGAATTGGGCCCGAGGCCGTTTGTTAAGAACGTATTGGGCCTGAGACCGTTTGATATGTTTGGGCCTAAGGCCGTTTGATGTACTAGATAGAAACATGAATGGGCCTAAGGCCTTGGATATGTCCATTACGAATTTCATTTATGTAATTTCTTTATTTTGATATTGTTCACTGGGCTTTTGCTCACTTTCACTTATGTGCATGTAGGTGGGCAAAGAGAGGTCCAAACCCAGCCTCAGTAAAGAATGTGAGAGGGAGTCAATTTGAAGAGTCAGCCCTAATGTCTCACACATGAGACTTTGTTTTTTTGTTCTTTTGAACTTTTGTCTACTTTTATGATATTTTGGTGAACACGTTGGATCACCTATGTACATAAGTTTTTGTTTGGCTGGCTGCATATCTAAAAGTTCCTGGATGAATATAAGACGTTAACTCTATGCATATGTGTGTGAGTTATTATAGACTACTTCTGAAATGTTTTACTTTGCCATGTAAGCACAGCTTATTGGACAGACTTTTTTTTAATCTGCTTCCGTTTGGCCCCTCATTTCTATTGAAATATGTTTAATTAGGTTTGAGGCCACAGGTAATCTCATGATTACAGGCCGGTTATGACCTTATCCATAGGGGTGGGATTAGGTCATGACAGGAAGGGTCTAACGACAAAAGATCAATGCAAGATAACATGGAGAGTAAATCATCAACCTCCCTATCAGTGAGATTTCTAAAGAATCTAAAATTCCATGCAATTGGAGCCAAACTAGAACATGTCACCGACGCAATGGAGGAACCATGAGAATTTGTAATCCTATAAAGACCTAGAAAATCCTTGGCAAAAGAAGAGTTTTTGACCCAAATGTGCTCCCAAAATCGAATCTTCTCCCCATTTCCCACCCTTTGAGAAAAAAATCTTGAGAAAAGAAGAAAAATATGAGATATCGACTTCCAAGGAGATCGACCATTACCCCTTAAAACCACACGAACATACCTACCATACTCTTGAATCCCACACTTGCTTTTAATGATAGAATGCCATAATGAGTCACTTTCCAATGGAAATCTCCATAGCCACTTTCTGAGATATTCCCGCTATAATGTTTCCTATTGCAAGCTCCTTTTTATCCTTAGACAGTGAAATAGTCTATCATCTAACCAAGTGCATCTTTTTACCCTCATCTTTTCCTTATTAAACCCTCTATTGATTTTGCAATCCTAACCGGAACCTTGAAGAGGAATAAAAAATAGATGGGAACACCACTTAGAATGGACTGAATCAACGTGTACGTGACAACCCCAATTTGCATATCATAATTTTGAATTTTAATTAAGTGGTATGTGTTTGATTTGTGGAATATTTGTTAGGAAATTCATTTTGAATCAGAAATTGATAGCCTAGATGATTTGAGAAACTAAAATTGACAAGACTAATTAGCTTAATTTAATATTTAGAGTCTTATGGGAATTTAATTGAAAATTTGATTAGAAATAGTCAATTAGATATAAGATGTGATTAATTAGCCTTAAACTTGCTTAATTAGCCTAATTTAATCTTATCTATTTTTATATATATAACACTTAGGGAGGAGATTGAGTTCACTTTCTAATTTATGAGCTGAGTTTTACACACACACACACACACACACACACACACACACAGAGCAACTCTAGAGAGAGAGAAACCCAAGAACTTGAAGAATTGGCTAGAGAAGATCAAGATTTTGCAAGAACATAAAGTCAAGACTCTAGGTAAGGATTTGAACCCTATTTCATGTAGATTATCCATCTAGCTAATGAATTCATGAAGGAATTGAGATTATATGTAAGTTAATTGAAAGGAATTAGCTTCAAGTTAATGAAAAATGAATTAGACATGCATGCATGCATAATTATGTAATGTTTCATCAAGTTGAGTATGATTTTTGTTACCTATATTGAATTTGAGAGTTAAATTGTACATGCATCCTTGATTTGTCAAATTACACTAATGGTCCCTATAATTTGGGACTTGTATCATTTTGGTCCATGACTTTTCAATTGTGACACATTTGACCCCAAATTTTGAATCTTGCTCCAAATAAGGACAATTGAAGATACCATTGTTCAATTTCAAGGGCAGAGTCGTTAATTTGATAAAAGATAAACTAATTTGACAAAAATAAATGTCAAAAAAATATTTTTGAATTTTAAAAAATTATGTAAAATTGATAAATCTTTTACACATTTATTTATTTATTTTACCAAATTAATTTTTATTATGTGTTTAGATGATGATCATGTAATGGGTGGTTATTTTTATTTTCATTAAATTAGTTTCTATTTTTCCAAAAGTCAAATATGGCAATAACTTTGAAGTCATTATTAAACCAATCTATTAAATCAAAAAATCCAAAATTAAAAACATTTTATATATTAAATATATTGATTACACATTAAAAACCTAACAACTACTCATTATATGATTATCATCCAAACACATAATAAAAATTAATTTAGTAAAATAAATAAATAAATAAATAAATGCGTAAAAGATTTATCGATTTTACATAATTTTATCTTTGGTGGGTAGAAATAATTTTTAAAAAACAAAAATATTTTTTTCTACATTTATTTGTGTCAAATTAGTTTATATTATATCAAATTGACGACTTTATGCTTAAAATTGAGCAATGGTATTCAATTGTCCTTATTTGGAACAAAATTCAAAATTCAAAGTCAAATGTGTCACAATTGAAAAGTCATGGATTAAAGTGACACGAGCCCCAAACTATAGAGACTGTTAGTGTAATTCGCCTAAGGTTTAATTTCATGTTTTAAAAGCTTTGAAAAAGAGTTTGAAAACAATCCTTACATGCATGAAGTTTTGAGTTCAATTTTGTTAAATTCATAAAGTTTTGAGCAAATGATTTGCAAATGGTCATGTATTTGTGTTTATTGAAGTGTTTTCATGTTTTAGAGCAAGCCATGCATGACCTTTGCCTTTGACTTTCCGTTTAGACCTTTTTTCTTCAAGTGTTGAAACCCAGAATTCGTCCACATTGCTCGAGCGATGAGTACACTCTGACGACATCCAGTACTTTTGCAGTATTTTACAGACCGCTCGAGCCACCTATAGTTAGCTCAAGCGAACTCAGTTATTTTATGCATACTGCTCGAGTGATGGACTTATCGCTCGGGCCTACATTTGAGGTATCTAGAATCTCATTTTGCAAACTTAGATACTGTGAGCTAACATTAACCGCTCAAGCGACGGAAGCTTTGCTAGAGCGAACACCCTGTTTCTAGCAGATTTTAAAGAACACTCTTATGTGCATATTTTCAATCTCATATTCTTTTAAGCATTCTTAGGCATTGTTTAGACCTCATTAAGGAATGAATAAGCTAAAAGCCCACCTAAGGAATTGGATTAAATACAGGGTATTTGTTTGAATGGTGTATTTCAATGTGTATTTGTTGTGTGTTTTCTGTTGGTCGAACACCCGAGGTTTAGTAATTGTTCAAGCCCACTGTGAGTAATATCTCTATGAAGATATGTTCGAAATGTGTTTGGAGAATTGTTACATGACTGATATTATGAAATGTTATTTTATATGAATGAATGAAGATCCTTTTTGTTAAATGTATTTGTGGCATCCTTTAGTGAGGCCATGCCTGGGAGATATAATAACATGGCCTTTCGATTATTGGATTCACAAAGATCTCTGATGTTAAACCCGAGTGGTCCCTTTGTTAGACCTACATGGTCCCTTCATCAGACCTTCACGATCCATTTGCTTAGACCTTGATGGTCCCTTTGAACCAGGCCTATTGGCCCCTTCATTACTCTATTAGATGTTACCATGTATAACGTTTTGATCACAGACTTTGATGTAGCAAATGCTTTGTTTGAATTCGATATATGATTCATTTTTTGGAATTGTAAGACATGTTTTGAAATATGCTGGACTTCATTCATTTACCTCTTTATTTTGGTATTACTCATTGGGCTTTAGCTCACCCATTTTCCCTATATATGTAGGTGAGCATTTGGGAGATTAGGTTTAGAGTTGTTTTGGGAGTTCTCCTTCTATGAAGCTAGCAGTGGAGTGCCTCCGTGATGAGGCATTTGCATGATCTCGAGAAGAGTCAAGATTTTGTTAAACCTTTTGTTGTTTTGTTAAGTTTTGTGAAATGATGTATATGTGTGTATATATATAAGTTGAAGTATAAACTTATTGTAAATATTACAAGCTTTGGATGTGATGATGATTATGTTTTGAAGTTTATTTTTATAAGCACAACTCAATGGACTTATTTTATTATTGAAGTTTGCTTCCGCTTAAGCCTCGTTACTTAATAAATAATTTGTCTTTGTCTTTGAGGCCATAGATAATCTTTGATTATTGGCCGGTCATGACCTAAACCTCTATAGGTGAGTTCGGGTCGTGACAGTGTACCTCCCCTTTTGAGAGTAAAGCTCTCTTCCAACCCTCCAATCTCTTACCCATCTTTTCCACCACCGACATCTAAAAGGACTCACTTCAAGGATTACCCCCTCATGGTAGCCCCAAATATTTGATGGGGAACTTCTCTATGGAACACCCTAGGATTACTGCCAAACTTGGAACTTGACTTTGTTGCAAATTAATGCCCACAATACTACGCTTGCTCCTATTAACCTTGAGACTTGACATAACCTCAAATATCCTTAAAAGCAATAAGATGCACCTCACCTTACCCTCTTCCCCTGATGAGAAAAACATGGTGTCATCGGCAAATTGATGATGGGAAATACAAACTCTTGCTCCCCCAATTATGAAACCATCCACTAGATCTAAATCTCTTGCTCTATAAACTAACCTACCCGACATATCCGCTTCAAGGATAAAAAGAAAAGGGGATAGTGGATCACCTTGCCTTAAACCGCTTGTAGCCTTGAAAGAATTTATAGGTTTCCCATTAACGATAACTGACATGTTACATCTTGACAAACAACCCCAAATCCATTTCCTACAAAATCCAAAAAACATCAATCCACATGATCATAGGCTTTCACAAAATCAGCTTTAAAGATGACACCTTCCTTCTTCAAAACTTTATACTCCTCCACCACTTCATTTGCTACCAAAACTACATCAAAAAATGACAACCCTTAACAAAAGCTCCTTAAACCGAAGAAATGGTATCCCCAAGGTCACTCTTAGTCTTTTTGACAACAAGTTCCCCAAAATCTTACAGAGAGATGAGACAAGGCTAATGGGTTTGAAGTCACTTATCTTAACTGAATTCTCCTTTTTGGGGATCAAACAAATAAATGACGCATTTTTGCTTAAGAATTCGCTCACAAAACCAGAAAAATCTGATCCATTGCCATCCCAAATCAAAATATATTTGAGACAAACCCGACGGGACGTGACAGCACCCACCCCAATTCTGTAAATTTGCATACAAGTGTGGAGGAGAAAAAGCACAAGGACAATATAAATTGTTTGTACTTGTTATTCAAATGAAATTTATATAGGACCTACTCAAAAAAAATAAAGTGGTTGCTATGGAATCTTAAACTAAAACTCCCCTTGTCACGCCCCCAAAATAATATAATAAAGATAACTCATATGCGGAATAAATATGAGAAACAACATACTTTCATACATCAGAGTTTACTGTTTAACAAACAATTAAATGCCATGTGGGCTTATATCTTTCCAAGTCATTGCTTGGTTACACAAATTGAGTCTCGCCCATTAAATCTTAAGCCCTTGGCTTTACAAATACCAACAATCACACACAAACAATTCATAATTAAGAAGCTCTTGCTTCCTGAATGTCCATCCACGCTATTGCCTTGGAGGAAACATCTCATCTGCACCTGAAAATGATATTCTCTTATAGGGTGAGCCAACAGCCCAGTAGAAATAATCTAACACAATTTATGAAGTTTAGCAAAGGTATAAATACCACGTATATAAATAATACCGACATGGAAGCATCCACAAGGCCTACATATCGAAATGTCACTAAGGCCAATCTTATCCCACTGTCCATTAGTTCATTTCCAATTTATATATGCTACTCAATTCATGAGTTAAATTCATTATCTTTCAATCAACCAAAATGAGACTAGAACTCAATGGTTCTCCAATTATGCCAAACACACACATAAACACTTCAAACTTGCCATTTTACGGATATTTCGTCCGAGGGAACCGGCACCCATGTATATATATTTTCGAGTCTTTCACCCAGGACACTCCAGCCAACTTGCTTTAAATGGAGTCCATCCCCTTTCTCTTCCCAAACAAATATACATATGCAATGTATTTATAAACATAATCACATATGGAGTACATCCCCTATCTCCTCCCAATAAACATACATATACAATGTATTTTCAAGATATATTCAATATCGGGTTTAATAATTTATTCAAGATTTCCATAGGTGAGATAATACATATCCAATATCACCATCTATATCAATAATCATCCAATTTAACATATTCAATGTTAATTCCAATTATTTATACAAAATAATCATTTTATCAAACTAGGGCAAAAATCCCCCTTTTTCCAATATTATCCCAAATACCCAAAATCAACTATTTTGGTACACCAAGAGTTTATATTCAACCCCAAACATCATTTATCTCATATACTTCAAAAATCCCTCTTTTCATTTTACACCCAAATCTTAGATTTGTCCAAACCACAACCAAATCTCATCATCTATACACAATAGCAAATAACTAAGCTAAAAACCATACTAGAGTGTAGAAAATCCCTACCTCAAGTGTAGAAGAAGAAAATAGTTGAAACCCCCAAAATCAACAACGATGAAACTCGATCTCCACCACACACAACGAAGCCCTCGAGAAGTTACACAACTTTGATGAAGGAACTATGGCCAAAATCCTAATGGATTTGTAGAAATCAAAGGAAGAAGATGATTTCTAGAGAGAGAGACTCTAGATCTGCAGATTTGAGACTTTTAGAGAGAGAGAGTATTGCAAAAAGTGATCTAAAATGTAACTTCCATGTGCTATTATCACATGGTCCGCTCGAGCATGGAAACCCCTGCTCGAGCATTAGACACAGACTCCTGCTTGAGCGTGAAACCCTGCGCTCGAGCGTGAAATACGCTCTCCCAGTATTTTTGCAGATACAGTCCCTCCGCTCGAGTGCCCGAATGCTCGCTAGAGCGTATGAGCCAAATTCTAGGCAACAAAAGCTTGGAAAAACAGGCACCCAACCTGTTCCAAACACACAACTACAACCCAATAGCCAACATTAAGGGGAAGATAAGGGAAGCAAGACATGAACTACCATCCAAACAAATACAAACCCGAGTCCAGAACACCACAAGAGACGGGTCAAAACCAGGGTCGCTATAACCTCCCCCCTTAAAGAATTTCGTCCCCGAAATTACAAATCAGGGTCTAAAACATAATTGAACTACTCACAACCATGTTATCCCCACAAGTTCAACACCATGACTCATTCTCCGGTCATCTATTCACTTCAACTCGATTCACAAGTCCCAAATTAAAATGAAATTTTCAATTTTTCCCAAAACATTTACAATGTTTAACCAAAGTCCAAATTTTCAAAAATCGCACATAGCATATACAATGCTTCCAAAAATGATACAACATCATCCATATTCCACATTCTCAAAACATATACAATGTTTATATTGAATCCATGTTCTTCCCAAACAATTACAACATATACAATGTTCTTACAAGTTAAAACATATACAATGCTTATATTTTTCATTAACAAAATTAATTCCCAATACGCGCTCATGCATCAACAAACAAATCCAGATATTTTTCTCAGACTTCTAATTCACGTTCCCAAATCGCTTCCTCGACTCCGTGATGTTTCCACAATACTTTTACCAAGGGAATTGTCTTGCCTCGTAAAACTTGATCCCGTCTATCCAAGACCTTCACCGGTCTCTCCTCATACGAGGCATTCTCATCTACCTCTAAGTCGGTCCAATCCAATACATGCAATGGATCCGGCTCATATTTCCGAAACATATAAATATGAAACACGTCATGAACCCCAGAAATTTGTGGCGGTAATGCCAAACAGTAAACAACCTCCCCAATCCGCTCAAGGATCTCAAAAGGGCCAATAAACCGAGGGGACAACTTCCCACTCTTTCCAAACCTCATCAAACCCCGCCTAGGTGATATTTTCAAAAAGACATGATCACCCACCTCAAATGACAAAGGCCTCCTCCTACGGTCGGCATAACTTTTCTAGCGACTCTGCGTCGTAGCTAGCCTCTTACGAATAAGTGCAACTTTCTTTGTAGTTTCTCGAACCAACTCTGGACCCAACAAAGGTTCATCACCCACCTCGGCCCAACACACAGGGAATCTACACGGTCGACTATACAAGGCCTCAAACGGTGCCATGCCAATACTCGATTAGAAACTATTGTTATAGGAAAATTCACTAAGGGCAAATGCCTCTCTCATGAACCCTTAAAATCAAGGACACAGCCTCTAAGCATATCCTCAAGGATCTGAATGATACGCTCGGACTGCCCGTCAGTCTGAGGATGATACGCAGTACTAAAAGTCAATCTAGTGCCCAAGGCACTCTGCAAACTTTGCCACAACCGAGCAGTGAAACGCGGATCTCTATCCGAAACAATCGTCACAGGGACCCCATGCAACCTCACTATGTCCCTAATGTACAAGTCGGCCAGATAATTTGTCGAGTCACTTACGCGCATAGCAATAAAATGCGCCAACTTAGTCAATCAGTTAACAACTACCCAAATGGCATCACTACCCCGTTGAGTTCTCGAAAGACCAACAACGAAGTCCATCGTAACATGCTCCTACTTCCACTCAGCTATAGGCAAGGGTTGCAACAAACCTGCTGGCCTCTGATACTCAGCCTTCACTTGTTGACAAGTAAGGCGCCTTGATGCAAACAGAGCCACATCCTTTTCATACCCCTCCACCAAAACTGGCGACTAAGATCACAATACATCTTTGTGTCTCCCGAGTGCACCGCAAGGCGCGAATGATGAAACTCTCGGAGTACTTCCTCTTGGCAAGACTCCGGTACAAATAAACGGTCACGGTGTCTCACACTTTGGTCGGGATACTCAATCAAACCTCTTTCTACCTTCCCAATCGAAAAAAAAAATATTAACTAGCTTTTAACAACCTTAGAAAAAAATAATAAAAATGGTGTGATTTCTTGTCACGCCGCCAAAATAATACTATAAAAATAATTCATATACAGATTAAATATGAGAAACAACATACTTTTATATATCAGAGTTTACTGTTTAACAAATAGTTAAATACCATGTAGGCTCACATCTTTCCAAGTCATTGTTTGGTTACACAAATTGAGTCTCACTTATTACATCTTAAGCCCTCGGCTTTACAAATAACAAACATACACACATAAGGCATAAATAAGAAGCCCTTGCTTTCCAAAAATCCACCCATGTTATTGCCTTGGAGGAAATATTTCACCTGCACCTGAAAATGATATTCCCGTATAGGGTGAGCCAACAGCCCAGTAAAAATAATCTAACACAATATATGAGGTTTAGCAAAGGTATAAATACCACGTATATAAACAATATCGATACGGAAGTATTCACAAGGCCTGCATATTCATATGCCACTAAGATCAATCTTATTCCATTTTCCTTCAATTCATTTCCAATTCATATGCACTACTCAATTCATGAGTTAAATTCTTTATCTTTCAACAACCAATATGAGATTACAACTCAATAGTTTTTCCATTTATACAAAACACACATAAACACTTTAAACTTGCCATTTTACGGATATTTCGTCCGAAGGAATCGGCACTCATTTATATATAAAATTTCGAATCTTTCACCCAGGACACTGCAGCCAACTTGCTTTAAATAGAGTTCATCCCCTTTCTCCTCCCAAACAAATTTACATACGCAATGTATTTATAAACAAAATCACATATGGAGTACATCCCCTATCTCCTCCCAATAAACATACATATACAATATATTTATAAACATAATCGCATATGGAGTACATCTCATTTTCTCCTCCCAATAAACATACATAGACAATGTATCTATAACATGGTCATATTCAATGACACCAACAATGGATTAGCATTAAATCACCTAATCCTCATGTAATTTCTACAACAATCATAGCTATCCTCCACTGATAGCCCGATTCAATTATTTCTAAAGGGATGTTCAATATCAAAATAAGTAGTTTATTCAAAACTTCTATAGGTGAAATAATACATATCCAATATCACCATTTATAATCACAACCTTCTAATTTCACGTTTTCAACGATAATCCCAATTATTTATGCAAAATAATAATTTTATCAAAATTAGGGCAAAATCCCCCTTTCACCAAATATCAACCCAAACACCAAAATCAACTATTTTGGCATAACATGATCTTATATTCAAGCCTCATACTCGTTTACCTCATATTCATCAAAACCCCTATTTTCATCACACTCAAATCTTAGATTTGTCCAAACCACAACCAAATCTCATCATCTATATACAATAGCAAATAACTAAGCTAAAAATCATATTAAAGTGTAGAAAATTCCTACCTCAAGCCAAGAAGAGAAAGCAAGCCAAAAATTCAAATTTTCGATTTTGCTGGATCTTGATCTCCACCGATAAAAATGTTATTCTCACCAAGCTTTTCACTTTGATCTTAAGAACTGTGGTCTAAGACCTTGGGTTCAAAATTGAGTTGAGTTTGATGCCACCTTCTTCCCCCACCTTCTTAACAAGCATTAGCAATCTCATTGAGGTTTCCTTTCATTCTTGCCATTTCAAAATTCCGTGGGTCAAACCCACTCATCCTTATTAATGTCAAAATTCCTCCCAGCTTCAAGGAAGCACCAAGTAAAGTAATTTATTCCTCTAAGGGAGCATCATCATTCTTCATGTCGCCACAAACGTTACACTCCATTAGACTCGATGGAATGCCATTTGACGGAGGAACTGATCTCGCATCACAGATCTTACACTCCTCTCACTTGGACAGGAGTATAAAAATATGTGTTGATCTTTTCTCACGAAAGAGGTAAGACCACGAGCAAAAAGGCTAACACATTTCGGGAAGTCAAAAATGCGGATTGAGACTCTGTGAACTCCGAAACTGAAATGGGCTTTGTAGTAACTAGTAACCAACTTAACTGTTGCACAATTTTAGCCGTTGAACTTGAACTGAAGAACTTACAGGTGTTGAAGGCAGCCTTTGTCGTGGAGCTAAAGGTGGTGGTGATGGGTGAGGATCTCATCAATGGCGGACCAACAGGGGATGGTTGATATGGTGGAGTGACGGTGGACAGTCGATATGGCAGTGACACTGGACAGTGCTCTTGGTGGTGCTCATGTGTGCATGACAGCATGTGTGCATGGCAGTGTAGGCATCGATTCTCCTTTGGCTAGCCACTGCGAACTTTGTTGGATTGCTGCGTCTCCTTTCCGTCACAAGACTTAGGAAGTCCAATCTCCAATCGAAACTTTCGACTCCTCCGAACCTTCACAGTACAAGAATTCTCGCTATTTCCTCTGCATACAGGATAATAAGCAAACTAGCCATGGCGCCACCCATAACCAGAACTCATCTACCCACATCACTCACCGAGCTTTCCTCTCTCCTAACGCCATTGACACGGCACCGGAGTAATACCCATGGGACCAAGCCCTCAGTACACACAGCTGTCTTCATGCTCACAGTCGGCAATAAATAATTAAATATATCATCCACATGCTGCTGTTGTGTGATGCTCATGAGTGATGAGAAAAAGAAAGTTGCAACTGAGAAGAGAGATAAGTACTTTTTTTTTTAATAGCCCCACCCCACGTGTGTCTTCTTTAGCTTTAATAAATGCTGTCCACCCACACACATCATCATAATCTATTCCATCTTTTGTTTATTTTATTTCCAGAAACATCATCATGCAGATTTTCCCTTCCTTTATTTATTTTATTTTATTTATTTATTTATTTTTTTTGGGTCATTACATTTCTCTTGCCTGATATAACCTCTTTAGGGATAAGCAAGTTGCATATGACATTTAAAAAAAAAAAAAATTGGAACTATGTAAGGTATGTAGGTTTTTTTACCAGAGAGATGGTTTGGGGAAAGAAGAGAAAGATTATGAAGAAATGTTTTAATTTTTTGAAAATTGGTGAGAGAGATTATGATGGGGGAGATTATGGAATATTTTGTTATCTTTTCATTTGAAATCTATAAATTAAGGAATAATTATTATTTCTAAAATAAATAATAATTAATTAAATATATTAGTCAATAATTTTGTAAATTGAAAATTCAATAATTTTACAATGAGAGTTTGAAACTCCTAGAAGGATTCTCAATAAAAAGTTCCTTTTCCTTATATAATATATAAATATGATTCGGAATATTTAAGGAAAATTGCAAAAAAAATAAAATAAAATAAAATAAAAATAATAATAATGGAAAGAACTAAAAAAAGAATCAAATAAGTGGATGATTAAACAATAATTGCAAAAAGATTGAAGACAAGGTTTTAAAAAGTAGCTGCAACTGTTATGTAATGATTGTGGTGATTGCCGCCACCTGTTACGGCCGCTATAGCAGTGTGATAGAAATTCACATGTGAAATGGCAGTTTCAATGTAACGTAACGGTCGTAGCGGTATGTAGACGTCCCCGAACGCCCCGGGAGGGTTGAGTCCCCCGTTCCGTTCATTTTGGGCTCACTACAGTTCAGGACTCAAAATTGTCACGGTTCTCAATCTGAACCAAAGAGTCCAAATCTGACAAATCGTTTTGAGAAAATAGATTTTTGAAAGAAGTGCCAAACATGACTGCTTTGCCAGATACAGAGTCGCCACCTAAATATTTTATTTTGGGAAATTTAGGAAACCCTGACTCGTTGCCTAAGGCCACGTGTCTGTCATCACCAAAGTTGCCTCGGCTCGGGAACTTGGGTATGATTGGGGAAGGTCACTTCGTGAGTACCCCCGCTCGCCCGATCAAAGATCGGCCTCTACTAACCATGATGTCTAGTTTTGAAAACATTATGCGTTCTTATTCCGGTTATTAGCCTAGATTTACTATATGATGCGCACAACATAGAAGTATAGACTGGATCGCCTGAATTGGAACAAAACATTTCATGTTTATTTTTGAAAGTGGTTTGCTACTCGCAAGTAGGCTTAAAATGCAGATTTTGCCACCCTCAGGTGGGCTTAGAAAACATGGTTTTGCCACTATCTAGTGGGCTTAAAACTCACAATTAATGAATTGCTCCAATTCAAATAACCCAACCTTCAACCACAGGCATTCAGGCAGTTATATCACATAAGCACATAGCCTCATGGTAAGCATGCTATCATGGCAGTCACTCACACGCATACAAGGATGCTAAAGCATAACCACTTACCGAGCACTCCAAGCCAAAGAAAGAAGCTAATTAGAAATCAATGCATGATCCTAGCTATACAGAAATGCCTAATGCAACACATGCAAAATACAATTGAGATAGGCTCGGCTATTCTAAATATGACATATGAAATGCTACAGCTAACATGTATTCAACTCGGAATTGAAATACAATGCAATGAATATGATGCGCCGAGCCCGGTGCATATAAAACAGATGAATGAATGCAAACATGCTGTCATACTGTATGCTAATTGAAACATGCCCTAATCTAACCATCATAAGCTGGTAAATAAAAGGGAGAAAGACGTGGGGTTGGAAGACATACATCACACACACGCACACTTATTACAATATTGCCCTCGCTCGGAGGGTCCGAATAAATAATATACAGTCCCAAATAAATAGTTACAATCCGAATAAATGCAAAATCCTAATTAATTAACAAACTAATTTAGGAAAACAGTAAATTAGCATGCAAGCTAGGGACTGCCTCGACTCTGCTCCGGATGATAAATGATGCATGTTCGGGTTGCCTCGCGCGGAAATCCATTGCGACGCCCCAATTAGCCTCTATTTACAATTAAACCCGGAATATTGCACGAAGCTCCGCAGATTGCCGGTTTTCTGATTTGGTGCAACAGAGACCAAGAAAGGGGCATGGCAATGTATTTTCACATATGTATGCTTGGCTACTCTTCAGGGAGTGTAGTCCTTGATTCTCGTGCCACCAATCACGCATCTCGATGCATGATGGCCGAGGAGTCGATTTGCATGACTCAATATGGAATGTATGCACATGAAAACATAACAAGGCCTAGACTCCATCATAGATAATCCGGAGTGTCGGCGACCGGGAATTAAGACACGTTCCGTCACTCGGAGTACGAAACGTACCTCGTTTCCCGTGCTTGGGCTAACTCCTATCCCAAACACAATGCAATATGCATGACATGCATGAATGCAATCCTAACATGCAACCTAGCATACACAATGCTATGAGATGGCATACACAATGCACGATGTAACGAGGCATACACAATGCTCTAACATACAACCTAGTATACGCAATGTTATGATTTGAAATGGCATACACAATGCATAATGGACTTACACCGACATGAATGGACCTCAGCCACACTCACATCAGTGGCCATTAGATGAAAATGAGACAATCGAAATGCGTGCACACATGCACGCAAACCGAAGACTGAACCTAAGGCATAAATGCCATTCTACCAAAGCATGGCAAGGCATGGAATATGGCATATGAACATGCAAATTTCAGCGCTAAAATATGATGCTAAACAGCCCCTAAAACATGGCAATACGGCACCCGATGCATGAGATGAACCCCGAAACTCAAAACTAGGCACATACAATGGCTTATAGCTATACAAAGCATGCATTATTTGAACATGAAGTCTAAAGACAGAGCCAAGGCAGTCCCAAAACATGAACTTTTCCAGTTTAAAGCATGGCCAAAAGATGCTAGCAAGATGACTTAAAAAGGCATGCAACTTCGACTAGCGAACATGGTTTACACGGCAAGTGCATGAAGCGTATGGAATCTCATCAAACCAGCAAAAATCAGTGAACAAAATATGCCCAAATAACCACTGAAGTGAAGCTAACACATGCAAAAATGATGAGCTCCTTTAGAGGGCTATGCAAGGGATTATAGGCACATACAAGATGGACACTTAGCATGGCACAAACAACTCTGAAAATCAAATATGATAGTCCCAAAACTCACCAAATTGACTTTGGAAAGTGACTTCAAAGCATGCAAGATCGGGTCTCTTTGGAAGGCCTACAAGGCCACCAAACAAGGCAAGGTGAGAAAGGGTCACCCCTCTCTGATTTTGAGGCTCAAAATAGTGTATTAGCCACTAAAAATCCACTGAATTTCAGTGGCTAGAAGGCCAAACAAAGCATGCAACAAGGGCTTAGTTGTAAGGCTCAAAATAAGGGACAATCAAGCATACAAGGAAGCATATGACCTCAAACAAGAAAATTACCTTAATAAAACATGAAGATGATGTCAAAAGGAGACTTTTTCCAGTTTATAACAAATCTCAAAAGTGAACACAAATAGGGCCAATCTATCATGCAAAAATGGCCCTAAAAGAGAGATTAGAGACAAGGGACAGCAGCTGGCCCCAAATAGCAAAGATCCCTTCAACAAAGTTGAAGAGGAGCTCAAAAAAAGGCACTTTACAGTTTATATCAAGTCTCGAAAATAAACACAAGTGGGGCTAAAACAACATGCAAGAAAAAGGCCTAAAAGAGGGATAAAGAGACAAGTGATAGCAGCAGACCTCAAACAGAGGAGAGCCCTTCAACAAAGTTGAAGAGGGGCCCAAAAAAAGATATTTTATAGTTTATGACTAAGTACAAAACAGCTCACAAATAAGACTAAAATACCATGCAAAAAATAGGCCTAAAAGAGAGATTAAACACAAAGGGTGAGGAGAAGACCTCAAAAAGTAAAAAGTCCTTCATCAAAAATGAAGAGGAGCTCAAAATATGACCATTTCCAGTTTGGGTCGGAGCCCAAAAACGTAAGCAAGTATGGCTTATAGATGAAGCAAGAAAAGACTAGAAAAGGGAAGAAAATGACTCACCCTTGTAGAACCAAACTTCAGCAGCTTTTGGACCAAGAAGAGGAGCTCCTAGCCTCTGAAAATAACCTCCAAGTTGCTGGAATGGAGTGTGGAGTTGCTGTGTTATGGGTTGTAGTGTAAATGATGCAAGACTTTTAGGGTTTTGAGGGTTGAAGTAGAGAGAGAGAGAGAGAGAGAGAGAGAGAGAGAGAGAGAGAGATTTAATGCAAGAGCTCCAAACAAATTTTTGTAACCCCTTGAAATGGAGCTGGGGGGCTGGTTTTATAGAGGAGAGGAGTGGAGAAAAGGGGGGGGGGAAATCAAATTCAAATTTCCCCCCCAAAAGACCCCCCATCGGATACAGGATCTGGGGGGAAACAGAGGGTACAGCTGTAAGGAACCAGGTGAGAGGGTCATGGCCGGCCAGGTTCAGAAGGTTCAGGTGGCCGGCCAGCCACCTCCCCTGGCCGGCCGGCCAGGTTCAAAAGGTTCAAGCAAAGTTAGTGGCCGGCCACCCCAAAAAAGTGGCCTTTCATGTGTGTACAACACAACTATGTGGAGAAAAACTGGAAAAAGTGAACCAGGAGAGAGAAAAGCTAGCTTTTTAGAGGGTTTCAAAAGGGTCAGGAATGATTGATGGCCGGCCAACCCATATTGGTGGCCTCCCGGGTCTCTACAACACAAATATGTGGTTTAGGGCTAGAAAAAGTGGCCCGGGAATGGTCAACACCAGCTCTCTAGTGAGGAAAACGGGCGACGGAGAGCGATGAAGGAATAAAGCTAGTCTTTTAGAACAATTGCTGGCCTCCCACCCTCCTACAAGCTTTCTAACAATGAAAATAAGGTCTCCACCAAAAATGAACTCAAACCGATGTAAAACGGAGGTTCGGGGGCCAAAACGCGCTGTCCGGGGACCTGAAAACTGACTGTTAGGCACCGGAAGTGGCGTTCGACCACGGTGTTGGTCTCTCGGGCCACAGTGTCCCTCAAAGGGGAGGAAATAAGATGCGTGCCAAAAACCGGAGCAAACGGAGGTGGTTAAGCGGTCCCGAACTGAGGCACACGGCCAACGGCTCTGAAAAACCGAAAACCGGGCTCCAAATGGGAAAAATGGCCTACGACCACAAAACGTAGCCTACGGCCACTGAGAGATGATCTACGAGAGCTCTCCTTCCCTTCGGGAAGAGAAAACAGACAAAACAGGGCCTAGTTTGCAAACCGAGGCAAGGCACAAAAGAGTTCGGAAGTCCGGAGGCAAGGCTCGCAGCCGAGACTCTGAAGCTTCTGAACGAGCACGATATGCAATATCACCAAGCGCTCAATCGGTGACGTCTGAGTCTTAAGGTCGGTCAAAAATGGGGTGTCTATAGTTGCCCCTCTTTGACAGAACTCGAAAGTCGTAAGTGACGGGAGTGAATGTCAAAGCCCAGAGATGACCCATTTTTGACAAGGCCGAAGACTCAGACAAACAAACAAGATAAATAGAGATGTGCCCGCAGGTAGGGGCAAAATGCAAAGCGATATGCACAAAGCCGAAGATACCTCGTGATCATGCAAATGCAGCAAGCTGTAATGAAGCAAGTATTCTCAAATAGATGCAACAGTTTTAAGCAAGAATGCAAAGCAAAACTATATTTCATGCAGTTGAAGAATGCGGAGAATCATTGAATTCTCACTACGTCTCACACGGAGGGGATACAATACCTGTGCGGCTCGTCTGGTCGCACCAGACTCTAATGAACCGTACATACAATATTGTGCCTGAAAAGAAGGAAGAAACTCAACAAGCACAACATAATTAGCAACATATGTTCAGTGTGATATCGAGCGTAGACAAATGCGGTGTTGATGGGTGAGTGCATCACAATGCGAGAAGCAACGTGCGTGATAACACGAGTTTAAGCATGGAGGCATGACAGTATCAAGGAAACGTGCATAACAATGCAAGTTATATGCATGAAAATGCAAGTGACGTGCATAACAATGCAGGACGAGTGCAAACTAGAATGCAAGTTTGTTGCAAAACAACGAGCAAAGTAATGCAAGTTTCTGACGAGGGTGACTCGATAGCGACCTCCGGTTTACCTCCCGGAGGGGTCGCAACACATTTAAAAAGGATACACCTCACTTTTGACGAATGACGATGAAAGACGCACTGAAAGTTGGAGTTAACGTTCCGGCGGTGCGATTTCGCGACGGAAAGTGCACTTTTCTTGTACTTTTTCAGGTCCCGGGGACTCCAATCATCACCAAAATTTGCAGGGACCTTGGTGGCCACCTAGGGGACACTGCCGGCCAGGTTTGAGGAAGAGGGGAGGCCACCGGCCAGGGGTGAAGGAGTGGGATGGCCAGCCTGCCAGAAAAGGTGGCCGGCCGGCCACTTTGCCAAAACCGTGGGCATTTTGGTACTTTCACTCTGTTTTCTTTAAATCCATTCGGCCAAAGCATTTTTCCTCATAACTCCAGCTCCGAAAACACCTTCTCTACCTTCCTAGACCACTTTCTCTTTCAGATCTGTGCTCTATACACGTTTTCCAACGCCCCACGCAAGTTGTTTTCGCGAAATCTTTTAGTTTTCGTCACTTTGAACCGATTAAATTTTGATTTCGGTGCTTCTTTTCTCATTTTCACCACTTGAGGTGAGTTTGTCTCAATATTTGGAAGATTTTCTCGGGAGTTGACTTTTGTTGACTTTTCCATGTCTTGAGAGTTGACTTTTGTTGACTTTTTCCAATTTTGGCTCATTTTGCTCATTTTTGCAGATTTTTCGAGATGGCGGGTCATTTTCCTCATGGCGGAGGTTCTCCAGGTGCCGGGGGTGAGCCAGACATCATGTCCTTGCCCCCGAGAGTTCGGCCGTTTGATCCCGAGAGGTATCATCCTCAGGAGCACGTCCTTCCTCAGGCGGTTTTCTACCACTTCACTGACTTTGATGAGCGAGCACCTGTAGATCTACTACTGCGGGAACCAGAGTCTCACCTCTCTCATGAGGCACAAGAGGTATTTACTTCACTTTTATATTTTCCGTAACGTATTCTGCATTTTCCACGCATTTCGTGCTTTTGCTATGTTCATCTGCTCACTCAAGCACACAGCTTGTTTTGAATGTTTAGTCCATAACACCGTATTCCGTTTGCGTCTTGAACACATAGTTCAAACACTCCGACTTTCTGAACACGCAGCCCGTATATTAATTGTGAACACACTGCACACACTTGTTGAGAATTGAACACACAGCCCAATAATTTTGAACTCTGAACATACAGCTCAGTTACTTGACATTGAACACATAGCACACACCTTGAGGTGAACACACAGCCCACTGATTTTGAAATCTTGAACACACAGCTCAAATACTCGATGATGAACACACAGCACACACTTTGAGGTGAACACACAGCCCACACTGATTGAGAGTTGAACACGCAGCCCAAACACTTAAATTCTGAACACATGGCTCATTGTTGAGGTGAACACGCAGCACACACTGATTGAGAGTTGAACACACAGCCCAAACACTTAACTTCTGAACACACGGCTCATTGTTGAGGTGAACGCGCAGCACACACTGATTGAGAGTTGAACACGCAGCCCAAACACTTAACTTCTGAACACACGGCTCATTGTTGAGGTGAACGCGCAGCACACACTGATTAAGAGTTGAACACGCAGCCCAAACACTTGAATTCTGAACACACGGCTCATTGTTGAGGTGAACGCACAGCACACACTGATTGAGAGTTGAACACGCAGCCCAAACACTTGAATTCTGAACACACGGCTCGTTGTTGAGGTGAACACGCAGCACATGCTGATTAAGAGTTGGACACCCAACCGAAACACTTGGATTCTGAACGGACGACTCGTTGTTGAGGTGAACACGCAGCACACACTGATTGAGAGCTGGACACGCAGCCCAAACACTTAACTTCTGAACACACGGCTTATTGTTGAATTTTCTGAACACACAGCCCAGATTCTGTATCTGATTTGATTTTGCACACAGCTCATACATTTCATTTGCACGCAGCTTGTTCATTTCATTTGCACGTAGCTTATACATTTCATTCTGAAACTGAATACATGTGTTCATCCTGAATGCAGGTGACTGCTCGTACTACTCGAGGATACGGCTCCATCACGGTGAGAGAGTGGTATGCGGAGCTTCCAGAGGCTGTCCGGGACTTGGTTGACGTGGCAGGGTTTGGGCCCTTTTGCACCGGGATATCTCGCTATCCTACCAGTAGGACGTTGATGGGTGCTTTGGTAGAGAGATGGTGGGACACCACCAACTCTTTCCATTTCTCTGCCACCGGGGACATGACCATGACCCCATTTGACTTCGCCATACTGACGGGCCTTGATATGGGAGGTTGGGCCATCCCATACGACGAGGACATGGGCGAGTGGGAGGCTGCCTGGATATATTTATTGGGGGCTCGCCCGCCTGTTGACAGATCTTCGGGCAGAGTTCGATACACCTGGTTCTCTTCCCATTTCAGGAGGGTGGAGATGGAGCCTGAGACTCCCGAGGAGGTAGCACAGGATACTCGCGGATTCCTGATGTTCCTCTTCGGCACCACTCTGTTCGCCGATAGGGGGAACACTGTCGGGCTCTACCTGCTAAGTGCTCTAGTAGACCTATCACAGGTCAGCAGATATGACTGGGGTGGCGCCAGCCTGGCTACTCTTTATTGCTATATGAGCGCGACCTCCCGCGGACAGGGAAACATGGTTGGCGGCTATTGGAGGGCCTGGGAGGTACCTTCTGCCCTCTTGATTTACATTTTTGCTACTCATTATTTGTACATTGCACACACGGCGCACTTTACATTCTGTACCTTGCACTTTTGCTCTCAGCATTTTGTATTTACATCCTGCACTCAGCATTCTATATTCTGATGACCATTGCTCTGTTTCTCACAGTTATGGGTTTACGCGTACTTCCCGACGCTAGCCCCAGAGCTTGAGGTGGAGGTCCCTCTCACGACCCCATATTCACTTGTGTTTGAGGGCCCGTACCGGCCGAGACCTAGGGAGTCTTTTCTCTACCTGCGGCAGTACTTCGATACAGTGTGGTCGTCCGAGTTATTTCAGAACTCTCAGTTCTTCATGTTTCCACTCTTTGATTTATCTTGCATATTCACAATTTTTGATCAGCTTATGCATTGGTTATCTGCAGATTACATGGCAGCCCAGGGCGCCTTTAGGCGGAGATCTCCGATTTCGATTTGCTGGAGCATGGGGTGCTTCCCGGTATAGGGTCTTGTTCGAGGGGCCAGTTGGTAGGGCTTGGTTTTTGGGGGATCGTTTTTTGCGTCAGATATGGGGCTACCCTACTCAGGACCCTCCCTCAGCACCCCCATGTGACATGCGGACTGCTGATAGGCTCCCTCCCCAGGGTGTTGTCGACGCCATGTTGGGTACTGATACATTTCTTCATCTCGAGGAGGGGGATTACGCTACTTATCGTCACACATACTTGATGCCTCCATTGACGGGGGTCTGTACTCCGACGAGGAGGTTTGCTAGTATGCCCTCATCGAGCCGGGCTCGGCTGCAGATATCCCTTCCACCAGCAGGGCGGGCACATCTAGGGATGGAGGCGGGTTGGTTCCCCCGATTCCTCCGACTCATCATCATCTTGGATGGCCAGATATGCCGACTGAGTTGATGGGATGGCAATACAGGACTACCTCCCCGATTCCGATTCCGATTCTGATTCCGATAGAGCCTCCGATGCCTGGCCACCGATATGTCAGTGACCCTGACTCACCACCGGTATGTTCCACTGTTTTCCGTTTATCACACAGATACTTTGGCAGTTGTTTATTCATTGTTGACTTGAGCTTGTATCTGCAGCCACCCTGGGAGTACATGGATGAGGTGCTCGAGATGGTAGCCTCACTTGAGGGCATGGTCCTACGGAGAGAGGCGCAGTTGTCCATTATGGGTGTCCAGGTACCCTTTAGTTTTCTTGCATTTATCATGCTTCTGATGACATGTTGATCCTGATCATCTTTACTGCATTGATAGGCTGCTTGTGTAGAGCACATCTGACACACACCACACTTATGCACTATCCCTGTATACATCAACTCTGTGTAGTTTGCTTGCATCTGTATCTGATATACATGTTTTGGCTGATGTATTCAAACTGCATTCTTTATTTTCAGATGCCTCCAGTGTATGCTCAGTCACAGGCCAGGACATCCAGGCCTTTCCGAGGAGCTGGGCCATCTAGGCCTTCTCGAGGAGCTGGGAGAGGGGAGTCGTCTCGCGAATGAGGCAGACGCAGGGCGAACATCATAGAGGAGGAGCCCAGCGAGGAGGAGGCTACAGATCCTTAGTCAGAGACATCTGCTGACAGAGAGGGTGGCTCCGACCCTGGTTCCGGGAGTGGAGGTGAGGCCGAGGAGGATCCCGAGGATGGCAGCTCCGACTCAAACGATGATGGTAATGATGGTGCAGAGGCTGTTCCGCAGAAGAGGACGAAGAGGGCCTCTTATTCCTGCTCTTGAGAGCATCGATGCATTTGTTTCCTGCTTTATTTACCTTTTTACTAGTAGTTGTAGCACATTGTACATTGTTTAGACAGTTTTATTTTCTGCAAAACTTGTACCCTTGTTGTAAAAAAGTGTTGTAACAAAGGAAGCATGATGGAATGAAACAGCTTTTGGAAAAGTGTTGTATTTTATGTTCTCAGCATTGCATCGCATCATTTTGCACCAAAATGAGATTGAATGGAAATGTGCATTGTGTATTTACCGAGTCAAGTAGTGAACCGACACAACAAGCTAAACAACTTAACTCATCAAGAAATAATGGAATCTTAGTAAGTTTACAACTCAATAAGCAAGACACAACAATGATGATTTAAACAAAGAGTAACAACTCAAAATACAAAACTCGACAACTATGATAAACAAGACTTGAATAAACAAAATAGCTCGACAAACAAAGCAACAACTCGATAAGCAAAACAACAACTCGATAATCAAAACAACAACTCGATAAGCAAAACTAAACAACAACTCTACAAACAAAGTGTATCTCGGACGATCTAGGTGACGGAACGCATCCGAATTAGAGGGAAATGGAGGCCTTTGACGCTCCCGATGCAGGGAAATACTAGGAACTTCCTTCCAGAGGATAAAGCAGGACCAGAGGCACACATTACAGCATGGCCGGCCACCTTTGGGAGCTAGCCAACTAGCTTTTTGCATTGGAGGGGAAAGGGGTGGCCAACCTACCAGAAAAGGTGGCTGGCCGGCCATCTAGCTTAGCAACCACCAAATTTTTGACACGTGTCCCCCGAACAGTGTCTTATCCTCTTTAAAAGTCCTAGCCTCGGGGTTGATTCATTTCATCTCAGTTTTACACCAAAATGGAGGCGTTTCTCGTCGAAAATCTCACATCTTGGATCGTTTCTTTAGATGGCTCGGAAAAGTTGAACTTCCGAGGTTTCGGCTTGAATGCACTATTCACGCTGAGCCGTACTCCGCTGCACCTTCCCTTTCTTCATGCCGCGGCGAGGTTTTGGAACCCGGTGACACATGTTTTTAGCTTCGGCGGGCAAGAGGTATGTCTAACTTTCGAAGATTTTCAAGTTTTGATGGAATCTGAACGCTATGAAGAAATTTTGCCTTAGTTTCGCTTCGGCCATGCCCAAGCCTTAGGGCAGATGTGTGGGCTCACCATGCATGACGCTCGGTCTCTGATCTGCAACGGGGAACTGGATATCCTGGGTTTGATTCGTCGCTTTTCTGATGCTGGTGACTGCGGCAACCATTATTGGCAAGGTTTTCGGCAACACGCCCTTTGCTTGTGTATGCTATCTCACTTTTTGCTTGCCCCAGGCTTTAGTGGATCTAGCATTTGTCTGATTGAAGTTGCTCAAGGCTTGAAAGAAGGAAAGAGCTGCATTGCCATGACATTGGCTGAGACGCTGATGGGCTTAGATGTTTTCTATCGCCGGGAGATGACCAGGTTTGCGGGGAGTCCACTACTGCTGCAGGTAATGTTTCCCATCCAACCTCACATATATATTGCTCACGTCACTCGGCCCTCGGGCCCGTTTTTTTCCACAAAACCCATTTCTTACTTTTCTCTCATCGTACATCTCTCTATTCTTTATTCTCTCATTTTTCATCCCTCCCCAGGTATGGTTGATGGATAAATTGCAAGTTGTGGACTCTTGCCCAGCCTACTCAGCTCGCGGTTACTTCTTTCGACAATGCCTAGTCGATGCCCCTGACGAAGGGTGGTGGTTTGACTGGATGTGCAATTTGTCTGCAGATCGCATTGCTTGATGCTGTCCTTGGCTCAATCTCCCGGCAATGACATATAGCATGTCCCGGCAGACCGGGATCCAGTTGATTGGTCTGACCCACTGTGTGTTCTACTTTCCGTTCCGATTCCTGCGTCAGTTCGGTCATGATCAGACTTGCCCGCCAGATGAGATAGAGTATCCTGCCGCATTCCCGGTCCGAGGAGCACAGCTTGCCCGTTATGCTACAGCATGGAGGACTAGAGAGCTCCTGGCCCCCGCTCCCACTTTCAGTTGTACTTTGTCTGACGAGTGCTTAGATTGGCTCAATGAAGAGGCATAGATTGGGCCCAGCTTGGCATCAGAGGCTTTGACTAGCTCTGGGAGGGGCGCAGGGATACTTGACTTATCTATGCCCCGGATTTATTGCTTTACCAGTACTTTCAAGTTTTCTTTATGAATGTAATAAAAAGCAACTTCAATTTGTATGCAAGAGCAGGAGAACTCTATTTTGAAATCAATGAAATTGAAGGTTGTGGGTACTGAAAATTTTTCGCTTTGGTCCAAAAATGGTCTTAGTTGTAAAAAGATTAATTTGAACAAAGTCAACCTTTATCAAAACTTTTCAAAACCATTTCCGATATGGATCAGAACTGGACACGCCTGAGATCTGTCACTGAGATGCACAACCTCGGACCCCTGCAACTGGAAAGTTGCCCTAGTCTGCATAGTACCGCGGCACTGCATAGCAACGGAAAGTTGCCCCTAGTCTGAAAAGCACTGCACCGGAGATCACGATGAATGCTGATGGACAAAGATGACTGAGATGATCAAATGGACAAAGTTGATCGGGGAAAATGTTTATGGCTGAACTTCAGGATGAAGTTGCCTACGTATCCCAAAGATGGGAATCAAGCCTTATGTAGTTCAGGCTCAAGTTCGCTCGGGTATTTTCACTCTCCTTTTACGCTCTAACTTTTGCCAAGGCCGCCCTTTGCGAGTTTTCAACCTTGCGAGCTCAGTTTTTATAATTTCAAAATTTTTTGTGCTCTGAGTTTTGCCTAGGTCGCTCTTTCGGGTTTTTGGCCTAGCGAGCCTCTCACGGGTAATATTTCTTCAAATTGTCCATATTGATCGGCTGTGAGAACTCCAAGCCATCTAGATCCATCAGAACCACAACTCCACCTGACCAGATAGACTTAATGATGTAGGGACCAGTCCAATTGGGTCTGAACTTACCCCTTGGGTCGTGGATGGGAGCTCGGTTGTCCTTGAGCACCAAATCTCCTTCCTTTAAATTCTTGGACTTAACTTTCTTGTTAAAAGCCCGGGCAATTCTGCGCTGATAACCTTGAACATGGTACAGTGCTTTCAGTCTTCTTTCATCAAAGAGCATGAGTTCCTCAAACCTACTCTGCTGCCAATCTGCTTCGGCTATTTGACACTCGGCCAATACTCGCAATGACGGAACCTCAATTTCAATAGGTAGAACGGCCTCCATCCCATAAACCAATGAATAAGGAGTCACCCCAGTAGAAGTTCTGATTGAAGTTCGGTAGCCCCACAGAGCAAACGGCAGCTTATCTGGCCAGTCCCGGTAGGTTTCCACCATCTTCTGCAATATGTGTTTGATATTCTTGTTGGCAGCCTCAACCGCTCCATTGGTTTGCGGCCGGTATGTGGATGACTTATGAAAAGCCACGTTGTATTTTTCCAACAAGTCAATCACTTCCTTCTTGAAGTGGGAACCGTTATCTGAAATTACCTCGTTTGGGACCCCATAACGATAGATGATGTTGTTTCTGATAAACTTCGCGACATGTGAAGCCTTCAACACCGCATAAGATTGAGCCTCAACCCACTTTGTAAAATAATCTATCGTGACTAGGATGAACTCATGCCCATTCGACCCCTTCGGAGTGACAGCCCCGATCACATCAATTCCCCAGACTGAGAATGGCCATGGCGAAGTCATGTTATACAGCTTCGACGGTGGGATGTTCATGAGATTTGCATGAATTTGACATTTGTGGCATTGCCAAACAAAACCGATACAATCCTTCTCCATGGTGGACCAGTAGTAACCTTGTCTGAGGATCTTCCGCGCTAGCATTACTCCATTCATGTGTGCACTGCATTCCCCTCCATGGATAGCTTCCATTAGACGCTTCGACTCTTCGGCATCAACACACAGCTTATGCATTCTCAGATGACCTCTCTTATATAGCTTACCCCCACAGATGATGAACTGAACGGCCATTCTTCTGATTGCCCTTTTATCCTTGGCATTCACCCCTGGCGGGTATGCTTCCTTTTCCAAGAAATTCCAAATGTCGTAATACCAGGGGTTTTCGTCCTAGACATCATCTATAGCAGCAATCGACTCGTAGGCTGGCGCAAATTTCTGGTCAATGATGACCGGACACATCCGGACTCCGAATGGGATGTCTATCATGGAAGATAGAGTTGCTAAAGAATCTGCGAACCTGTTGTTCTCTCTTAGTAGATGAGCAAAGTTTAGCTTCTCAAACTAAGGAATTAACAAATCCAAGGTTTGGTGATACATCATCATCTTTTCTTCTTTGACTTTCCAGTCTCCTTTTGCTTGAGACACAACAAGGTTCGAGTCCTCGATGACGTCCAATCGTCTTGCCCCTAGTTCCAGGGCTGCTTCTAGACCAGCAATACATGCCTCACATTCTGCTTCGTTGTTCGAGACTTTGAATCGGAGTTTGAAGGCTAGAGGGATACGGGAATTGTCGGGTGCTATCAGCAACACTCCTATCCCATACCCGTACTGATTTAACGCTCCGTCAAAGTACATCGTCCAAGTTTCATCGTCGATGTGCAAAATGGCCTCATCTGGGAATAATTACTCAACTACTTCACCCCCTTCCACTGGATGGTCGACTAAGAATTCTGCTACTGCTCTTCCTTTGACTGACTTGCGCGTTACATACTTCAGATCGAATTCGGAGAGCAACAGCAACCAACGAGCTAGCCTACCCGTAAGTGTTGGTTTCTCGAAAAGATATTTGATGGGATCGAGTCGTGAAACCAACATTACGGAGTGAGCTAACAGGTAGTGCAGCTTCCTGGTAGCCCATACCAAAGCTAAGCAAGCCTTCTCCAACGGTGTATAGCGAGTCTCATACTCCAGCATCTTCTTGCTCAGGTAGTAGATGGCTCTTTCCACTTTGTCTTCAGATTCCTGTGCGAGCATATAGCCCATTGTAGTCTCAATCACTGAAAGGTACAATATCAATGGTCTCCCCGGCTCTGGCGGTGACAACACGGGCGGGTTCTGTAAATATTCCTTGATCTGTTCAAAAGCAGCTTGGCATCGGCCGTCCTATTGGAATTTCTTTCCTTTCTTCAGAAGGCCAAAAAGTGGTTCACAAGTCAAGGTTAATTTTGAGATAAACCGTCTTATGAATTGCACTTTACCCAGAAAGTCTCGCACCTCCTTTTCAGTCCTTGGTGGTGGCATTTCTAAGATGGCCTTGATTTTGGAAGGGTCGACTTCGATACCTCTCTGCGTAGTCAGAAACCCCAGCATTTTTCCCGCTGTAACACCGAACGTACACTTTTGAGGATTCAGCCGCAACCGAAATTCTCTGATCCTTTGAAAGAACTTTTGCAAGGCGGTGTAGTGGCCCTCTCTACCTTTCGACTTGACAATCATGTTGTCCACATACACCTCAACCTCTTTGTGGATCATGTCATGCAATATTGTGGTCGCGGCCCGTTGATAAGTAGCTCCAGCATTCTTCAACCCAAACGGCATGACTCTATAGCAGTATGTCCCCCACGGGGTGGTGAATGCAGTCTTTTTCCGGTCTTCCAGTGCCATTACTATCTGATTGTAGCCGGAGAAGCCATCCATGAATGAAAGCAAAGCATGCCCTGCTGTGAAGTCTACTAACTCGTCAATATGCGGTAAGGGAAAGTCGTCCTTCGGACTAGCTCTGTTCAAATCCCTGAAATCCACGCATACTCGGATCCTGCCGTCCTTCTTCGGCACTGGAACGATGTTGGCCAACCAAGTCGGGTATTCGGATACCAGCAGGAAACCTGCGTCGATTTGCTTGGTGACCTCTTCTTTAATCTTAAGAGCCCAATCCGGGTGGATCCTCCTGAGTTTCTGCTTGACGGGTCGGGCCTCGGGGTCAAGAGGGATCCGATGCTGTATAATCTCAGGATCGATTCCAGGCATGTCTTCGTAGGACCACGTGAAAACATCTTTGAAATCTTTTAATAAAACGACTAAGCGCTCGCGTTCCTCCGAAGACAACGTGGACCAGATCTGGACCAGCCGCGGGTCCTCCTCAGTACCAACATTCACAGTAGTGATTTCATCAACTAACGGTTTAACAAATCTTTCCTGCTCTTGTTCAATTAAGCGTTGCAAAATCGGAGGAATTTCGTCCTCATCGTTTTCATCAAAATTTTGAAAGTCTGAGTTAATGCAACAAATCAAGGACACAGAAAAGTACTCAGAAACCACAGCTATTTGATTCTCATTAAGCACATCCAAGTCGTCCGATTCCTCGGTTACAATAGACTCAAAAGAGAAAGAAAAAGACAACCTGGACAAGACTGTGGCATCTGGGTTATCATCCCCAGGATTACCAGACTCAGACTCAGTCGAGCTGGAACCTGATTCCGACTCACAAGACTCGGTGGAATCAGATTCCGGCTCACTACCTGACCAGGTGCTGCTGGACAAAAATCCCTCTTCATATTGCCAGACGAGAGAGGGTGCGATAGATGCATCCAAAATAGTTACCGGTAGGCCCGCAACCGTTTCATCCCCAATCATGGAAACCGAGAAGTTATCCCCCAAGCACTTATGGTCGATCGGAGGATCTGAAAGTAGACATGCCAGTGCTACCCCCATTTTAATTTCAGCGCCCTCGGAGTCCACTGCCTTACACTGCTCAACCTCAGCTGATGGGTCTGTCTGCTCTTCGGCAACATCATCCCCAGATAATTGCAGATCGAAGAAGATCTCGAAACCTGGCACGCGCTTCTTTTCCGCGTTCAGCCATGGCTCTGGGAAGCCACAAAACGGAAAGTCCTCCCCCTCCTAAACGAAGCGCCCGTTTAGGGTACCCTGAATGGGCCTATGCATCAGCTCAAATGGCTTCTCGGCCTGCTTTGCTTTGGCTCTTCCAGCCATTTCCTTCCCCTTCCTTATCCAATCTTCTTTGGTGGGCTGATAACCCAAGCCAAAGGTATGGGGGTTGTGTGGCGCTTCGGCCAATGCTGCGACGCCCTTCCGGCCTCTCCTTCCCAATCCCATCCTGGGGATGTGTTGTAGCTTGTTCATGAGGTATACAAATTGAGCACTGACGTACACTCACTCATTAACAGCCATGACATTCTGCACAACCCAAGCCTCAGCCAGAGTAAACCCTGATAAGAACACATCCTCCGTGCCGTGCTCGATTTCCAAGACTGGTGTAGACACTTCTGGCGGTGGATGGATTGACGAATTTCTGAAAACAATGGCCACCCCCTTCCCGTGAGGGTACTTCAACATCTGATGTAAAGTGGAAGAGACTGCCTTCACTTGGTGCAACCACGGCCGCCCCAAGAGTAGATTAAAGGTTGTAGGAATGTCCAAGACATGGAATTCAATGTTGTGTTGTCCTAGACCAACCTGGGTCTGAATTTTGACAGTCCCCATCACCTCCCTGCTGGTGTTATCCTAGGCTCTGATCACTTGAGTAGTCGGCACGAAGTCCGCGGGCTTCAATCCGATCGCATATGTCGTCCTTGACGGGCACACATTAATGGCGGATCCCGTGTCGATAAGAACCACTGGCACCCACTTGTCTCTACATTCCACAGAGATATAAAGGGGTTTGTTATGATTTGCGCCCTCAGGCAGTAGTTCTTTGTCTGAAAAGGTTAGCGTCGGGGAACCTCCTCCCGGAAAGACCAGTCCAACTAGCTGCTCTGGTGTGGTATCTATGGAGAGTTTAGCCTTGTCCATAGCAGATAGGACAGCCTGTCTATGCACTCGTGAAGCCATAAGCAGTCTCCAGATGGAGATGTCTGCTTGTATCTTCTTTAACTGTTTGAGCACAGCCTCCTCTTCAAGCTGTTTCTCCTTCTATTTCTCAGCTTCTTTATCCTTCCCAGATGCCTCTGGCTGGTCCAGGTGCGGGGGCTTGAAATACCGCCCGCTTCTCGTCATATGGTCGACCTATCCGACATACCAGGTGTCGTCTGGCTAATGGTTTCCCCAATCTTCATCTGTGTGGGCAAGACATAAATCATCGTCCTCCCACCACATTCCATCGGCCGCCGACAGACACCTGTCTGGCTCCAGTATGTTTGTACTCTCAGTACTTTCAGCCCACATGCCCGCAGCATCTTCTGTCTTTGTGCACACAGCACTTTCGGTCCCCTCATGGACTTTGGCTTTCCGGATTCTCTTAGAATCCCAAATCTTTTCTTGTTCTGCCTGCGTTAGCACAGTTTGTTGTTCAGCTTTCCCTGCATTCACACTGTCCCAGTTCCGAGCGAAATTCTTCGTACCGGCGCTCTCCGGCAATGCATTCTGACTTTCGGCCCTTCCGGCCACAGCTAATATTCCTGCCCCTGCTGGGCTCTGTTTTGGTTGGAACTCTTCTACAACATCTGGTTGATCATCCAGCCATCCAGTGGCCTCTGTTGATTCCTCATAATCAAACTAGTTAACTGCCGTGTCCCCTGGATTCTGGTCATTGAAAAATTGGAGGTTGGCAAAGTCCTCCTCCACAGCCGTCAAATCATTTGCCCCTTGCTCAAATCCATCCCCCCAGATCACACACAGCTCTTCCTTCTCTGGCAGTTCTATACCCAACCCAATCTGGTCTGCTGACAGAATGTACTCACTCGGATCATAGGCTTCCCCAGCGAAACTCTCAGATGGCTCGATCCTAGACTCAACAATTCCACTTTCCTCTGAAGTCTGCCCTGTCCCATCTTCGATGGTCACCACCGTCGGCTCTAGTTGGGTTGTGGAGATGTCCAACATGCACAAAGAGTCGGTGCAGTCAGGAAGGAGCACCTCCGGCTTAGGTAGGTGGGATGGGGTGATATAGATACTAGGATCGTAAGATGCGACCCCAGTTTGGATAAAGTTGATTATGTTGGGAGGGGGAGCTTGGTTATGTGGTGGGAGAGGATTTGTTGTGACATTGGGTTTGTCGGGAGGCGTAATCACCTGCTTGTCAATAAGATCCTGGATCTCGTGACGCAATCTAAAACAACAGTCAGTGTCGTGGCCGTGTTGTTGGTGATACGCGCAGTATTTTGCCGGGTCATGAGAGGGAGGGAGTGGATTTGGTAGTGGCCTCGGCTCTAGGGGCTTCAAATGCTTTTTCCTGATTAATACCCCAGAGCTTTGGACAGGGGCATATATAGGGGTGTGAAGGTTCTTTGGCCTCTGGGTTGGTATTTGGTGGTCTGCGTATTGCTTCCGGATGCACCGGAGAAAGGCGTGGCTGCCATGGGTCTTGGAAGGGGAGGGGGAATGGTGGTGACCATGCTCACCTCCGAAGTTCTTGCAGTTGCAGCACCACTCGGGCCGGCATTGTTGTTGCGGTTAAAGGTTCTCCTGGGCTGCTCTCTATCTTGGTCAATCAGACCCTGTTTCATTGCATCTTCAATTTCTACCCCTATTTCGTGCAGATCTGAAAAGGTGGGGAAGGGGAGTACAATCGTTTTTTGCATCAGCTTTGGCTGGAGATTGCGCACAATCATCCTGATCTGGTCCTTATCGGTGGGTCTTAAAGTCATCATCAAGGCCTTCGCCCTCCACCGGGTTACGAAATCCGAGAAACTCTCCTTGGGCTCTTGCCTTGTTGTTTCGAGATCACGGGTTGTAATCTCAATTTGGGTGTTGTAAGAGTATTGCGCAACAAAGGCTTTAGCCATTTCATCCCAACTCCGCTTGACATCATCCTCCAACTTCGCATACCAGATGGCGGCCACACCTGATAGGGTCCGGCCGAATAGTGAAAGCTTCTGGGGTCTGGTTAGGCCCATTAGCCGTAGTATATCTGAGAATAGCCGGAGGTGGACCATGGGATCCCCAGACCCGTCGAAGCGATCGATCTGCGGTATTTTAAATCTATCCGGTAGCGTCACGACCACATCGGTATATCCGTCTTCAATATCCGGAATAGCCTTTACCCCTTGTGATTTTTTGAATAGCTTCTCGAGCTTGCTCAATTTTAGTGCTGTTGGGTCTATTTCGAACTCGAAGGGAGAGTCCGGGTGGTTGATAGGCGTAGGCGCCTTGGACAATTGAGGCGGAAGTGGGGGCGGAGCCGGCCCCGTTGGAAGGTCTGTGTCCTCCTGGACGTTCTGGACATTTGGCAAGGTGTTCTGGGCATTTGGCAGGACATTCTGGGCAACTGGTGCCTGCTCGGGTAGCGGGACCCCTGGTGGGGGAGGAACTGGATGTGAGGCTGATGCTCCGGCTTGCTGCTGGAGTCTAGTGATGAGCTCAACCTGCTGGGCCATGATTGTGGCCTGCTGTTTAGAGAACTCCGCCTAGCAGACAGCGTCCTCCTGCATTTGCTTCATGCTCTCTTGGAGCTGTCGCATCATTTCTTCCATCCTGGCAATATTCCGCTAATCTTGCCGACTGACTGGTATGTGTATCTCTATGGCAGAAACTGAAACCTCAGCCCGACTGTTCACTGCTAGGGTAGACCACTGTTCTGGTAACCTCTGTTCAGACACACTACGCTTTCTCGGCCTCCGTCTGGCAACCGGGGGTAGAGAATGAAACACTGGCTATCCGTCAACCAGATCCTCAGATCGATTGAGCCGACGACCTCTTGTCCAAAGTGCTTGGGGAATATCTGATGGGTCGGAAGCAATTGTGCTAAAACTGTCCTAGCAAAAAGATAAATAAAGCAATAAGGAAATAAATAACCAGATAAACGAACAGCATAACAGCTTAAAATAAATACGCAACACACAGCTGGGCATAACAACACACGGTCGATAAACTGAATACACACTGTCCTCAAAACTGATCATTATCCCTGAATCACTGTCCCCGAAAACTGAATCTGGTACCCGCAGATAATTGATTCTCGAACACTGACTGATGCCCGCGGGCCTGATGCCCAAATTTATAAAATGATACATGCATTTCCCTGTAGAGACGCACTCTAAAAGCACATAGCAGATAAGTGAGAGCCAAAACACCCCTATGTTGGAGTAGGGTTTCCCTGTCCTATTTTGTCAAGAGCTAGGGTTTCACTACGCACGCAGCGATTTCAAACAACCTAAATCGGGTAAGCAACCTGTCCTAGTTTGGAATGGTCACTACGGATCCGAATATGCACTAGGTCGAATGGTCAAAAGGGTGCCCCGGTAAAACCGGGGTTTGTGTTCCCATACTGGCAGAGCCCGTAAACGGTAAGCCTTATGGCACACAGCCTCTGGCAAACCGCTCAGGAATAGCAGATGGCAAACATGGTGTCCTAGGCGCACCAATGCACATGCAATGCAAAGAAACACATAAATGTAGTCAAAACAAGATATCATGAGTTCGAGTCAAGTTCTCTAAATCCCCAGCAGAGTCGCCAGAAACTGTAGACGTCCCCGAACACCCCGGGAGGGTTGAGTCCCCCGTTTCGTTCATTTTGGGCTCACTACAGTTCAGGACTTAAAATTGTCACGGTTCTTAATCTGAACCAAAGAGTCCAAATCTGGCAAATCGTTTTGAGAAAATAGATTTTTGAAAGAAGTGCCAAACATGGACTACTTTACCAAATACAGAGTCGCCACCTAAATATTTTATTTTGGGAAATTTAGGAAACCCTGACTCGTTGCCTAAGGCCACGTGTCCGTCATCACCAAAGTTGCCTCGGCTCAGGAACTTGGGTACGATTGGGGAAGGTCACTTCGTGAGCACCCCCGCTTGCCCGATCAAAGATTGGCCTCTACTAACCATGATGTCTAGTTTTGAAAACATTATGCGTTCTTATTCCGGTTATTAGCCTAGATTTACTATATGATGCGCACAGCATACAAGTATAGACTGGATCGCCTGAATTGGAACAAAACATTTCATATTTATTTTTGAAAGTGGTTTGATACTCGCAAGTAGGCTTAAAATGCAAATTTTGCCACCCTCGGGTGGGCTTAGAAAACATGGTTTTGCCACTATCTAGTGGGCTTAAAACTCACAATTAATGAATTGCTCCAATTCAAATAACCCAACCTTCAACCACAGGCATTCAGGCAGTTATATCACATAAGCACATAGCCTCATGGTAAGCATCCTATCATGGCAGTCACTCACATGCATACAAGGATGCTAAAGCATAACCACTTACCGAGTACCCCAAGCCAAAGAAAGAAGCTAATTAGAAATCAATGCATGATCCTAGCTATACAGAAATGCCTAATGCAACACATGCAAAATGCAATTGAGATAGGCTCGGCTATTCTAAATATGGCATATGAAATGCTACAGCTAACATGTATTCAACTCGGAATTGAAATACAATGCAACGAATATGATACGCCGAGCCCGGTGCATATAAAACAGATGAATGAATGCAAACATGCTGTCATACTGTATGCTAATTGAAACATGCCCTAATCTAACCATCATAAGCTGGTAAATAAAAGGGAGAAAGACGTGGGGTTGGAAGACATACATCACACACATGCACACTTATTACAACATTGCCCTCGCTCGGAGGGTCCGAATAAATAATATACAGTCCCAAATAAATAGTTACAGTCCGAATAAATGCAAAATCCTAATTAATTAACAAACTAATTTAGGAAAGCAGTAAATTAGCATGCAAGCTAGGGACTGCCTCGACTTTGCTCCGGATGATGAATGATGCATGTTCGGGTTGCCTCGCGCGGAAATCCATTGCGACGCCCCAATTAGCCTCTGTTTACAATTAAACCCGAAATATTGCACGAAGCTCCGCAGATTGCCGGTTTTCTGATTTGCTGCAACAGAGAGCAAGAAAGGGGCATGGCAATGTATTTTCACATATGTATGCTTGACTACTCTTCAGGGAGTGTAGTCCTTGATCCTCGTGCCACCAATCACGCATCTCGATGCATGATGGCCGAGGAGTCGATTTGCATGACTCAATATGGAATGTATGCACATGAAAACATAACAAGGCCTAGACTCCATCATAGATAATCCGGAGTGTCGGCGACCGGGAATTGAGACACGTTCCGTCACTCGGAGTACGAAACGTACCTCGTTTCCCGTGCTTGGGCTAACTCCTATCCCAAACACAATGCAATATGCATGACATGCATGAATGCAATCCTAACATGCAACCTAGCATACACAATGCTATGAAATGGCATACACAATGCACGATGTAACGAGGCATACACAATGCTCTAACATACAACCTAGCATACGCAATGTTATGATTTGAAATGGCATACACAATGCATAATGGACTTACACCGACATGAATGGACCTCAGCCGCACTCACATCAGTGGCCATTAGATGAAAATGAGATAATCGAAATGCGTGCACACATGCACGCAAACCGAGGATTGAACCTAAGGCATAAATGCCATTCTACCAAAGCATGGCAAGGCATGGAATATGGCATATGAACATGCAAATTTCAGCGCTAAAATATGATGCTAAACAGCCCCTGAAACATGGCAATACGGCACCCGATGCATGAGATGAACCCCGAAACTCAAAACTAGGCACATACAATGGCTTATAGCTATACAAAGCATGCATTATTTGAACATGAAGTCTAAAGACAGAGCCAATGCAGTCCCAAAACATGAACTTTTCCAGTTTAAAGCATGGCCAAAAGATGCTAGCAAGATGACTTAAAAAGGCATGCAACTTCGACTAGCGAACATGGTTTACACGGCAAGTGCATGAAGCGTATGGAATCTCATCAAACCAGCAAAAATCAGTGAACAAAATATGCCCAAATAACCACTGAAGTGAAGCCAACACATGCAAAAATGATGAGCTTCTTTAGAGGGCTATGCAAGGGATTATAGGCACATACAAGATGGACACTTAGCATGGCATAAACAACTCTGAAAATCAAATATAATAGTCCCAACACTCACCAAATTGACCTTGGAAAGTGACTTCAAAGCATGCAAGATAGGGTCTCTTTGGAAGGCCTACAAGGCCACCAAACAAGGCAAGGTGAGAAGGGGTCACCCCTCTCTGATTTTGAGGCTCAAAATAGTGTATTAGCCACTAAAAATCCACTGAATTTCAGTGGCTGGAAGGCCAAACAAAGCATGCAACAAGGGCTTAGTTGTAAGGCTCAAAATAAGGGACAATCAAGCATACAAGGAAGCATATGACCTCAAACAAGAAAATGCCCTTAATCAAACATGAAGATAATGTCAAAAGGAGACTTTTTCCATTTTATAACAAATCTCAAAAGTGAACACAAATAGGGCCAATCTATCATGCAAATATGGCCCTAAAAGAGAGATTAGAGACAAGGGATAGCAGCTGGCCCCAAATAGTAAAGAGCCCTTCAACAAAGTTGAAGAGGGCCTCAAAATAAGGCACTTTACAGTTTATATCAAGTCTCAAAAATAAACACAAGTGGGGCTAAAACAACATGCAAGAAAAAGGCCTAAAAGAGGGATAAAGAGACAAGTGATAGCAGCAGACCTCAAACAGAGGAGAGCCCTTCAACAAAGTTGAAGAGGGGCTGAAAACATGATATTTTATAGTTTATGACCAAGTACAAAACAGCTCACAAATAAGACTAAAATACCATGCAAAAAATAGGCCTAAAAGAGAGATTAAACACAAAGGGTGAGGAGAAGACCTCAAACAGTAAAAAGTCCTTGATTAAACATGAAGAGGAGCTCAAAATATGACCATTTCCAGTTTGGGTCGGAGCCCAAAAATGTAAGCAAGTATGGCTTATAGATGAAGCAAGAAAAGACTAGAAAAGGGAAGAAAATGACTCACCCTTGTAGAACCAAACTTCAGCAGCTTTTGGACCAAGAAGAGGAGCTCCTAGCCTCTGAAAATAGCCTCCAAGTTGCTGGAATGGAGTGTGGAGTTGTTGTGTTATGGGTTGTAGTGTAAATGGTGCAAAACTTTTAGGGTTTTGAGGGTTGAAGTAGAGAGAGAGAGAGAGAGAGAGAGAGAGAGAGATTTAATGCAAGAGCTCCAAACAAATTTTTGTAACCCCTTGAAATGGAGCTGGGGGGGCTGGTTTTATAGAGGAGAGGAGCGGAGAAAAGGGGGGGAAAATCAAATTCAAATTTCCCCCCCAAAAGACCCCCCTCGGATACAGGATCTTGGGGGAAACAGAGGGTATAGCTGTAAGGAACCAGGTGAGAGGGTCATGGCCGGCCAGGTTCAGAAGGTTCAGGTGGCCGGCCGGCCACCTCTGCTGGCCGGCTGGCCAAGTTCAAAAGGTTCAAGCAAAGTTAGTGGCCGGCCACCCCAAAAAGATGGCCTCCCATGTGTGTACAACACAGCTATGTGGAGAAAAACTGGAAAAAGTGAACCAGGAGAGAGAAAAGCTAGCTTTTTAGAGGGGTTCAAAAGGGTCAGGAATGATTGATGGCCGGCCAACCCATATTGGTGGCCTCCCAGGTGTGTACAACACAAATATGTGGTTTAGGGCTAGAAAAAGTGGCCCGGGAATGGTCAACACCAGCTTTCTAGTGAGGAAAACGGGCGATGGAGAGCGATGAAGGAATAAAGCTGGTTTTTCAGAACAATTACTGGCCTCCCACCCTCCTACAAGCTTTCTAACAATGAAAATAAGGTCTCCACCAAAAATGAACTCAAACCGATATAAAACGGAGGTTCGGGGGCCAAAACGCGCGGTCTGGGGCCCCGAAAACTGACTGTTAGGCACCGGAAGTGGCGTTCGACCACAAAGTTGTTCTCTCGGGCCACAGTGTCCCTCAAAGGGGAGGAAATAAGATGCATGCCAAAAACCAGAGCAAACGGAGGTGGTTAAGCGGTCCCGAACTGAGGCACACGGCCAACAGCTCTGAAAAATCGGAAACCGGGCTCCAAACGGGAAAAATGGCCTACGACCACAAAACGTAGCCTACGGCCACTGAGAGATGATCTATGAGACCTCTCCCTCCCTTCGGGAAGAGAAAACAGAGAAAACAGGGCCTAGTTCGCAAACCGAGGCAAGGCACAAAAGAGTCCGGAAGTCTGGAGGCAAGGCTCGCAGCCGAGACTCTGAAGCTTCTGAACGAGCACGATATGCAATATCACCGAGCGCTCAATCGGTGACGTCTGAGTCTTAAGGTCGGTCAAAAATGGGGTGTCTACACGGTACCATAACGGCTGTAACGATCCGTTACACACCCTTACAACCTTTTACAATATTTTGAATAGTTTCCTTTCCAAAATAATAATAATAATAATAATAAAAACTTACAAAAAAAGAACAAATATTCAAGTGATCTAAATCCAAAGAAAAAATCTCATATGACCTTTTTTTCTTGAGTTGCCATCCCAAAATTTGATTGAGTTGCCATTGCCCACCTGCCACCGTAACCCTTTTTTTAGAAGCTCTTGACTTTGAAGGATATTGGTCCAGGACCAAGAAGGGGTTCTATCTCTATAGGCTGTTAAGAAATCAGTATGTGGATGGTACACTCCTTTCAAAATCTGAGCACAGAATGAGTGAGGGCGCGTGACAAGTCTCCACGCCTGCTTTGTGAGAAGGGCTAGATTGAAGGCTTTAAAATCTCTGAATCCCATCCCTCCTAGGGATTTGGCCATAACCAAGTTGTACCAGCTCACCCAATGTAGCCCGCTATCCAAAGGATCCCCATCCCATCAAAAATTGCTCATGTAGGAATTTAACCTATCATAGAACTTCGGAAAAGAAAAACATGCCATGGCATAGGCGGGAATTGCCTGCACCACTGATTTCACAATAACCTACTTCACCACCTAGGACAACAACTTCTGTTTCCATCCTTGCATTTTACCCATAGCTTTTTCAATCAAAATTCCAAACACTTCAGACTTTGACCTGTCCCAAAAGGAAGGAAGACCCAAATACTTCGAGCCAACACGCATTGGAGGAATCCCCATGAACACACAAACCTTTGTCTTCACTACTTCTGAAGTGTTAGCCGAAAAGATGATCCCCGACTTTTCAAAGTTAATGAGTTACCCTGAAGCAGAGCTGTACTCCTCCAAAATAGACTTAAGGGCCTGGCAATCACTCCTATTAACTTTAGCAAAAAGCAGAGCGTCGTTCGCAAAGGGGCAACCCTTTTTCAGCTTGATCTCCAATAGCTATTTGTGACGCACTCCCTTCAGCAATGAGAGAGAAAGACCTTCGGTAACCAGAACAAAGAGGTAGGGGGAGAGGGGATCTCCTTGTTGTAGGCCCCTCATTGGAATGAAGGCAGCTCTTTTCAACCCATTAGCAAACACAGAGAATGATACCGTCGAAACAATTTCCATAATCCACTGGACCCACACCCCGTCGAAACCCATTCTTACCATTAGTGTCTGTAAAAAGTCCCATTGCACTCGATCATATGCTTTATTAAAATTCAGCTTGAGTGCCATTTCATGTACATCGCATTTCTTCTTTAGCTTGAGATAGCCAACCAATCCATACCTAGGCCTGCAATAATACGCCTTATGAGGTTGCAATTCTTCTGGCTGACATCAATATCATCTCTTATGTTCACCAAAGAGCTAGACCACTAGCCAAACCATTTGGATCCACATAACAGTAATTTGGAAAATGTAGACTTCTCCTTATTCTTTCCAGAATAGATCTTCGATTCTTTGTTTCCATCAAGAAAACCACCCTTCGGCGATGGGTTGAACACAACCCTCGAAGGATCTGGACTATCAGGGGTCGCCCAATCCCCTGACAGTTCTAGCTGATTATAAACATGGATCTTGTGGCTTTTTTAGCTTAGTCACAACCCACCACCCTTTCGAGACGCTTAATCTGAGAGGCCATTGGATAAGTGCAAGGGACTTGCAAAAAAAGATCATCATCATTAAGGGATTCAGGCACTTCTTTGTGTACTTTTATTTCAAACAAAGTGTTCTGTTGATCAATTAGTTTCAAATCTGCTTTCTTCTTAGCTAGTCTTCCCTTATTACCTTTCTTTTTTATTTCAATCCCCTTAGCAAGAGCAGGAGATGAAGCTATGATTAAGAACAGGTCAAACGTAGGCCTATGCTCCAACTTTAGGACCTTGGAAGGGTGGGGCAGTAAGGAAGAGTCCTCGTGGGCTTTCCTTTTAAAAGAGAGCCCATTAAAAGCTGAGGATACTAAAACTTTTGGTACTTCTGGGATCTCCATACACAGTGGCATATCATAAGGCTTAGGGAACAAGCTTGGTGTGTCACACCAGTTAGGGAGGGAAGGGTGGTTGGATAAAGATGATTGTGGGCTAGATTGAGAAGTGGGGCTATCAGTCGGTTCAGTAACATAATTGCTGGCCCAGAATTGGTTGGGCTTTGCATCTTACTGTGTACAATACTGGGCCCAGAAGTTGTAACAATCATGAGAGGAGGCCCAAATGGGTTTAAACCAGTAGGAGGTATGTCAATGCTTATAGGAGGGATGGGAGACTGACGTACCATATTTGTTTCATTTCCTGCTTGAAGGCCACATGTGGTATACTGTTGCACGACAGGTGTCTCTGTCCTTTGAGAGTGGGGTAGTGGTGGCGGTTGTGGACATGATGCCTCTGTAGTGGTCGTACTGGGTTAAGCCTCATCTGTTGTACCTTGCATCTTTTCCCCACTCGCCAATGCTTGAGAGTTCTGCCACTGGAGAATAGGTCGAAGGCTCTTTTCCGCCTCATTAATCTGATTGTGGTAGTATTCCATTGTCCAACCCAAATTTCTTGCCACCCCTATTTTGAGCTCAGGACCATACCCAGATTGCCTACCTTCCTCGCAGGACACGAATTTACATGAGTTACTGTCATGGCCTATCCTCCCGCAATCGTAACAAAAAACTGATAGACGTTCATACTTGAAATTAACCCAGATGTCTCTCTTCTTCGGCGAGTTGTTTGAAGGTCTCTTCAACATGAATCCTCTAGGTAGGGGCTGGGATATGTTAATGTTCGCTCGGAGTCGAAGAAAACTTCTAGCTAGAAGTAGACCCTCAGTGGGAGCTTCCACTCCAATCAGCTTCCCAATGCTATTAGCTATAATTTGCCCATTACGAGGAGTCATTTTGTCCATTGGTAAACCATGGACTTGGACCCAAAATGGACAATAGGGAAAAATCCATTTCAGAGATCGCTTTTCCCACAGACAACGATTGGAGCACCAACAAGTTGCCCATCACTGACCATGGAGCATTTCGTAGAACCAGTGCCCAGTCTTCTTCACTCCCAAATCTAAATAGGAATACATTCTTTGGCCATGAAGAAATTGCGATCTCTGCTCTTGTTTTCCACACCCCCAAAATGATACGGGTTACTACTTGCTTATTAAGGGCTTTAGAGGTCAAAATCTTCCCTATCAGGAAAAGATAAGAAGAATTCACACATTCATCAGTGCCTTCCTCCAGCTCCAGCTCCAACGGAGGTCTATAAACATCATTCGCCATTAAAGAGTAGAAGCTATACAAACCCAAGAGTGGAGGTGAAGACTAGTCACAATGTTTTACACAAAACAGGGGATGCAACCGAGAGAAAAGGATCAGCAGAAGGGAAAGTAAAAAGCAAAATGCCTAGAAAACTGGGAAAGACCCAGAGGAGATACCTAGGAAACCCTAAGGTAGAAAGACTCTCATTCTAGAGAAGGATTCGATGAAATCAAATGTTGTCATGCCCATAGGGGTGGGTTTGGATTATGGTTTTAAGGTAGGTAGAAGATGAAAAAGGTAAAACAAGGCTAATTTGTCTTCTTACATTAAAATCTAACTTTGATTAAATATTTCTTTTTTCTTCCCCATTCTCAAAATAGGCATGTGAGACACTCGTCGTTAGTTTGGATAGAAAATGTAATTGTAACATTTTGGTCAAAAATCACGTAGGAAGTATGTGGCTATTTTTAAAAAACAGGGTAAAGTGCCATCGATACATGGCCAAATATATAATTACTTTTCTTTAAGCAACACTAACAGTTTTAGGCAAATGACTACAAAAAAAGTGCTTTCTCTATTTTAGTTGACCATTTTAAATTGATATTCCCCTACAGTACTCTATATGAATCGGTCACAGGCCCGAACTGCACCCTCGGACTGGGAAGAAGCTTGGTCTTTTATTTATTATTATTTTTGTGAGGTGTGGAAAAACTTGTTTGGGATTTATTAAAATTTTGCAGGTATTGAAAAAGGGAATACAATAAACAAAGGAAACTTGAAAATCACCGAGTTTATCATAAGAAAACCGGCCTATTGGGAATCCAGTACCCCAAAAAAATTCCGCTCTCATGAAGGGAATACAATAAACAAAGGAAACTTGAAAATCACTGAGCTTATCATAAAAAAACCGGCCTATTGGGAATCCAGTACCCCAAAAAAATTGCGCTCCCATGAATCAAGGAAAATAAGAAAATCTGCCCAAGGAATACAAAATTTATATGTATCAGATGCAAAATTATTTTGGGAGGAAAAATTGAATGTTTCTACAACTAAGTTGCCAATGCAAATACCTCCTTGAAAATGATGAGAGAATTATAGCCACTAGCCGACGAGGAGGATTATCTGTGGACTTAGACCAGTTGAACAGCGAAAGAAAGATAGTTAGACTAGGACTGGGAGTGGGACTCATCATGGCACTTTTTTCAAGAAAGGAATTCATTACTAAAATGACAGACAAGCTCCCACACTCATGTGGCAAGGAATCCTCGGAGATCATTTTGCTAGCAGGAAAAGAATTGGAGGATGCTTCTCTCCTATTCTTTCATGACATGTCTGCCCTCCACGTTTTGGATTTGTCATATACTAGCGTAAACTCTTTACCGCAATCTATTTCCAGATTAAATGCACTTTAGAAATTAATTTTGAGAGGTTGTGATTTCTTAATGGAACTACCACCTGAAATTGGAGAACTTACAAATCTTGAGGTGATTGATCTTGAAGGGACTGAGATTATATATGTACCCAAGGAGATTGAGAAACTAATTAAATTGAGCTGTCTGAAAGTGTCATTCTATAGATATGCAAATAAATACCAAGAGAGTAAGCATACAGACACAATAATTCCAAGTGCGTCCTTGTCAAATCTCTCACGATTGAATGAATTGTGCATCATTGTGAATCCAGATGGGGATTGCTGGGATGTTGAAGTAAAAACTATTATACATGACTTGTGTAGCTTACGAGAGTTGCGAACTCCTAAATTGTATTTTCCCACTATTGAATTATTAGAAGAACTCATTTGGGACAGCCCGTCATTGATATGTCCAGCTTTAACACACTTTAGATTTATAGTTGGTCGTCAGGTTGAACGCTTTCTGCCTCGTCTACCACGTGAGGTTGAAGAGGAATTCAATAATTTGGAGAAATCAGAGAAAGGCTTGAAGTATGTAAATGGTGAAGGGATTCCAATCGAAATTATTGAGGTACTCAAACATGCCAATGCCTTTTCCCTAGAACACCATTGGACTGTTAACAATCTATCTGAGTTTGGGCTCCAAAATATGGATAAGTTGAAATTTTGTTTCTTGGTGGAATGTAATGAGTTGCGGACCATCATTGATGCTAAACAGTTTTATCAAGAAGGAGATTGTGAAGGAGATGATAGTAATGAATCTGAACAATACTCATATTTTAATGAGGAAAAAATGGTACTTAGGTCACTTCAATACTTGAGTATTCATTACATGAAGAATATGGAGAGCATTTGTCAAGGGTCAGTTGGGAAGGGTTGTTTGTCCAATCTGAAGTTTTTGGCCATGTATACATGTCTCAGTTTGACTGCTATTTTCACTGTAGGCATGCTTCGAAATCTTGCTAATTTGGAAGAGCTCATAGTTGAAGATTGCACCAAGATCAGAAGCCTTGTAGATCTTAAATATTTTGACTCAAAATCTGGTCATTTTCTCTCAAACTTGAAGAAGATTTTACTTCTTGAGCTACCAAAACTGGTCAGCATCTCCAATGGTCTATGCATTGCTCCAAAATTAGAAAGGATGGTCATCTTTTTTTGCCCAAAACTCGTAAAGCTCGCTACCATGGAAGTTTCCAGTAAAGATTTGAAGGTAATCAAAGGAGAGAATGAATGGTGGGGTGCACTAAAGTGGCATGAATCAGACTTGAGCAGTGATCATCAAGATTATTTGGCTTCTGTGTTTGTCCCACTTAGAAGGGATGGGGATTTGATGGCTCAATTCACAAAAGATTAGATTAACTCCAACTATTGAGGCAAGGTCGAAAGCTATCTCAGTGGCTTGGTAATTTCTCATTCATTTATATCTTTAGAGATTATAGAATTAGTAATTTCTCCAACAACATTTCTGATGTGTTTGGATCATAGATTTGAAAAGGGAAAAGGAAATGGATATGGATTTTTTTTTTTTTTTTTTACTTATATATTTCATCTCACTTTTTTCGTTTTCCTTTTCAAATCTTTATACAAAGCAATGATCCAAACACAATCTTATAGAACTATAGTGTCAAACCTTCCAATGACCTAACTATGAGATTAGTGATCACCGAAGCGGTTATCTCCCACAAGCTTGTGGATGATATTCAAAGTGTTTACCAAAATGTGCTCTCTCTCTCTCTCTCTCTTCATTTCCGCAGTGCATTTTATTACTCATTGATGGAGAGAATATGACATTCCTTGTTATTGTTTGTCATTTGTGTGGGAGTCACAGGTGGTCAAAACTCTTTGAAGAGAAGAAGCTGAGAGATACTAGCGGTATGGGTGGCATGCATTATAAATTAATTGTTGGGTATACATCCTTGGTGAAGTGTGGGACTCAATTAGTTTACCCTAAAAATATTTAATTAAGTTTGGTATTAGTTGAATTTTGTTGACAGTTTTACATTTGAGTTTTGTATAAGCCTTTGGCATGCTTTGGTGGCAAGTATATTTATTTGCGTCATTGGAAGTCCAAAGGACAACAATACACTTTGTATTGTTTATTGGCAAGTATATATATATTATATCTACTTTTCGGTGGGTTCATTGAAGCAGTGGTGTGTGGCAAAGACAGTCCAAGTCTTGGTGATCCATTTGGTTGTTGTCTCTGCCGTGAGGTTCAAAGCTTTGCTTGGTTCGGCTTTGAAGGACTATTTTTTGGGTTGCACTCTGCAGTTTTGGTGGGAGCTATTTTGGTCCATTATCTTGTGTCTTCTACACTGTCTCCATTGTAGTTGTTTTTAAACTCTCTAGCATGTTTAATTGACAGGATTAAAGCATAAGATTGAGATTATTAATCCGTAGTCTCAATAATTCTATGTTTGTTTTGAAATTTTGTTTCTGGATTATTAATCCAATGGATAATTAATCCAACGGATAATTAATCCAACAAATTTGTAAGATTATTAGTAATGGGGTAGGGGTGAGATTATACATCCTAAGTTAGGAAATAAAATAAAAAGACTCTTTTGCCTATTAATCCTGAAAAATCTAGAAATCCCCTAGATATTGATTTGTGATTATGTATCAATTTTAAGCAGTATATAACAATCCCAATCAAACAATCAAGATAAATCAACACAACGATTTTCACGTGAAAAAACCACAATTTGAGCACCTCCAATTGTGATTAAAAACCACGAGCAACAGCCACAAAATAATCCACTAAGAAGATATAAAGGAATTACACAGATATACTCTCAATTACCTAGCGAATCCATGCCCAAATTGAACCAACCCCTATGTGTCTCTTCCAGCCCCGTCTTCACCTCGGAATTGTCTTGACGATGAGCCACTCCAGAATCCACCAAAGCTTCAGGCCCAAATTCCCTAGAATCTACTGAAGAACAACTCTCTCTTTTGTGTAGAATAAACAAACAAACCTTTGATGTATGGTTCTTAAACCATGAGTTGAATACTCAATAAAACATCAAAGAAAACTAGCAAAATAGCCCCAAATATAAACCCTAAAATCCAAGAAGAAGATCTGGAGGCGTAACCTTAGATTTGGAGCAACATGCAAATTTACAGAATCTGAAATCGCAAGGTCCGCTCGAGCGTGAGAATGGACGCTCGAGTGGGGACACTATATGACGTGTTCCAAACCAGGATGTACGCTCGAGCGGGGATTTCGACGCTCGAGCGTGAAAACACAGATCTCAGTATTTTTGCAAGCGCGCATACTTCTGGAACTCACCATTCTCCGCTCGAGCGGGGGGATGTCCGCTCGAGCGGATAAGCAACTTTGAATGTACTTTTGCATTTTGCTTCGGGGGCGCTGCCCCTCAACCCCGCCGTGGCGCTGCCCCGGACCCGCCAAGGGGCGCTGCCCCTTGGATCCCCACGAGCTGACCGGCAGCTCGATCCCCGTCATAGTCAACGAAGTGGCAATATTGAAAGAATTAAACACCACAAACTTCTCTACAAGGCATGATTCGGGTTGGATTCGCATCTAATAAACTCATAGCCTCACTAAAATAAAAGTGCGAAAACAAGTACAACTGAAAGGAGTTTTGTCAAACGGGATTGCCAAGAATAAAAACCTAACAATCTCCCCCTTTGGCAATGCCGTGACAAAACACGCCTAACAAATAAAATCCTAATCACCCCAACCCATTACAGCCAATAAAAACAAACTTCTTTTTCAAGGTCCAATAAAAACAAACTTCTTTCTCAAGGTCATGATCTGTAAAACAACTATTAGTGCCACAAGAGTATATGAAAAAGCTATAGACATATGACAAGATTATCTTTAAGCATGAGATGGAAATATGAATACATGTAAATTGGAGATTTTAAGAACATATAGCATGTAGCATGAATAGATGATAAGTTGAAAATTTAAGAACATGCAACATGTTGCTGAGATAAAAAGCCTAAGAATTTAAGAACATGCAACATGAAAACATGAAACCTAACACATGCACCCGACACATGGCATGAATACATGAAATCCTAACACATGCACCCGACACATGGCACGAATACATGAAATCCTAAGACACGTGAAAAACAACTTTCATGAAAAACAACTTTCTCTCCCTTTTTGTCACAAATTGACAAAGGAAGTTCAAACAACAAAAATAAGATCAAAAACCATACAAGCAGGGACAAGATGCTGGGAAAAAAAATAATAACCTGCGAGAAGTGGGCAATAAACAAGTAGAGGATAGTAACATGCAAACCAACTAAGCCAATCTCCCTTACCAAACCAATCAAAGTAATCATGCTAACAAACTCTTGTAATGATAAACCAAACTCCCCCTCACTAAAAACAAAGAACAAGAAGAAAACGACAAAAAATAATATGGTGAACAAGCAAGGAATTTCATATTTGACCCTTGAAACACACAAGATTATCCAACAAGCACAATTACTTGAAAACACAATGTGCACAGCCTCTAGAAGATTCCTCATAAAAGAAAGTGATGCATTATGTAAAAAGCATAGATCCCAAGAAAAAAAATGTGTGTGTGACTCTTGGGGTTTGACAAACACTAGATTCAAATCCTAGTAGTGATGTGAAAGCTAGACCTTCGACAAGAGAATCTAAGCACAACTAAGGAAAGTCAAACCACTTAGAAATCAAGGGGTATTTGTTGAGTAATAGCGGAGGCTCCCCCTCAATTAATGAATCCTTTTTTTTTCTTTTTCATATTTTTTTTTCCTTTTCTTTCTTTTGCACACTCATTGGCGGCTGACATGCTCAAGAGTATGGAAACCGAACCAGAGAAGCATGGATATAATAAGGATAGCCTGGTTGGTGACTCTGAAATAACCTTTTCCTCATGGCTAGAGTCCAAAGAACAGAGGGGAAAGCCGTGGAGATGCAAAAAGATGGAAAGTGGTTAAGAGACTCAACATCACCCATGATATGCTAGTATAGGTCAATTCCTCTAGAAAAACAAAAGATCGATGCCAGAAGTCCATAGAGAAAAATGATCACTAAGGCGGAAGACTCCAAAATTTGCTAATTCAAGAATGTGTACAGAATGAGACATACTATTCAAAGAACACACACTCCAAAATGAGTAATGACCACAGAAAGCACACACATATTAACATGTAATTGATATTCTCATCAATTCCAATATGCACCAAGGACTACTAAAAAAATTTCAAGCTTGCAAAACCATACTCAAAAAATCTTTTTGGATTTTTTTTTTTCCCCTTAAAACAAAGCAAGACATAAAATGAACAAGGACATACTAAATGATAACGCACATTAAATGACCCAAAAAGAAAACACACAGAAACCCAATAACTAAAACAAATAAATAAACTAACACAAGTCAAGTTTTCTCACCCAAACCGCGTTAGTATGAACAAAGTTATGAGAATTGCGGTTCTTGGGTGATGTCTTGACGTTGTGGTTCCCTTCCCTTTCAATGGGAATCGATCTCGACATGGTTTCCAACTTCCTATTTATAGGTCTAGGCAAATGCAAACTCGCTCCATGTTTGGTCTCAAGCACATCAAAATAACGAGGTCTATTATCACCCTTAACCTTATTATGACCAATGAAGTGTCTCTTACCACACGAGATGTTGGAATTTCTTCCATCTCTATTAGACACTCTCCCATGCAACTTATAACAATAAGGGCAAATATGACCATACATACCAAAATGATGACAAATAAAAGCAGAGTGTACCTTCTTTTCTTTGGCCTTACCAACTCTAGGAAGTTTGAAAAGTCCATCCTCATGCTGAATTTTTTGTTCTTCCTTTCCTTGAGTTCTTGTATCATGAGATATGGAAGCACTCTGTTTTTGCTCTTTCTTACCACCAAAACCAATGCCACTCTTGCCAGAACAAATTTGTTGAGATCCAATGATATTGTCCAGAGTCTTTGATCCTCTGTTCCAAAGACCAATGGTACCCATAGCACACTTTAGTTCTTCCTCTTTCTTGATCATTAGTTCTTCCAAAGCAACTTGAGACATCTCAAGAATTTCAATCTTTTCTTCATATGTTGCATAGATTTACTGTAGCTCATTCCTCTCTGTCTCACAAGTCAAGAGTTTTGCACAAAGAGCTTGTCGATCATTAGAGATCTTGATGGCATCAATCCTAGCCTCGGAAATCTCCTCCTTTAGTTTGACATTCTCACTTTTATATGCTTTGAGTTTCGTTGTGAGTTTGTTATTCAGTTTGGATAAGTTAAGAAACTCCTTATACAACTTTTCATAAGCTTGCTCAAGCTCTTCATCATCACTCTCCGAGGATTCATCATCAGTGGTATTCTCAACTAGCCTCTTTGGATACTCTGTTTGTCCTTTAGTTACGAAAGCCGCCATGAAAGTAAGGAATTGTTTATGTCCCTCTTCGCCTTGATCTTCGTTATCACTATCATCTTTATCAGATTCTGATTCACAATCCCAAGTGACAGCGAGGGCTTTCTTCTTCCTCAAACGAGTGGGGCATTCTTAAACAAAGTGGCCAAATCTTTGGCATTCATAGCATTGGACTCTTTCAGAGTTCCCTTATATCTTTCATTTCTCCTTCTTGTCTATAGAATTAATTTTGAGTTTATTTTTGCCTTTGGATTTATGAGTATGAGTAGAGTCTAAAAGATTAGGATTCTTTTTTAGAAAAGATTTTTTAAATTGTTTTACAAAAGCATCCATAATCTTAGAATCTATCTCACAATCCTCATCAGAATCTACTCCAACTTTATGAGAACTACTAAAAGCAATAGCATCTTTTTGTTTCTAATTGAAATTCCTATGTGCCTCATAAGTTTGGAGATTTTCAACCAAATGATCTAACTTGAGGTTGTCAACATCTTGAGCCTCCTCAATAGCCGTAACTTTTGGTTGGAACCGATCGGATAAGGACCTCAAAATTTTTCCTACAATCTTGGATTCTGGTATTTTTTCACCTAAATTGAAGCTGGAATTTACATTGTCACTCAACTTCGCATAAAATTCATCAAAGGTCTCACTATCTTTCATTGAAAGGTTTTCGAAACTAGATGTGAGCCTTTGAAGTTTTGAGCGTTTAACAGAAGGAGTGCCCTCATGAATAGTTTGTAAGATATCCCAAGCCTCTTTTGCGACTTCACAATTGCAAATATGACTAAACTCTTCAGGTGTGACAGCGCAAAAGAGAGAATTGATAGCTTTACTATTCCAGCTACTATTTTGGTAATCAATTGTGTCCCACTTATCAATTAGTTTGGGGAAAGTTATTCCATCAACGATAATCGTTGGTTCGGTCCACCCATACATGACAGATTGCCAAACTTTTTCATCAATAGATTTTAAAAACGATCTCATCCGAGCTTTCCAAAAAGAATAATTGGATCCATCAAGCAGAGGTCGTCGAACCATAGAATTTCCTTCACGAATTGAATCCATTATCACAAATCAAACAAGATCTCGCTCTAAAAAAAAAAAAATTTAAAAAATAGAGCGACCTGCTCTGATACCAATTGAAAAATATAGAAATCCCCTAGATATTGATTTGTGATTATGTATCAATTTTAAGCAGTATATAACAATCCCAATCAAACAATCAAGATAAATCAACACAACGATTTTAACGTAGAAAAACCACAATTGGAGCACCTCTAATTGTGATAAAAAACCACGAGCAACAGCCACAAAACAATCCACTAAGAAGATATAAAGGAATTACACAAGTATACTCTCAATTACCTAGCGAATCCACGCCCAAATTGAACTAACCCCTATGTGCCTCTTCCAGCCCCATCTTCATCTCGGAATTGTCTTTACGATAAGCCACTCCAGAATCCACCAAAGCTTCAGGCCCAAATTCCTCAAAATCTACTGAAGAACAACTCTCTTTTCTATAGAATAAACAAACAAACCTTTGATGTGTGCTTCTTAAACCATGAGTTGAATACTCAATGAAACATTAAGAAAACTAGCAAAATAGCCCCAGATATAAACCCTAGAACCCAAGAAGAAGATCTGGAGGCGTAACCCTAGATTTGGAGCAACATGCAAATTTATAGAATCTGAAATCGCGAGGTCCGCTCAAGCGTGGGAATGGACGCTCAAGCGGGGACACTATATGGCGTGTTCCAAACCAGGATGTATGCTCGAGCAAGGATTTCGACGCTCGAGCGTGAAAACATGGATCACAGTATTTTTTGCAGACGCGCATACTTCTGGAACTCACCATTCTCCGCTCGAGCGGACAAGCAACTTTGAATGCACTTTTGCATTTTGCTTCGGGGGCGCTGCCCCTCAACCCCGCCGTGGCGCTGCCCCGGACCCGCCAAGGGGCGCTGCCCCTTGGACCCCCACGAGCTAACCGGTAGCTCGATCCCCGTCATAGTCAACGAAGTAGCAATCTTGAAAGAATTAAACACCACAAACTTCTCTGCAAGGCACGATTCGGGTTGGATTCGTATCTAATAAACTCATAGTCTCACTAAAATAAAAGTGCGAAAACAAGTACAACTGAAAGGAGTTTTGTCAAACGGGATTGCCAAGAATAAAAACCTAACAAATCCAATGTAAATTAAACAATGGACAAGGGAATAATTTATCCTATTAATCCAATTAAATAGTGAATACCACACTAATTTAATGGAATTATTAATACCTTCAATATTAGTCTTGTGAATCCAACATGGCCTTTGTTGATATTGGAATCGGACTACAGTCCTGTGAATGTACTTTATATTGACGGAATCACATAAAAATCTGTGCCATTGTTGATTTGATTCTTTCGCTTTATTTTATTTCCTTTCAATTGATTTACACTAGTGAAAAAATCATATATTTCCCTAACATTAATAATATATCCTCAAGTAGAATTTGATGGCTTGTGAGTCTTGATGTCTTTGAATAAGCTGGCTTGCTGTGTGCTCTGCTCTTTTGTATTCTTACAAGAGGTTAACTTCTTTCTGATTTGCTAAAGCTTGAGACTGAAACTATATATCTACGCTTTGATATGAATGTGATCTTGCTTATTTTTGTAGTCATTGATGTTGCTGATGTTGTTTTTTTTCACTTTTTGTTCATGCATTTTGAAAAATGTACATCTTTCATTACTCTTGATAAGTGACTTACAAAGATACTACAACTCTCTCTCTCTCTTCAATTCTTTTATCTTTCATGCATCAAGAACTTTGTGTCTTTAAACTAATGGCAACATTTTTTGTTCCAAAAGAAAAAGTCAAATGGCAACATCGGCTAAAAATAGGCACAAGCATAGTGGCATAGAGTGGACTAAACCTCGCAACTTTGTCACCGTTGTTATGCGGTCATGGTTTTTTGGTTTTGGACTTTGGATACATTCATTTGAATTTCAAATCACAGACTTAACATCTGCTCTTATTTTCTTTGTTTTAGAGTAAATAAAAATTTAATAAGAAATTCATTTATTTATAACATTTTTCCTTGTAAAAATTGAACCAAGACAATCTGAAGTGTAAATTATGTTATATTTAAGAAAATTAAGACATTATATGAAAGCAATATCATTTAAATGCTAGTCTATTTGTTGCACGAGTATGCTTGGGTTTTAGATTTAAGCGAGGGGAGGTGGATTCACTATATTCTTGGTCGAAATTATCTATTCGGAAAGTACATGCATGTCCCGAAAAAAAAAAATACTGCTGTCTCAAAAAAATACATGGAATAAAAAAAATATATATACTGTTCAAAATGGACCAAGACAATAAAATTTAGACTGTATTTAGATATTGGATTTATTTTAAAAAAAAATAGATATTCACTTCATTTTCTTTCTCCTGTATATTATTTTCATTTGCAAAATTTTAAAATCTGAATAGCAAAAGAGACTTGGAAAGTTAGCCAAACAAAATGACTCGTATCATTGAGTTATGTATTATGTGGGATGGGAAAAGGCTTAAGAGTAACGTTAGAAACCTCAAAAATTTTACCAAATGTCTCATATGAGTGTGAGATCCACACAATGTGGATCCCATGTGGGTCTCATACCTATGTGATAGGTTTGATAAAATTTTTGGGGTTTAGCATTTTTGAAGGCTTAAACCCTCAAAACTAAACTAATTCATGTCAGAAAATATAATCTGACCAATTAAATTATGTGGCACTCTTGCATTCGATTAGAAACTAATTAAGTATAGATACCTTTAAAATAAAAGGTTAAATATTACGGAATGTTTTAGTGGTAGGTGAGAAAACTTTGGACCTTTTATAAGGTATGGTGACATTGAGTTCCATTATCTATTCTATTATATAAAGGGAAAGTTTGCAATGATGTTGACAGGGAAGGTTTGCGATGGTGTTGACACTTTTGTGTCACATATTTTGAATTTTCCCAAAATACCAATTTTTTTAAAAATATTATACCAAGAGGAGGCCAAGACTCAAACTCATGACCATGAATTTAATAATAATGACTCCTACCATTTGAGTAATACATACAATATGAACATATTCCCTTGTCATTATTTTTATAATATTATTTTTTTCAAGTTGCACAAGTATGGCATGTGCGGATTGCTAATTTTTTAAATATGATAAGTCCTATCCACACAAACATTTATTGGGTGACTACATGTGCTATATAAAATTAAATGGTGAAATGTATCAAATACATGTAAGATATGAAATAAAGTAATAGTGAAGGTGCAAATCATCACAAATGTAAGCCATACAAATGCTCAAAATAATCAAAAGTATTGTACTTTATAACCAAATCAAATTAAGCTTTGTGAATTACCTAAAATTCAAATATATATATATTAATATCTAGCTAGTGCAAGCTAGTCCCTGTCATGTTGCATGACACAGAGCAAGCTAGAAGAAATTCAAATATTATGGTAGAAAAATTACCAACTTATCTAAAAAATGGCACTACTAAAATAATATAATATGAATCATTTGAACAATAGTAATTTTAAAAGAATTGTTTAATATAGATCTAATCTTATTAAGACCAAAAGGATAAAGAACTAAGAAAAAATAAATATAAAAAATCGTATCTTAATTGCACTTGATTTGCGCAATAATGTTGCACCACGTTTGTCACGACCCAAACCCGCCTCTATGGGTTTAGCATCGCAACCGGCCAGTAATCCGTGATTACCGAAGGTCTGCTTAACAGTAATGACAATAATACAGAGTAAAGGGGCTGGCGGAAGTCAAAACAGTAAATTGAAGGTGTCCAATGAACTGTGACAGTCTGAATGCAAAAAGACTTTTTATAAACATGCCACATAGATAACCAAAACGTATGTACATGCGACTTAAACACAAACATCCATGTCAGGGACCAAATCCCTATCTAACTGTACAGTCAAGTCTTAACATTCATTACAGAACAGAGGCATTAAAGGGGAAATCTAAAACACCCCATAACAGCCTTGGCTTTGACGCACTCGGAACCTCGAGGTGAGGCATAATGGTTGGCTTTGACAAAACGGGAGCTTAGCCTGACGCTCTTAGCTTCGGTCTGGTGCTTAGACGCCTACATATATATATACAAAGAGTGAGCCAAAGCCCAGTGAATAACAGCTATGTAAAGAGGTTAAGAATGAATGTCCTCTCAGTAATTAAACAATCATATCAGTCACTTAGAACCATAGCAGTCATATGTGGTACATCCCATAGCAAAGCAGTACAGTAGGTCTTAACAGACCGAACAGTCAGTTGATGGCCATCATAACAGTAATAGTAGTGGTTCCAAACATGCGAACCGATAGAGATCTCTGTGACAGTAGCAGTAACAGTACAGTAACAGTAAATTGCTATGGATGCCACGGATACAGTTTACAAATAGGACAAACATTCATTCATTAAACAATAACGTTTCAGTAAGTAGAGCAGTTGAACATTCAGAAAATAATCATAATTGAACATATCTTTACAACATTGTTACTCACAGAGCACTGGGCTATAGACAAGCTAACGAGCGTCCTCGAATGCCAACCCTACAGTTGCAGAACGAACACACACTCGGGATTAATAACTTAGCCCCTAATTATACTTGGTGTGGTTCTATAACATTATCCTCATTAAGATACCTTAAACTTGGCCTAGGAATGCCTATGATGGAATGAGGGTGCAAAAATGTACTTTAAAACACTTTTCAGAATTTTTCAGAAAATAGGGGTCTCGCTTGAGCGTGGCTTTCTTCGCTTGAGCGAGCTTGCCAAAACAATGGGGTCGCTCGAGTGTGGACTTCCTCGCTCGAGCGGTCTATAAAAATGCAAAAAGTGCTGGATGTTGAAAATCTCCGCTCGATGCTCACTCGATGCTCGCTCGAGTGTGAGACACAATCCTTGCTCGAGCGTAGGTCTCGTCGCTCGAGCGTGCGTCTGCGTGCACCAAAAACCTAAGAGCTTGCAATCTACGCTCGAGCTAGCATTCCTTCGCTCGAGCGGAGCTCTGAACAAAAGATGGTCGCTCGAGCATAGAAGCCAAAATCTGGAGTTTCCAGATTTGCCTCCCAAGCTCAGACCAAGCATTCAACACATCAAAACTCGACCTTTTGGGCCAATTTTCTAGAAAACACTTGAAAACTCATAGTATAACATGTCTTTGAAGATCAAGCCCAAAGGTAAGCCAATTTGAACACAAATTCAAATGTAAATATGAAGAACAATTCAAAATCATACATGCATGAGTTCCCAAGAACTCTAATGCTCTAAGACATGATAAAATGCAAGATTGAGCTCAAGAATATGATCAATTCATGGATCAAAACCAAAATAGAACATGCATGTGGGAATTTCATGAAAATGACTTCAAAACACTATGATATGGACATGCATGCACACAATGCCTCATAATTCAACACTTTGAGCTAAAACTTAACTCTAATCTCCAATATTTCCATGAACCATGCAGGATACAACTTAAATTCAATATTAAAAGGATGAATTCTCTACCTTAGGTCTTGAATTCAAGATGTGGAAGCTCAAAAATGCAAATGCTCTTCAATACTCCTAATTCTCCAAGCCAGTTTTGAACTCAAGCTTTCTTCTATCTCTCTCTCTCTCTCTCTCTCTCTCTCTCTCTCTCTCTCTCTCTCCCTCTCTCTCTCTTGTCGGTTTTGGCCTAGGAAGATGGATGAAAATGATGCCAACATCTAACAAGGAGAATAAACAATGGCCTAGAATTGTCCACTAAGTGGCATTAAGGTAATTTACTTGAATTAATGTGATTTAACATTATTTAATCTAATTTAATCATTCCAAATCAAATTTCAATTAAATCTACCATACAATCACATAAATTCTAATTAACACATAACACCAATCAATTTCTGATTCGGCCACCGATAAGGCCTTCAATTTGCAGTTCGAAATTAAAACATAAACAAATTCATTCAGAAATCAAATAGATAGAAATGCATTTAAAATAATACACTCCTACAATCAATTCAGGATTTCATTCTAATCAGTTACTTATCATGCTTAATCACAGATTAGCATTAATCAGAGATGAGGGTTGTCACAGTCTTCCCTCCTTAAAAAGAGTTTGGTCCTCCAAACTCGGATTACATTCATTCTGGAAGAACACTGGGTCCAGAGGGAACAGTTCAGGGTATCTCTTCAACATATCATCTTCCCTTTCCCAAGTGGCATCAACGCTACCATGGTTTTGCCAATCAACTTTCACTAGCGGGATTTCTTTGTTTCTCAACTTCTTGATCCGTCGGTTCACAATCTAAATAGGCCGTTCTTCATAAGTGTAGTCATCACTTAGCACTACATGGGTAGGTTCAATAACATGGAAGGGATCCCGAAGATAATCCCTCAACATTGAAATATGGAAGACCTTATGCATATGCTCCATTTCAGGAGAAAGCGCTACTTGATACGCCACTGGATTAATCTTTTCAATGATTTAATACGGTCCAACATACCTCAGTGCTAGCTTACCCTTGACTCCAAAACGAGTTTGACCCTTCATTGGTGTCACTTTAACAAAAACATGATCACCCACTTCATATTCCCTGTCTCGTCTTCGGACATCCGCATACCTTTTCTGTCGGCTTTGTGCGGTTTTCAATCTCTGTTGAATCAGTTTCACTTTTTCCGTGGTTTCTTGTACAATCTCGGGCCCAAGCAAAGGCCCATCTCCAACTTCTGCCCAGCAAACAAGAGATCAACATTTTCTGCCATACAAAGCCTCGAAAGGCGCCATACCAATGCTCGAGTGAAAACTGTTGTTGTAGGCAAACTCAGCTAAAGGTAAATGGCTTTCCCAATTTCCTTGGAAATCAAGAACACACGTCCGTAGTAAATCTTCTAGAGTCTGAATGGTTCTTTCTGACTGACCATTTGTCTGAGGATGACATGCACTACTCAGTCTCAGTTCAGTACCCAATGCAGTTTGCAGACTTTGCCAAAATCTCAATGTAAAATTCGAGTCCCTGTCAAAAACAATAGATACAGGCACTCCATGCAATCTAACAATCTCATCAATATAAATTGTAGCCAATTTGTCCGCATTATAGATTGTTTTGACAGGTAAGAAGTGAGCAGATTTAGTCAATCTATCAACAACAACCCTGATTGAATCCATACCTTTACTGGAGCGAGGTGAACCGACAATGAAGTCCATAGTGATGTGTTCTCATTTCCACTCCGGTATTGGTAAGGGCTGATGTAAGCCCGCGGGTCGTTGATGTTCGGCTTTGACTTGTTGACAATGTAAGCATTTCGATACAAAGTCGGCAATTTCTTTCTTCATCCCGACCACTAGAAATTAAGTTTCAAGTCTTGGTACATTTTTGTGTTTCCAGGATGGGTGGAAAGTTTCGAATTGTGGCCTTCCTGAAAAATTCGTCTTTTCAGTTCAGAATCATTTGGTACACACAGCCTTTCCTGAAATTTCAACACATTGTTTCAAATTTGAAGTTCGGCCTTGGTTTGGATTCCCGTTCATCGATGATCTTCTTCAGAAAGTCATCTTGATGTTGTTTCTCTTTAATTTCCTCAATGAGAGCCGGCTGAGCAGAAATAGCAACCAATGTTCCACCTTGTTCTCGTAACACAATCTCAACTTCAAATTTGTCAAGATCACACAATAGTTCTTTCTGTTTGGTGAGTAGACAGGCTAAATTCCCAATTGATTTCTGACTCAGTGCATCGGCAACAGTGTTGGCTTTCCCCGGATGGTACAAAATTTTCAAGTCATAGTCTTTTATCAGTTCTAACCATCTCCGCTGCCTCATGTTCAACTCTTTCTGTGTAAAGAAATATTTCAAGCTCTTGTAATCTGTGTACACTTCACATGTTGCCCCATAAAGATAGTGGCGCCAAATTTTCAATGCAAATACCACTGCGGCGAGTTCCAAATCATGAGTAGGGTAGTTCTTTTCATGCGGTCTCAGTTGTCGGGAAGCATAAGCAATAACTTTACCATTCTGCATTAAAATACATCCCAAACCCTTATAAGAAGTATCACTGAAAATAGTAAATCCATCCGTACTTGAGGGTAGGGTAAGAATCGGTGCAGTCACAAGTCGAGTCTTTAACTCTTGAAAAGCTGATTCTCTCTGATTGGTCCAGTCAAATGATATTCCTTTTTAAGTCAACTGAGTCAATGGTAGGGCAATTTTGGAGAAATCTTTTACAAACCTTCTGTAATACCCAGCTAAGCCTAAGAAACTTCAGACTTCAGTAACATTAGTCGGTCTAGGCCAATTCATTACTACTTCAATTTTCTGCGGATCAACTAAAATGCCATCCTTATTAATCACATGTCCCAAAAACATAACATTATCAAGCCAGAATTCACATTTCGTTAGTTTAGCATACAGTTTCTGTTCTCTTAAGGTCTGCAATGCAATTCTCAGATGATGTTCATGTTCCTCTTCACTCTTAGAATAAATCAGAATGTCATCTACAAAAACAACTACAAATTCGTCGAGGAATGGTTTAAAAATTCTGTTCATAAGGTCCATAAATGCAGCAGGTGCATTGGTAACTTCGAAAGGCACAACAAGAAATTCATAATGTCCATACCTCGTTCGAAAGGCAGTCTTTTCAATGTCCTCTGGTTTGACTTTCAACTGGTGGTATCCAGATCTAAGATGGATTTTAGAGAAAACCTAGGCACCCTGTAACTGGTCAAACAAATCGTCAATTCGAGGCAATGGATATTTGTTTTTCACTGTTACCTTGTTCAGTTCACGGTAGTCAATGCAGAGTCTTAGTGAGCCATCTTTCTTTTTCACAAAAAGAACAGGTGCGCCCCACAGCAAAGTACTGGGCCTGATGAACTTCTTATCTAACAATTCTTGCAGCTGAATTTTCAGTTCTTTCAATTCAATAGGTGTCATTCTGTACGGAGCTTTAGAAACTGGCTGTGTACCCGGTAATACTTCAATGGTGAACTCTATCTCCCTATGAATCAAATCCCTTGGCAGATCATCTGGAAAAACATCTGGGAATTCTCTGACCATAGGAATAATGTCCACATTAGCTTTAGTATCAGTAGGCACAGTCAATATACAACATACATACCCTTTATACCCCTTTCTAATCAGTTTGAATGCTTTCATGGATGAAATCAGATATGGGGGAGGTACTACACCAACTCCGTTAAACACAAATTCAGGCAATCCCGGTGGACGAAAAACAACTTGTTTTGTTACACAGTCTATGGTAGCATGGTATTTTGTTAACCAGTCCATCCCCAATATTACATCGAAATGATCAATATTTAAAGGCAGTAAGTCAATATATAAATGCACATCCCCAATAACAATCTCACATGCAGGATATACATAAGCACAAGTCATGGATCCCCCAACAGGTGATGATCCAGCTAACAAATAATTCAGGGGTTCCAGTGGTCTATTTAGTTTTTGCGAAAAAGCATGCGAGACAAATGAATGTGTAGACCCCGAATCAATCAGAATGTATGCATTTTGAGCATAAATTGAGAGTGTACTTGACACAACTGTCTCGATATTCTGCACATCTCCTGGTACGAGTGCAAATACCCGGCCTTGCTTTAAAGGCTCCTTTCCAGTAGCTTTGGGGTTGGGTTTAGGTGCAACAGTTGATGCTACGGCGCTAGCTGCAGCTTTACTATTGCCTTGAGAAGTGGAAGAGCAATCTTTAACCATGTGGCCCACCTTGCCACACCTATAACAAGCACCAGAAATTTTATAACAAACTCCTTTATGCCTTTTCCCACATTCGAAACAGGGCGGTATGGAATTGTTTCCTTGACTAGAGCTGATCGTTGACCCTGTATTCTGCTTCTTATTCGATGAGTTATTTCAGCCTTTCTTAAACTTGAAGCCCCGTCTCTTACCACGCCACTTGGTTGCTGGTGTTTCAGTCTGTTTCAATGCCTCAATATTCGACTCAGCTATTATTGCTCGGTCCAGAACATTCACATATTTCAGTAACTTCAGAACGTTGATTCGGTCAAGTATTTCTACATTGAGCCCGCCTTCAAACTTCCGAGCCTTTTTATAGTTAGTGTCCACCATGTGTGGTGCATATCTGGCGAGTTCAGTGAATTTAGACTCATACTCTACTACCGACATGGTGCCCTGTTTCAACTGTTCAAACTCAGTCACTTTACTGTCTCGGACACACTTGGGAAAGTATTTTTCAAAGAAGGACTCTTTAAACTGAGCCCAAGTCATGACAGTATTTGCATCACGGACAAGCATCCACCACCGCCTAGCTTCTTCTTGTAAAGTGAAGGTAGCCAGTAACACTTTATGTGCCTCCGAACAAGGAAACACTTTGAACAATTTCTCAGTTTCTAGAACCCATGCTTCGGCCTTTAACGGTTCAAGGCCTCCTTGAAAGGATGGGGGTTTCATTTTGCTGAACTTCTGTGTCAAAGCAATTATGTCATCATTAACATTCTGTTCAGGTTGTACTGGAGGAGGTGGGGGCTGTTGGTTCTGTAACGCCCTCAAAATAAACCCATCATATACACAATATTGACATGCATTGATATAAGAAAAGCAAAACATTATTCCATTCATCAGAGTATTCTTATTAAAAGACATTACATGTAACATCGAAAATAAATGCCCTACAGGCTTACAACTTTCCAAGCCAACACTTGGACACAAAAGTCTGAGTACTAACTCAATTACACATTAAGCCCTTGGCTTGAGTTTACATGTAATATCAAAATAAAACAAAATAACAACTAACTAAACAGAGTCTTCAACTCCAAATCCTCCCAAGCTAAGTCCTTGGAGGTAGCATATCACCTGGACCTGAAAATAATGTTCCCGTATAGGGTGAGCCACAGCCCAGCAGAAATACACTAAACCAAATATAAGAATTGACTAAAGCAATAGCATTCGATAGATGGTTAACACTTATAAAACCATTATATCATTATACAGTGTCATGACAATAATGTCCATGACATGTTTCACTTTCCATTATTATTCAACTTTCCATTTATACAAACATGGCTCAGAACCTGGCCAAACAATGTAATGAGACTACATCCTATATTAACATTACTTGCAATAACAACAATTTAAGTGAGACTAAGGCTCAAACTAAAACACTTCCATAAATCGATAAGTACACATATATGATGTACTAATACACTTCCATACATCAATAAGTACACAGATTTGCTGTACTAATGGAGTCCATCCCCTTTCTCCTCCCAAACAGGTTTGAGAGTCCATCACCTATCTTCCCTCAAACCATGGAGTACATCCCCTATCTCCTCCCAAACAATATGCATATACAATGTATTTAACACTTGTCAAAAACAATATTCAATCAATACACGTATTTGCTGTATTAATTCAACTGTCATATTCAATGACTTATCCAAGGTGATTAGTTTCAGTTTTCCCTAATCAACATGCAATGTCTACAACAATCACGACTATCCTCCACCGATAGCCCAAAACAGTTATTTCTAAACAAGAAATAAATGTATCAACAAATATAAACTCAACATTTACATAGGTGAGTGATTAAACTATCCAACTACATCATTCAATCAATAAATTCCTCAATTCCATGAATTAAACTTAATTCCACATTTTTCCCAAAATTAATTATACAAATTAATTTATTACAACAATTAGGGTTTTTCCCCCTATCCTCAAAATCAACCCTAAGGTTCAATTTTTATCAATTTAATACTATCAATGTTATTCTTCATGACTTCCAAACACCTGGAGTTTAATATATAAAAATTCCCTTTTTCTCAAATTATAAATCAAACCCTAAAATTACCAAATGACACCAACATATCAGAATGACCAAAACTTAGGACAAAACCTATAATATGGAGTAGGGTATCCCTACCTCGAAGTGAAGAACTCGAATAGAGAAGATGACGAAAATCCAAAGTGCTCCAAACCGCCAAACTCTCAGATTAAAACAAAGCCCTCGCAACCCTCTATCTTTTTAATAAAGAACTTAGGGTAGAAACACCCTAAAAATAGATGAAACCTATGAGAGAAGGTGTGTAGAGGGAGAGAAAACACGGACCTAGGGTTTTGAAATAAAAAAGAGGATGAAAAAGTGTATTTAAAACCGCTGCTGCGTATTTATGTAAAACAGGCTCGCTCGAGTGAAGGATTGGTCGCTCGAGCGACCAGACACAAGAAAGACTCGCTCGAGCGAAGAAAGTCTCGCTCGAGCCAAGAATGCACAGCTTCAGGTCTGCAACCGGAAGCACGCTCGAGCGACAGAATTCTCGCTCGAGCAAAGAACTCAAAAACATACACCTCACTTGCTCGAGCGAAGGAAAGCTCGATCGAGCCAAGAATTACAGCTCTCAGGTCTATACCTAGACGCAGTCGCTCGCTCGAGCGAAGAAACACTGGCTCGAGCGACGAACCAAAAACAAAGATCTCGCTCGAGCGACAAACTGCTCGCTCGAGCGAAGGACCAAAATTCTGGGTAGCAACCATTTGTTCCCAAACACAACCAACCTATAACAAACCTGCCCAACACATCCTATAATCTCAAAAATAACCAATTAAAGGACGACAACAGTAAATATATAATAACAGGATCTGTAGACACCCTATTTTTGACCGTCCTCAAGACTTGGACGTCACTGCTTGAACACTCGGTGATCATCCATGTTTGTATTTTTCTTGAGTTCCCGGATACGCGCCTTGCCTCAAGATTTCTCGACTTGACTGTTTTGTGTTTGGTTTTGCACCAAACACTTGTGTGTGCATGTCTTCCAACCCCCACTTCTTTCTCCCTTTTACTTACCTGCTTTGATGGTTAGTATTAGGACATGTTTACTTTAGCATCCTTATGCTATGCATGCGTGCATCATTCATTAGTATTGCATGCACCGGGCTCGGCGCATCATGCTAACTGCATAAGTATTTCAAATCTAACTTGAATACATGCTACTTGCGCATTTTCACATGTCATTCTTAGATTAGCCGAGCCTATTCTAGTGACATTCCGTATGCGTTACATTAGGCATTTAAACATGGACTTGGATCATGCATGATTGCTAACACGTTCTTGTTTTGGCTCGGAGTACATTGTGAGTATTTTATGCTTTAGCATCTCGCATGAGTGTGAATGTTAACATGACAGCATGCTTACCATGTGGCTAGATGCTTATGTGATATAAACTGCCTGAATGCCTGTGGGTGAAGGTTGGATTGTTTGAGGTGGAACAACTCATTGAAATCCGTATTTTAGCCTACTTGCGAGTAGCAAATTCTAAAGCGTTTTCCAAACAAACGGACATGCAATGTTTTGTTCCAATTTAGGCAATTTGGTCTATACTTGTTTGCTGTGCGCATAACATAGTAATTCTAGGCTAATAACCGGAATAAGAACACATAATGTTTTCAAAACAAGATATCACGGTTAATAGAGGCCGATCTTCGGATCGGGCAAGAGGGGGTGCTCATAGCTGACCTTCCCCAATCGTACCCAAGTTCCCGAGCCGAGGCAACTTTGGTGATGACGGACACGTGGCCTTTGGCACCGAGTCAGGGTTTCCTAAATTCCCCCATTAAAAAATATTTAGGTGGCGACTCTGTATCTGGCAAAGTAGTCCATGTTTGGCACTTCTTTCAAAAACCTATTTTCTCAAAACGATTTACCGGATTTGGACTCTTTGGTTCAAGATTAAGAACCGTGACAAATACGAGTCTAACTGTGGTAGCACGAAAGTCCCTCCCGCGGGGCGCGTCCACAATTTCTGGCGACTCTGTTGGGGAGTTTAGAGAACTTGACTCGAACTCGTGATATCTTGTTTTGACTACACTTATGTGTTTCTTTGCATTGCATGTGCATTAGTGCACCTAGGACACCGTGTTGGCCATCTGCTATTCCTAAGCGATTTGCCGGAGGCTTGCTTCGAGAAGCGTGCCATAAGGCTGACTGGTTGCGGGCTCTGCCAGTATGGGAACACAAACCCCGGTTTTACCGGGGCACCCTTTTGACTATTCGACCTAGTGCATGTCAGAATCCATAGTGACTATTCCAAACTAGGACAGGTTGCTTACCCGATGTTAGGTTGTTTGAAACCGCTGCATGCGTAGTGAAACCCTAGCTCTTGACAAAATAGGACAGGGAAACCCTACCCCAACATAGGGGTGTTTTGGCTCTCTTTTACTTGCTATGTGCTTTTGGAGTGTATCTCTACAGGAACGCACATATCAGTTTGCAAATTTGAGTATCAGGCCCGAGGGCACCAGTATCAATATTTGTGAGAATTAGTTATATCTGCGGGTATCCGATTCAGTGTTTTGGGGCAGTGATTTTGGGGAACAGTGATCAGTAGTAGAGTACAGTTGTTCGGCTACACCTGTGTTTGTTCCGTTTGAGCTGAAATACTGCTTGTTTTTCCTTTCAGTTCATAGAGTTGATACAAAATAGTCAGTGTTCCCCCTTGCTGAGGCAAGACAGATATCTGATCCGTTAGTCACCGTTCAGTACAGCGGACTTATGATGACGCAGAATTCGGAGGAAATCGTGGTTATGATAGCCGCATTAGATCAAGGAATCACTCTGCAAAGTGAGACCAATGTTGATGTGCCACATCCACCCAAGTCGCCTGTTGCGCACCCGATCTGGACCCCCCAGTTGTATCAGGCTCGTGAGCCCACCACATTCGAATTGATGGGGATGATGGGTGACCTCCAGAGGTCCGTGGCGGATCTCGCTTACGGAATGTCAGCTTCACCACCAGCTGCACCATATGTCGGGAATCTTGTACCCCAGGAGCCCCCACTATTGGGACGGATTGTGATCGAACTTAGCCAACCCAAGGTAGCCTCCAGCTATGGCAATGATGTTTCAACATCAACCCAAACCCTCGATCAGGCCGAGGCCAGAGGTAAGGACAAAATGAAGGCAGATGTCGATCCCATTGAACAACTGCTGTGGGCAGTCGAGGCTTTGAAAGCCGGGGGGATGAGTAAGCAACAAGTATTCGCAGTCCTGACCAAGACTGTAGATGATGTTTTCCCCGCTCCAACTGAAGGCAGTACCAGCTAGTCAGAAAACTGGGATAGGCCCCGTCATGCCAGAATAGTTCCTTCCGTTCCCAACCCTGCACCCGGGAAAGATCAAAAAGTCAAGGCAGTGCCTGCCGACCCGTCCGCTAGTGCGTCTAGCAAGAATACTCAAACTTCAAAGTACCTGCCCCGAGGGCGCAGGGTCTTTCACGCTCTTTACATGCCGTTGTCGAAGGCACTCCAGATCCTGGCCGAAAGAGGGCATCTTAAACCCTTGGAGCCTCGGCCTCTCCCGAAGAATCTCCCTCTCACACATGATGCTGCTTTGTACTGCGCGTACCACCAGCAAACCGGTCATGCTACCAATAATTGTTTTCGCCTCCGTCATGAGGTGCAGGATTTGATCGACAACGAGGTTATCCTCCCACCCACCTCAGCCAAGTCCGTTACTACCCAGCTATTGGATTTTGAGGATACCGATACTGCGAGTATGTAATCGGGGAGTGAACCACCTGCGGGTGGCGCCCGGTGTATTTCGGATGTGGCGTCTGGCACGTATTTTTGAGCATCTGCGAATGCTAGTTTTGTAAAATCTGGCTTGGGTGTCGAGTCAGCCTTTTGTTTTGTTTTGAGTCTGTCTCATTGTCTTGAGTCAGTCCTTTTTGCTTAAGGGTCTATCTTGTTGTAGCGAGTCGACCCCTTTGTATAGAATACCAGGTGATTTCGGGGTTGTTGCCTCGAACACCGTTTTGTTTTGTAATTACCCTTTTGTTTTCTTTTTGAGTCTGTCTCTGCTGTGGAGCCAGTTGCAACCAGGAAATCTGAATGAAATAGCTGCGGCTATCATGTTTCCATGCTTTTTTTTGAGCTAGTTGTGCTAGAGGATTTGAATGGAACGACCGTGCATTCCACCTGCTCTTTTGTGCCCTGAAAATCATTGTAATGACCTAAGTTTTTCAAAAACCTTTTTGAATACTGCGGTAAAAACGAAGAGGAAGGGATTCCTCGGGTTTTACAAAACTTTGATCAATTTGAGAGAAAGAGAGGCATGCTAAGCCCTTAATGAATGAAATCATGCTTGTTAGCGTGAGTACTGAGAAGGACCCTGGCTTGACCCAGACTGGTTCCACACTATCTTTAGCGCGAGCGATTTGTTGCTTTCGTAAAAACTTTCAAAAACAAAATATTTTGCGCAGTCCTGTGAAGACCTATGTGGAATTACTCTTGAGATTGTGCAACCTAGAATCGCTCTCAGCCTCAAGATTCAATCCGTTTGTTTCCGAACCTTGAATCCATTCAGAATGTTCAACGATCCACCATCAGGAGAGGCCTGTTAGGCCGAGTTTGGAGCAACCCTCGAACAAGAGGCACCAAAGTTAGATCAAGAGATCAGACATTGTCAACAGAAGCTTGCAAAGCCAGAACAGAAGCACCCCTCAAACTAGGGGCAAAAATGTCAAATGTCTCGAAGAGCCAAATACACCAGCCATTCTCCTGGATACAGAGAGGCTTCAATCTCAAAACCATTTGGCATGGACTTGTTATACTTTTACCCTTTGAGAGGCTCGCTGGGCCGAAAACCCGAAAGGGCGATCCAAGCAAAAGTTAGAGTTAAAAAAAAAAAAAAAAGATAAAAAAGAAACAAAAAGAAAAAAAGATGAAAAAGAAAAGAAATATCAAAAAACAGAAAAAAAAAAAAAGAAAAACAAAGCTCGCAAGGTCGAAAACCCGCATTGGCAAAAGTTAGAGCCTAAAAAGTGAAGGTTAAAATACCCGAGTGTACCTTAACCGGAACTACGTAAGGCTTGATTCCCATGTTTGGGATACGTAGGCAACTTCGTCCTGAAGTCCAGCCTCCAACGCTTTCATAGCGCCTCAGTCCATGTAATGGTTTTGATCATCCTTGCCTTCTCTGAATCCGATAGTTCGGTTGTGACAACCGTGAACTATGTAGGCTTAATTCCCATGTTTGAGATACGTAGGCAACTTCGTCTTGAAGTCCAGCCACCAACACTTTCGAAGTGACTGTGTCTATATATTGGTTCTGACCGTCTTCGTCTTCTCCGTGTCCGAGAGTTCGATCATCACTGATGAGGACTGTTTGCAAAATGCTGCGACATCATCCAAACAAGAGGCAACTTTCCGTTGCCATGAGTCGCCGTTCAAACCAGGGGCAACTTTCCATTGCCATGCAGCCCTTTCAAGCAAGGGGCAATTTTCCATTGCCTCCGATCCGAGGTTGCGCATCTCGAGGGTAGGTTTCGTGCTCGTTCAGCATTAACCGTTTGCAAAAATAGTTTTTGAATTTTTTTACTGAGGTTGACTATTTTCTCAAAAACTATTCCATTTTCCAAAACTGGACCCTTTTCATGGACCCAAAAAAGGAAAATTTTCAGTGCTCGTAGCCTGACTTGCATGATTTGAAATCAAAATCGAACAAGTATGTTAATCTAACTCTCACCTTGGTCAAAACTGTTTTAGTAGAAAATCAAAACAAAAAAATGGTCAAAGTGATGAACTAGGGGCACAGTCGAGTCAGGTGTTCTGTCTTCCCCCCGTCATCAACATACTTGCCAGAAGGGCACTCTATTCACCGGAAGAGGGCGCCACTGAAGCTGTCAGTAAAGGGCTGTGAGCTCTCAACAACCACCAAGTAACGAGGTATCAAACCAAATGCGAAGCACAAATCGGAGTAAATCGAGACACTCTATACTCCATCTGGAACATTGACTGAACGTCACCGGAAGAAATAGCCGCGAGCTAATAATATTGGGCGTGAACCCACAACTTCCTATTCATCCATCAATCACCCTGAGGAGGGATGAAAAATGAGAGAATAAAGAATAGAGAGGTGTGCGTTGAGAAAAAAAGTGAGCAAAAGGGTTTTTGAGAGAAAAGCCGAGCCTAAGGGCCGAGTGATGTGAGAATCACAAATGAGAAAGGGTAGGAAACATACCCGGAGGAACTGGCTCCTCGAGATCTGAGGTCTTTCGTTTTTTTAAACACGTCCGTGTGTCGTGTCTTTTGTCTTGTGTAGCCCAACTTTCGTTTTGGGTCTTTTCCGAGCGTGTCTCGTTGTGTTTAGGTCGTGTACCTTTTGTTTGAGTCTTTTCCCGCTGTGTTCAGTCGTAGGCTCAATACCCAGGTTGAAACCCTTTTTCAATTTCAAAAATCGTTTATGCTCAGAGTGCTGTGCCATTCTCTATATTTAGGCAAAGCAAAAGGAGAAAGGGAAAATTTGGGGCATCTAAGTGTGCTTCAACTTCAGCCGGTTTCACCTTTGTAGTCCGTCTTGTCAGATTGGGCTGTTTGTTCAGGATTTGCCGTGTGCAGAATGAACCAAGTGTTGTGTTATGGGCTGTATGCAGATTAATCCTCAGCAGAGTATGGGCTGTGTGTTCAGGTTAAGCAGTGGTTTGTATGGGTTGTTTTGTTGTTAACTGGTTTATTAACTGGTTATTAAGATACAGGTGCCCAATTTTCAGACAACAGATCAATCTCATTTACATTAAGGTGTAATATGATGTAATGCGATGCAATGTATAGATGTACAAATATAACACTTTTGCAAACAAAAATCTGCCTGCGGCAGTACAAGGTACCCTAGCTACCAGCAAAAAAAGTACAAAAAAGAAGAAAAACAGCAAAAATCTGTATCCATGTCCAAAGGTCTCAAGCCTGGGGGCCTGTCCTTATCCTCTTCCTGGACGAAGGTCCAGGAGCAGCGTCATCAGCATCATCATCTGAGTCTGAGCCCAAGCCGTCTCCGGTCTCCTCCTTAGACGACTCTGCCTCGGACTACTCATCATCGTTGTCATCAGGAACTGGAGCCTGCGAGCTGCTCCCTACATGAGTACGCCCCGCTTTGGTGCGGGGGTATACTCTGCCATCTCGGGTAGAAACGGAAGGCCCGGCCGGAGCACCACCTACAGGAGAAATCTGGAAGGGATGCTGAAAAGTACAAAAGGCAAATGCGTCAGAATACTGTGAACAGTTTATCAGTGCAGAATGCAGTGTATTAGTACAGTGTGTGAATACTGTGAGCAGTTTATCAATGAAGAATGTAGTGTATGAGTACAGTGTGTGAATACGGTGAATTAGTGAAGAATGCCATGTATGAATGCAGTATGTCAGATGTCGTGAGGGCCGTGTATCGGGTGTTGTGTTGACAATATGATGCATCAGATTCTGTAGATTTTGAGACAGCGGTTGAAGAACATACCGGAATGCCATAGATGGCTAGAAGATCGAGACTCCGCTGGAACATCCCCATCATAGAGGCGGTCAGCTCCAGAGACTGGCGAGTATACTCGGAGGAAGCCTGCAAAAGTATTAGATGCATCAGTATTCTGCGAAATATCAAATAAGCTGAAATGAAATGACAATGCAAGATGCAAGATAAAGTAGTACATACCGGAGGTAAGTCGTAGAACCCGACTAACTCGTGATCAGCCGGAGGGGGAGCAATAGGAATCTGGTAAGTCACCCCACCCTGTCCCTGGCATGTCATCGAAGTAGGGAGCGCTGGCCAACTAGCCCCCCGTCCCCTCCGAGCTCCACCCCTGCCACGGACTCGAGCTGTCCTCGATGTCCCTACTCCTGATCCCGCTCCGGCCGCTGGCACCGCTGGCCTCTCTCTCTCAGCTTGACGGCCACTGCTCAGAGGCCGCATGATGAAGGTCCGGACGTACTCCGAGTAGTCGCCCTCGCCCCTGAAACCATCTGCCTCCCAGCCGATCGTATAGTCAGTCATCTGCTTGGGAGTGAATCTCTCTGTCTTCCTCATGTGCTCGGGAGGGTGAACCGGGACTATCTGCTCTGGTAAACCCAGGGTCTGGCGTAGGAAACGCTCACCCAGGTACCAAGCCCGATAGACCGGGCCCTCTAGCAAAATCTGAAAACGCGAGGTCTCCTCAGCACCGGCAAATCGATCCCGAATCACGGCTGGCAATGGAGCCCAAGGCTGCCAGGTGATCTGAAAATGAAATGCAGATTGTTATCTACTCTTATTGAAAATACAGTGTAAAGCGAAGCTTAAATAAACTGCAAAGTTGAACATACCTCTGCAGGGGTGATGGTGTCGAAGTAGCGGCGGAAAAAGATAAACGTCTCCCGCGGTCTCCGTACACACCTCCCGTCAAAGCGGCGCGGGAACGGGACGACCAGAGGGGTCTCCACGTCTGGCACAGGCGCAAGTCTCGGAAAGTAGGCGTAGACCCACAACTGCAGAGCAAATACCAGTATGCTTATCAGATAAAGCAGAATATAGAATAAAGCAGAAATAGCAGGACCGTGTATTGTGCAGTATACAGTCAGCATGTATTGTGCAGAGTGTACAGTGTGAGCAGTGTACAGTCAGTGTAAAACAGAGTATGTGTGTGCCGTGTGTGCAGTATACAGTCAGTGTGAAGCAGACCACAGTGTGTGCAGTGTACAGAGTACAGAAAATGTAAAGCATAAATGAAAAGCAGAGAAGAAAATGTACCTTCCAAGCTCGCCAGTAGCCCCCGAGCAGCTGTCTGCTGCAACGAGAGGCTGAGCTCATGTACCCGTACAGAGTGGCCAAGGCAGCACCACCCTAGTCATAGCGCAAGATCCGGGTGACGTCCACGAGAGCGCTGAGCAGGTAGAGAGGCACGGTGTTCGCCCGGTCGGTGAAAATGGTCGTCCCCAGCAGAAACATAAGGAAGCCACGAGCATATCGCTCCACCGCCTCCTGAGTCATCGGAGCCTCCTCGACTAAGGCTGGCTGGACTCTGAACTGGACCTCGAACCATGAGTATCGAACAAAGCCGGGACGTGCGAGAGGCGGCACCTCGCCGAGCAAGTAGATCTGAGTAGCCTCCCACTCGTCCATGTCGGTGTCGAAGGGGATCGAATCACCCCCTATCCCAATGCCGGTGAGCATCGAGAAGTTGTAGGGAGTCATCGTCATGTCTCCCGTAGCAGAGAAGTGGAAGGAATCGGTGGTGTCCCACCACCTCTCCGCTAGAGCGGCAAGGAGAGGCCTACTCGTGGTGAGTTTGGAAAGTCCTCTACAAAATACGCCGAAGCTGGCCTGGTCCATGATGTGGCGAACCGCATCGGGTAGCTTCGCGTACCAATCTCGGGCGGCAATGTTCCCATACCCCCGAACGACATGGGAATCTCCCTGTTTTCAAGCAAACAATTGCGAAGCAATGCTAAATGTATAGTTTTGAAAAGCATTCAGAATTGGTGAAGATACAGCATGTGTGCACGTTTTCAGATTCAAACAGATACCGGGTGCTGGTGTGCTTACAGTGAACTGCAACGTGTGATGTGTCAGCGTGTTTGGGTGGTTCAGTACAGATACAGCATGTGTGCACGTTTTTCAGATTCAAACAGATATCGGGTGCTGTTGCGCTCATAGTAAACTACAGTGTGTGCTGTGTCAGTGTGTTTGAGTAGTTCAGGGCCAGTGCAGTGTGTGTGTACATGTCAGATTCAAACAGATATCAGTTGCAAGTGTGTTCACAGTCAACTACATATACAATGTATAGGTGTATCCGGGCTAAGCAGTTAAAGAACATAATCAGCTACGGCAGTTAAGTGTTCTGCATTGTGGAAAATAATACAGAGGGAAGAATATACCTCGGAAGCGCCAAAAGACAAATGGGATGCCGGCTCGCGCAAAAGAAGCTCTGGAGCCACCGTCCTATCGAAGCTCCTGAACTGGCGAAGTCCGTCGGGAGGCAGGATGTGAATCGCCGGCCGGTAGGTTGCCGAGTCGAACGGGCGGACGCTCAAGGGTAGAAGCTCGGCCCCGGGATCCATCTCATGATCCGGGGGAGTCCCGCCCCGTGGAATATCATCCGCTATGTCAAAAGTGATGAGAAAATGGCCGGGAAAGTGGAAACCGGATGAGAATGTGAAAGGTCAACCGAAAAGTCAACCCCGAGAGGGCGGAAAATGGCCGGAAAAGCCAGGAAATGGAAGAGGCACGGAAATCGAGAGAAACTCGGGGGAAACAAACCCCAAGAGGTGGAAATAGCAAAGGAGACACCGAAACCAAGAAATGTTCGGTTCAAAATGTTCGAAACACGAAGATATTCGCGAGTCAAACAATGAAACGGTGGCTAAAACGCAAGAAAATCGAGGCACGAAGGAAGAAAAATCCTCTAGAGAGAGAGGGGAAGAAATATCGGCTAAGAGGAAGTAAGAAAATAGGGTTTGAAACCCTATTTTAAAAGACCCAAGCCAAAAAGACAAAACTGCCCCGATTCAGGCATTTTTGGCTGGTCGGCTACATTTTTGGCCGGCCGGCCAAATATTTGGCCGGTGATGTGTTTTGGTGGCCGGTGGATGGCCGGTGACTTCCCCTTCTGGCCGGTGAGCCTTCTACAACCTTGTTTGGGTCAGATGTATAGTTTGGGACCTTTTTTTTTTAGGTGAGTAAAAAAAATTTTGGGTGAGTTGTTTGGGACCTTCATTGCTCAAGACAGTGCAAGAAATGGCATTTCCGAAGCTCAACCGGTCTCCGTTTTGACCTCGGACCGTGTCTTCTGTGCGTGGCATTCGAATACGGGTGTCGTGTATCCTTTTTGTATCCTTTTTGTCTCTTGCAAGAGTCGAAAGTTGCCCCCATATGCATTGTCTTGCATTTGCATACCTTACTTGCGTTGTTTCGCACTTTAATGCCCGGTCTGGCGAGACCTTAAACATGCACGGTCTAGCAAGACCTTAAACACGCTCGGTTGGTGCTTACATGTCGGCATGCATTGTAGCACACGTCATCCCTTGCATTATCATGCATTGCATTACAACGCTTTGTCGTCGACGCACACTGATTATGCGTTACTTCGTTCGTATTGTTGTGAACACATCTTGTAAGTGTCATGTACATGTCATCCATGCATTGTCATGCATTTCAATCCACGGTCTGGCGAGACCTTAAACACGCACGGTCTGGCGAGACCTTAAATACGCATGGTCTAGGAGACCTTAAATCCTCGGAAGGTGCAAGACCTTTGGTGCATTGATGTGCACATTTCATTTGCATTTTCATGCATCTCAAGCCGCGCGTTTTAAAGTTCATGTATTTTCATGCATCTCAAGCCGCGCGTTGTCGCGCATTAAAAAAGTTCATGCATTGTCATGCATTTTAAGCGACTTGCGTTGTCGCGCACTCCATGCAGCATGCATTTCAAAAACAAAAAAACAAAAAAATATTGCATATGTCATGCATCATTGTAGATAGTGCATATGTCATGCATCATTGTAAATATTGCATATGTCATGCATCATTGTAGATAGTGCATATGTCATGCATCATTGTAAATATTGCATATATCATGCATCATTGTAAATATTGCATATGTCATGCATTTCATTGTAGATAGTGCATATGTCATGCATTCCATTGTAAATAGTGCATATGTCATGCATTTCATTGTATATAGTGCATATGTCATGCATTCCACTGTAAATATTGCATTTACATCCATTCCATTGCATAGTGTAAATATTGCATTGTAGCTTGCATGCATTCATTGCATCACATCCATCTATGGTTTGCGCCTTTCCATGTTGAGCTTGGTCTGGTATGTGCCCATACTTTTCATGTTGAAACGCGGTTATGAGATTTGGTGTACGCCGCCTATTCCACGCTGGTATGTTGGTTTGAGGGTGACGGTGCCATTTTCCGTGTTAAATGTGGTTTGTTTGTGTCCATGCCTTTCCTAGGCAAGATTTGGTTTGGCTGCATGCCATATCCACTGTATATATTACATTGTAGTGTAATTTTTGCATCCAGCATTAGGATCATTGTTCTTTCGTTAGCGGGTTGTTTCCCCACTTATGTCATTCCACCCAATACTCGTTCTTGTGTCTGTCTACATTACTCATAGTTCTGCATGTGTACGCGCTTTGAGGGTTGCGGCACCTTTTCTATGGTAGACAGACTTGTTACTTCCATCAATCTATTTGACATTTGTGTGGTTTTGAACTGCTCACGATTGGATCATGATTCAATTGCATTGCATGTCGTTTGCATTGTTTCAATTGCATTGCATTTCCTTTTGCATTATTATACATAGTTTTGTATATATTGCATATCATTTTGCATTCATTTTGCATGTTTTGCATTTTGCTAACAATATTGTACCTGTTAAGTTGCTTTCTTTTTCAGGCACGATATTGTATGTACGGTTCATTTGAGGCTGGTACAACTAGATGAGCCGGACAAGTATTGTATCCTCCGAGTGAGACGTTTTGAGAATTGCCTAATTCTCTTACATCCTTTCTGCATTGTAGTGTAGTTTGGTGTACGCTTGCTTAAAACTGTCGCATGTTATGCTTCGTTACAGCTTTCTTTGCATGATCATAAGTTATGTTCGGCTTTGTGCATTGTCTTTCATTTTGCCCCTGCCTTCGGGCGCATATGTTGTCTGTCTTACATGCTTTGTCTAAGTCTTCGGCCTTGTCAAAATGGGTCGTCTCTAGGCTTCGACAATCACTCTCGTCATTGTTATGACTTTCGAGTTTTGTCAAAGAGGGGCAACTGTAGACACCCCATTTTTGACCGTCCTCAAGACTTGAACATCACTGCTTAAACACTCGGTGATCATCCATGTTTGTATTCGTCTTGAGTTCCCATTTTTGACCGTCCTCAATCAATAAATTCCTCAATTCCATGAATTAAACTTAATTCCACATTTTTCCCAAAATTAATTATACAAATTAATTTATTACAACAATTAGGGTTTTTCCCCCTATCCTCAAAATCAACCCTAAGGTTCAATTTTTATCAATTTAATACTATCAATGTTATTCTTCATGACTTCCAAACACATGGAGTTTAATATATAAAAACTCCATTTTTCTCAAATTATAAATCAAACCCTAAAATTACCAAACGACACCAACATATCAAAATGACCAAAACTTAGGACAAAACCTATAATATGGAGTAGGGTATCCCTACCTCAAAGTGAAGAACTCGAATGGAGAAGATGACAAAAATCCAAAGTGCTCCAAACCGTCCAACTCTCAAATTAAAACAAAGCCCTCGCAACCCTCTATCTTTTTAATAAAGAACTTAGGGTAGAAACACCCTAAAAATAGATGAAACCTATGAGAGAAGGTGTGTAGAGGGAGAGAAAACATGGACCTAGGGTTTTGAAATAAAAAAGAGAATGAAAAAGTGTATTTAAAACCGCTGCTGCGTATTTATGTAAAACAAGCTCGCTCGAGCGAAGGATTGGTCGCTCGAGCGACCAGACATAAGAAAGACTCGCTCGAGCGAAGAAAGTCTCGCTCGAGCCAAGAATGCACAGCTTCAGGTCTGCAACTGGAAGCACGCTCGAGCGACAGAATTCTCGCTCGAGCGAAGAACTCGAAAACATACACCTCGATCGATCGAGCCAAGAATTATAGCTCTCAGGTCTATACCTAGACGCAGTGGCTCGCTCGAGCGAAGAAACACTGGCTCGAGCGACGAACCAAAAACAAAGATCTCGTTCAAGCGACAAACTGCTCGCTCGAGCAAAGGACCAAAATTCTGGGCAGCAACCATTTGTTCCCAAACACAACCAACCTGTAACAAACCTGCCCAACACATCCTATAATCTCAAAAATAACTAATTAAAGGACGACAACAGTAAATATATAATAACAGGATCTGTAGACATCCCATTTTTGACCGTCCTCAAGACTTGGATGTCACTACTTGAACACTCGGTGATCATCCATGTTTGTATTCGTCTTGAGTTCCCGGAGGTCTCGGATACGCGTCTTGCCTCAGGATCTCTCGACTCGACTGTTTTGTGTTTGGTTTTGCACCAAACACTTGTGCTTTGCCTTGGAGGGGCAGGGAATGGCTTGTGGGCCATCCCCACACTCCACCGGCCATGGCTTGAGGCCATCGGCTGTGTTTTGTTGCCACCGGCCAAATGTTTGGCCGGCCAGCACTATAGATGGCCGGCCGGCTATCTTTTTTTGGTCAATTGCATTTTTGGCCGGCCGACTACTGTGCATCTTCTTTTGCAGATATTTTCATGCAGCTGGCATGCACTTGGCTCCCCTCCATACACGTGTATGGAGGGATTTCCCTCTTAGCTAGCTTGTCTTGTAAGCTTGCAAGATTGAAGCTCTATAAGAGGAGGCCTCCTCTCCCTCTTTTAGGGTTAGACAACATTTTCAGAGGGGCTCTGGTTTTAGGGTTAGGATTTGTATCTATCCTATATCTATACATTCCTATCTTTTGTGTTTTGTGTGTGTTTTGCCTCACTTTTGTGCACAAACACCCACCATCACACCTTCTCTTGGAGCTGAGGCACTAGAGGGCTATTCTTGGACTTCTTGGGTGGTTTTGAGCTCAAAGAACCAGCTGGTCTACCATTTTTGAAGAGGGTCAACAAGGGTAAGGACTTTACATTTAAATACCCCATTTTTGCAAAGCTTTTTTGACTATCTTGCATCTGTTTTTTAGCTTAGCATATAACACATAAAAGTCTTATTTTTGCCTACTCTAAATAGTTGTTTAAGGGTGTTTTAAGCTTTAGGGTTGTTTGACCCCTCTTAAGGCTTGTTTGGCCCTTGTTTTGTGCCATTTTGGTTGAGCTCTGAGACCATTGTGTTTGGGCCTCCTCACCACTGAAATCTTGAGGGATTTCAGAGGTGAGGATGGTGCCTTGAGGTCCTAAGAAGGAGAGGGCCACCCCCTCTCCTTGTTGTCCTTGAAAAGGGCTATTTTTGCCTCTTGAGGGAGCATCTAATTCAAGTGTATGTTGACCATGCCTCAGCTGTTTTTTGTGCTTATTATGTCATGATTTAGCACTGTTTTGGGTTGGTTTTGGTACACCATGCTTGCTTAGCATACATGCCTTGTAATGTCATGTTTAGGCCTTAATATGCTTTAAGCTTTGATCTTTGTTTTAGCATGATTTTGGCTCGGCTTTGTGAAGCTTTTGTGCATGATTTAGTGTGCTTGAGGATTGTTTTTGGTTGTTTGGGTCATCCATGCTTTGCTTTGTATAGCCACCATGTAATCCCTCTTGTATGCCTTAAGCATTGGCCCCTCTACCATGCCATCCTTGCTTTGTTTCAGTGGTTTGGAACCACTTAGCATGTTATTTCAGACCTCATGATGTGCTTGTATGCTTGCATTTGATGTCCCTTTAATGCTTTATAAGGTTGTCATCTCATGCTTCATGTTTAGGCCTTCATGCATGCCATCATGTTTAGGCCCCCTAGGATGCCATGTCACTGTGTTTTTAGCTTTGTTTTAACATACTAAACCTCTGATTTTGGTCATTCAATTCATGCCATGTTTAGTTTTGTTAAGGGTAGTTCAATACCTCCTTGGCTTGCCTTAGGCTTTGGACCATTGGTTGCATGTTTGGCTTGTCTTGCTTGCTTGGTTTGGCACCATCACTAACATGATTTCAGAGCTTTCCATGTATGCCTTGCATCCATGTTTGCATCCTTTCAAGTGTGCTTAAAAGTCTCTCTTTTATGCCCAAGTCTTGGACCTTGCATGCATGTCTATTGGTATGTGTTTTAGCCTCCATTATTGAGCATGTTGGCCACTGTTTTAGGCTTGTTTAAGGTCTGCCTAATTTAGTTTAAGTCCATCCCTTGGCATGTTGTTGCATGCTTAGCTTATGACATGTTGTTGCATGTTGAAATGGTGTTGCATTTGGCATGCAGTCTCCTCCTTGTTTTGGTTGCTTAACATGCCATATGTTTTGCATGTTTGTGTGTTGGCATTGTACCTTGTATGCTCATTTAACTTGCATGCTTGTTATATGCCTTGCATGCTTCCCATATGCTCATGTTGCATGCCTAGTTAACATACTTAGGTTGCATTGCATTTGCATGCATCTTTCACCTCTTGATCAAGCCATGATGGAGGTTGAAAGCCCCTTTGTTTGCATATTTGGTTTGCATTGCATTTGAAATTAAAATGCACACTTGATTCTTTGGACCATCATGCATTCAAATGCGCGATTGGTGGTCCGAGAATCGAGACCTATACTCCTTTGAGTCATAAACATGATAAGGAGTATGATTGGTGCATACATTGCTTGAAATGCATTGCCATGCTATGTCTTGCCCTCTGCTGCTGTCAAAATCAGTTTCTGCAGGAAGATTTGGCCGGCCGGCCATCTTCAGTGCCGACCGGCCATCCATCAGTGGCCAATATCTCAATTAGTGGCCGATGGTCATTCTCCATGGCCGGTGGCCAATCCCCTCAGCCGGTGGTGTTCCATAGCATTCAGAGAAGCAACCCTAAGACTTGTGTAGTCTTCAGAGGAGCAGAACAGTCAAAGCAGAGGCATCCTGTGTATGGCAGTGACTTTCCGAGCGAAACCGAGCACACATGCATTGGACCCTCTTCCCGAGGCTGCTGTTTGCTGCTTTCTTAGATTAGTTAATTTGCTTAGCTAGTTTAATTGGTTTGTAATAATTAATTAGCTTGTAGGTTAATTAATTGTATTATTCTTTCGGTCCCTCCGAGCGAGGGTAAATTCGTAATAAGCATGGGTGCGTGTGTGCATGTCTTCCAACCCCCACTTCTTTCTCCCTTTTACTTACCTACATTGATGGTTAGTATTAGGACATGTTTACTTTAGCATCCTTATGCTATGCATGCGTGCATCATTCATCAGTATTGCATGCACCGAGCTCGGCGCATCATGCTAACTGCATAAGTATTTCAAATCTAACTTGAATACATGCTACTTGCGCATTTTCACATGTCATTCTTAGATTAGCCGAGCCTATTCTAGTGACATTCCGTATACGTTACATTAGGCATTTAAACATGGACTTGGATCATGCATGATTGCTAACACGTTCTTGTTTTGGCTCGGAGTACATTGTGAGTATTTTATGCTTTAGCATCTCGCATGAGTGTGAATGTTAACATGACAGCATGCTTACCATGTGGCTAGATGCTTATGTGATATAAACTGCCTGAATGCCTATGGGTGAAGGTTGGATTGTTTGAGATGGAACAACTCATTGAAATCCGTATTTTAGCCTACTTGCGAGTAGCAAATTCTAAAGCGTTTTCCAAACAAACGGACATGCAATGTTTTGTTCCAATTTAGGCAATTTGGTCTATACTTGTTTGCTGTGCGCATAACATAGTAATTCTAGGCTAATAACCAGAATAAGAACACATAATGTTTTCAAAACAAAATATCACGGTTAGTAGAGGCCGATCTTCGGATCGGGCGAGAGGGGGTGCTCATAGCTGACCTTCCCCAATCGTACCCAAGTTCTCGAGCCGAGGCAACTTTGGTGATGACAGACACGTGGCCTTTGGTACCGAGTTAGGTTTTCCTAAATTCCCCCATTAAAAAATATTTAGGTGGCGACTCTGTATCTAGCAAAGCAGTCCATGTTTGGCACTTCTTTCAAAAACCTGTTTTCTCAAAACGATTTGCCGGATTTGGACTCTTTGGTTCAAGATTAAGAACCGTGACAAATACGAGTCCGAACTGTGGTAGCACGGAAGTCCCTCCCGCGGGGCGCGTCCACAGGATCCACGGAACCTAAGTCCGGATACAATAATCAAATAGGGAAAGACCGGGGTCGCTATAGGTTCTGTTGTTGCCTTAGGGCTTCAGTCAACAGTTCCACTGTTCTTTCTAACCTTGCCATTCTTGCCTCAGATGATTCAGATTCATCGGCATGCCTTGCATTGTCCATTTCACTATAGGCAATATGGTAATAATAAACATAGGAAGTTGTTGACTTAAGCATATTAGCACATTAGCACATGTAATCTTTCTAACCTTGACATTCTTGCCTCAGATGATTCAGATTCATCGGCATGCCTTGCATTGTCCATTTCACTATAGGCAGTATGGTAATAATAAACATAGGAAGTTGTTGACTTAAGCATATTAGCACACTAGCACATGTATTCATGTCATGGCCACACACACTTTTTCAATGCTCATGCAATGCCCTAATCACTTTTCTAGGACATCCTATAGTTCATTTGGACACGTGTGTGCGGTATAACTTGTGCTTTGATATCACTCTGATACCACTCTGTTATGACCCAAACCCACCCCTATGGGTTTAGCATCACAACTGGCCAGTAATCCGTGATTACCGAAGGCCTGCTTAACAGTAATGACAATAATACAGAGGGAAGGGGCTGGCGGAAGTCAACAATATATTGAAGGTGTCCAATGAGCTGTGATAGTCTGAATGCAAAAAGACTTTTTATAAACATGCCACATAGATAACTAAACGTATGTACATGCAACTTAAACACAAACATCCATGTCAGGAACCAAATCCCTACCTAACTGTACAGTCAAGTCTTAACATTCATTACAGAACAGAGGCAATAAAGGGGGAATCTAAAACACCCCATAACAGCCTTGGCTTTGATGCACTCGGAACCTCGAGGTGAGGCACAATGGTTGGCTTTGACAAAACGGGAGCTTAGCCTGACGCTCCTAGCTTCGGTCCGGTGCCTAGACGCCTACATATATATATATAAACAGTGAGCTAAAGCCCAGTGAATAACAGCTATGTAAAGAGGTTAAGAATGAATGTCCTCTCAGTAATTAAACAATCATATCAGTCACTTAGAACCATAGCAGTCATATGTGGTACATCCCATAGCAAAACAGTATAGTAGGTCTTAACAGACCAAACAGCCAGTTGATGGCCATCATAACAGTAACAATAGTGGTTCCAAACATGGGAACCGACAGAGATCTCTGTGACAATAGCAGTAACAGTACAGTAACAGTAAATTGCTATGGATGCCACGGATACAGTTTACAAATAGGACAAACATTCATTCATTAAACAATAACGTTTCAGTAAGTAGAGCAGTTGATCATTCAGAAAATAATCATAATTGAACATATCTTTACAACATTTTTACTCACAGAGCACTGGGCTATAGACAAGCTAACGAGCGTCCTCGAATGCCAACCCTACAGTTGCAGAACGAACACGCACTCGGGGTTAATAACTTAGCCCCTAATTATACTTGGTGTGGTTCTATAACATTATCCTCATTAAGATGCCTTAAACTTGGCCTAGAAATGCCTAGGATGGAATGAGGGTGCAAAAATGTACTTTAAAACACTTTTAGAATTTTTCAGAAAATAGGGGTCTCGCTTGAGCGTGGCTTTCTTCGCTTGAGCGAGCTTGCCAAAACAATGGGGTCGCTCGAGTGTGGACTTCCTCGCTCGAGCAGTCTATAAAAATGCAAAAAGTGCTGGATGTTGAAAATCTCCGCTCAATGCTCGCTCGATGCTCGCTTGAGTGTGAGACACAATCCTTGCTCGAGCGTTGGTCTCGTCGCTCGAGCGTGCGTCTGCATGCACCAAAAACCTAAGAGCTTGCAATCTACGCTCGAGCCAGCATTCCTTCGCTCGAGCGGAGCTCTGAACAAAAGATGGTCGCTCGAGCGTGGAAGCCAAAATCTGGAATTTCCAGATTTGCCTCCCAAGCTCAAACCAAGCATTCAACACATCAAAACTCAACCTTTTGGGCCAATTTTCTAGAAAACACTTGAAAACTCATAGTATAACATGTCTTTGAAGATCAATTTGTAAAATTAAGCCCAAAGGTAAGCCAATTTGAACACAAATTCAAATGTAAATATGAAGAACAATTCAAAATCATACATGCATGAGTTCCCAAGAACTCTAATGCTCTAAGACATGATAAAATGCAAGATTGAGCTCAAGAATATGATCAATTCATGGATCAAAACCAAAATAGAAATATGCATGTGGGAATTTCATGAAAATGACTTCAAAACACTATGATATGGACATGCATGCACACAATGCCTCATAATTCAACACTTTGAGCTAAAACTTAACTCTAATCTCCAATATTTCCATGAACCATGCAAGATACAACTTAAATTCATAATTAAAATGATGAATTCTCTACCTTAGGTCTTGAATTCAAGGTGTGGAAGCTCAAAAATGCAAATGCTCTTCAATACTCCTAATTCTCCAAGCCAATTTTGATGAACTCAAGTTTTCTCCTATCTCTCTCTCTCTCTCTCTCTCTCTCTCTCTCTCTCTCTCTCTCTCTCTCTCTCTCTTGTCGGTTTTGGCCTAGGAAGATGGATGAAAATGATGCCAACATCTAACAAGGAGAATAAACAATGGCCTAGAATTGTCCACTAAGTGGCAATAAGGTAATTTACTTGAACTAATGTGATTTAACATTATTTAAACTAATTTAATCATTCCAAATCAAATTTCAATTAAATCTACCATACAATCACATAAGTTCTAATTAACACATAACACCAATCAATTTCTGATTCGGCCGCCGATAAGGCCTTCAATTTGCAGTTCGAAATTAAAACATGAACAGATTCATTCAGAAATCAAACTGATAGAAATGCATTTAAAACAATACACTCCTACAATCAATTCAGGATTTCATTCTAATCAGTTACTTATCATGCTTAATCACAGATTAGCACTAATCAGAGGTGAGGGTTGTCACAACGTTTGAATGAAATATCACAACTTTCTTCAGCTGAATTATGCATTCACTAAATGAGATTTTCAAATCATAATGTGTTATACTCAGTCAACCAAATCATAAATTCTTGGAACTGATCCCCAACATCCCCTCCCCTTTCCCCTTGGGCTAAAATTAACTTCCGCGGTTTTTTTCATTCTCAACGACAACTACAACAAAATATCATTGGTATGATATAATTATGGACAGAGAGCAAATAGTATTATGATCTTTAAAATGTCTCAAACAAACACAAAATAATGATTCAAATCATAAAGAATACTATGATACAACAAGCTTAAGCCTTTATCATCATATTTAGGTTTTTAATTTCTTATATATTTCTTGCCAAACAGAATGAGAGAACAACTAGAACAAAAACAAGAAGGAAACCAAACCAAGCCGAAGAACTCCACAACCACTGGAATGTATCAACAAATAGAGGGAGGATGCAAAGAAACCCAAACTTCTGACAACATGATCTCTCAGGAAGCTTGTTGGACCAACTCATGAACACCAAGGTTGTATAATCTAAGAACTTCATGTTAAGCTCAGAATTAGGCAGGAAACTCTGCAAATTATTTTGACAAAAACACTATAAAGATGAAAACATTACCTTAAGGTGCAAAATTGCTGAAGTTGCTCGTTCACCTCTCGATTCTGCAAATTCTCCCACTATCTACTTGGATATGTTTCAGATTCTCTATGTTATCTTTGCCGAATGGTAGTTTGAGCAAAGTTGGACAAATATGAATCTTGAGCTTTTCCAAGGCTAGCCACTTCAATGACTTATCTACACAAATACTTCCTAACTTTGGCAGGCCACAAAGTACTATTTTTCTCAGTTTTGGTAGAAGTTCCTGATTTCCAGTGGTTGCAGATTGCTCGACCACCTCCACAAATTCTGAACAGTCTTCAATCTTTAAACATTCAATTTCACAAACATGTTGAATCACAACAAGAGGAAAAATAATTCTGAATATTTGATAGCTACTCAAAACCAGAGTTTTCAGTTTGGTTAGAGTAGCCTAATACACTCAGTCATTTCAAATGCTTTGCAACTTTGGTAAATTCTTCATGTATAAATGTTTTACATTGGGCAATATTACACTATCCACGATTGTTTCAAGTGCAGTATAACTTTCAATTTGACAACCTTGTACCTCCTTCACGCTTGGAATTCCCAAGTTTGATAGATGCTTGATGCCCTTCTTGTTCACCAAATCGAATGCATCAACATTTGTGAGGGCCTCAAAAATTGGATGATTGATGGCTTCACCATTGCAATATCTAACATACCTTTTATATTCATAAAATTTAGGAATACAAGGGTATTTTGAGTTAGGGCAATAAATGAAAATTTGAAATGACTAGATGTGTTGGATGTTTCTCCATGAGTGGGTTTCCTCAATAGAAGTGTAAAGAATGTTTGCTTCAGGAACATTGATTCGGAGATCAATAGTAAGAGTCTCCACCTCAATGACATCTACAACCTCATCTAAAAAGCAAAACCGAACTTTTGTCAAATTTTTCAAAGTAACCATATTTTTCATGATATTCACTACCACCTTATTGGATTGGTGTCTCGATGATTTCACATCAACGATCAATTCTTCCAATTTAGAAAGCTTGGAAATCACATTTCAATTAAACTCCACCTCTTTAGTATCGTTTTCACTTTTGCATTTGGCAAAGGATACTCGAAAATGCCTTAGACCCTTCAAATTTCTAATAAAAGATGGTATATTACTGAACCTACAACCCCGGATATCAAGCACTTCAAGATGTTCAAGTTTTTCTAAGCTAGAAGGGAGTTCCTTCAAATATTCACAATAGCTTAGATAGAGCATCTTGAGACCAATCACTTTTGATAGATATGATTAAAGCCAAATTTTTCTGTAGGAAAAGTGTGGAGAGTGACCAACTTATGAGGAACTTGGAAGGAGTGAAGATTTGATGGGTGAATTAGCTAAAGACATATATTCGCACCAACAGTGGATGCTTTTTTAATAGCTAGGTAATTTCTCTTATCTTTTCTCATTCGATAATCTAAACCGTTCATTTTGTTGGGCACTTCGTGTATTGAGGATCCCTTCCAGCCTAAAGGGCATTGTTCTACATGATGTCATGGCCTTGGAATTTTCAAGTCATCTGTGCGGCCTTAGATGCTTGTCAACCTACGTTGTTGTACCTAAGTCAGCCTTTCCAACTCAACCACACTAACTTAGCACACAAAGGTGGAAGAATGTATTCACTATACAAGCATACAAGTGTACAATGCTTACAAGGCTCTCACCCTCACAAATGCTCACACTCTTGGCACTCCCTCTAGTTCTTACTCTAGAGCTCTCTTGGATCTCATCTTGGATGCTCCTTACAAATGAGACCCTCTTCTTATATAACCATCCACCTCCTCAATGAATGGTTATGATAATTTTGATCCAAGGGCTACAATCTTCCCTCTAGAACATGCCTTAAAAATATCTAGGACAACTACCGTCTATACTATATTCTAGAACTCTCTATACTAGTGTAGTATATGATAAGCTTCTTTATAATATTCTTGCATGTTCCAAACTCATCCAGACTTCTCTGGATCCTTCAGGGTTCTTCTACTACATTTCGGAATCTTCTAGGGCACCCTGGACACTTTTACCACGTTCTAAAGCCTTCCAACCTTCTCTAGCATGTTCTCCCACCTTCCGAAACCTTCCAACGCCTTCTATAAACCTCCATCGTTGCTTCCCATGTCACCAAAATTCTCAGGGCGTGACAATAGATTCCGTTTCGATGATCTAAACCGTTTATTTTGTTGAGCATTTCTTGTATTTCATCCACAAAAAAAAAAAAAAAGGTCAATCCGATAACTATAACTTGTTCAATTTATTACATTTGTTAAAAAAAAATGTATAGTTATTTTTAAAAACACAATTATCATCCTTTTTAGTAAAAAAATGGTAAATTGAACTAGTTACAGTTATCGAATCGACATAATTATTTTTATATATGAAATACACAAAATCTCTGAAAAAATAAACGATTTGGATTATCAAAATAGAACCTGTAGTGGGCCCCACAGGCCGGAACTGTGCCATCCACACCAGATTTTGGACTGGAGGGGATCCTCCTCCTTAAAAAATATAGTGAATATTTTGTTTACGTCTAAAAGTATTTATTATTCCACAGGTAACCAAACTCTCATAGATTCGTTGTGATCACTCTTGCATCTTCTCTATTTCAAGTCAATCTGGGATGGATCCTCAAATTATATAAACAAGCTCATGCTTGATTCGCTAGCTAATTGAACCCTCACCCATGTAGTTAGAGCCCAATAACAAATAATTTCCATAAGTAGCAGATGCATCCAAACTATCTCCCCCCCCCCCAAAACTAATTACAAGCAGAACGAATGACACTTAACTAACCTATTTTATTATTTTGACATTATTTGTCGTGTTCGCCATTTGGCTGAGAGTGACAGGTTATGACAGTTTCATGAAGGCCCTTGTGATAGAAGATTGGGACAATCGATCCAATAGTGTAAAGTGGAAGGATATCTTTGTCTGATGTAGAGTGGAAGGAGACCGCCGGTAGATGTAGAGTGGAAGGAGACCTTCGTCTCTTGAAATCCCTCTTCGTCTCGGATGAACCCTCTTCATCGCTTGAAATTCTCTTCTGATTTTGTTTATCTATTTATGGGTAATGGGGTGTTCAAAGTAGATTTTATAGGATTTTAGGGATTTTAGGCTTAAGATGGGTATTATTTGAAGTGTCCAAACAAATAAATAAAATTTCAAATTTATTATTAATGTGCTTAAAATAATGGAGTGTCCAATTTAATTCTTGGGGTGTATTTAGAGCCTCCCCTCAAATCCCACGTTGTTAGCTTTTTGTGGACATTAATGCCCCTCACAGTTATGATATAATTTACTTTTATATTAGTATCTAATATATATTATACCATATAAACAATATATTGTCAGTGTTAATAATATGAATATTCCCGAATTGAGATATCAACTATGACGTAAACTTTCATGTAGCTATGACACGCATTTTCTTTCCTTAACAATACGAATATTTCTGAATTTCAATATCAACAACATAATATTCCACATAGATATGATCTTCATGTTCTTTTCATTTCATATTCTCAATATCAACGGTGAATTTACATTCTACTATAATATGAACATTTACACTAACATGGACAGGCCCACAAAGGCCATGAACCACTATAAACAACCCAAGCCCATCAATCAGGGCCCAATACATAACCCAGCCGATGAAGTCCAGAACAGCTAGAATCCAACATGGCATAAAGAACCAATGGCATTCAGACACGTGGCAGGTGAAGGACGAGCTACGTCAGCAGACAAAGATCTGCAAAGTTATTGCCACTGCACATCACCATTAATGCAGCCCATCACAGCATTTATTACGACAACACCTCCCCGTCGGAACAGGACCCCCTTACCCTGAACAAGGTAAGCTATAGCATAGACTTTCGGCGAGGAGGTCAGGTCGAAAGAGACAGCGAAATGATTACCAAATGATATAAGCAAACATTGAAGACAAGGAGAAGGTTAAGCTTTTTTATCTCCAATCTCTCTCTCTATATTCTACTCCTACTTCTAACTTGCTCGTCGGAGGGTTCACTGGGGGACTACCCCATTCCCCTTTGAACTTGTTTGCAGGTGACTCGGCGGGCTAGACCATTTCTGCGTGGGCTTGAGGAGCTTGGACAAGTCCGATCCATCCACAGGAACAAACTGTATCATCAGTTGGCGCCGTCTGTGGGAAAAGACTTTGCTCCGTGTGCCAGTTGTGCTCATTGTCGCCGGAGATCCTATCTCAACAACCTTTTCCTCATACCCATCAAAGTGTATGGTCACGACTAGATCCATGGCTTCTCACAATAATGCTACCGACCGTCAGGCCGACCCCCCCAACCGAAACAACCCAAACAACCCACCGCAGTATTTTATCGAGCTTACCAACAGCATTAACCGCATGGCCGAGCAAAACCAGGCCCTGATAAATGCTTTACTCCAAAGAAACCTTCCGATGCCTCCTCCACCACCTCCAGATATACCACCCAACCAAGAAAGAGCCCCGAGCCATACTGTTCCGCAACCCTACCCACCCAAGTTGGAAGGTTTGCAACCACCTCCTCCACATGTAAATCTACCACCTCCACCCCCACGTCCATCGGTCGTGGCACCAGCCCCTGAAGGGGAAGCCAGCAGTGTCCAGCCCCCATTGACTGACCATGGTGACAACATTCCCCTCTAGGACGCTGAACTCCGAGCAATGAAGCTCCAACTCCAAGGGATCATGCAGAACATTCAGCATAAACCCTCTACCACGGCAAACTCACCGTTTGTTGCCTTCATCCAGGACAAACCTCTGCCTGCCAAGTTCAAGATGCCCACCATCGACTCTTTTGACGGTACGACGGACCCAGTCGACCATCTGGAGACCTACTGAACCCTCATGATCCTCCATGCCTTCCCTGACGAGATCATGTATCGGGCTTTCCCCGTTACATTGAAGGGGTCAGCTCGACTGTGGTTCAGCCAATTACCAGCAGACTCTATCTCCACTTTCCAACACCTGAGCGACTTCTTCCTTAGCCATTTCATTGGAGCCCAGCGCCAACGCCGCCCAGCAACCCAACTCCTCAACATCCGTTAGACCGAGGGGGAGTCGCTGCGCAGTTTCTTTACCCGCTTCAACACCGAAGCCCTGCAAGTAGCGGAAAACGATGACAAGGTCATTCTCACGGCTTTCATGGCTGGGCTACGATCGTCCGATTTCCTCTTCTCCCTCTCCAAAAACCCCCCAACCTCCATGGCAGCCCTACTCTCCAAAGCCCAGAAATACATGAATGCTGAAGATTCATTAGCCACTCGGCAGGATCCAATAGCTAAAAACCCGGCCCCCAGGGAAAAGAGAAAAGACCCAGAACCCAGAAACACCCAGTATAATAGCCAAACACCCCACTATACAGACTGACCCCCCCGCGCCGACCGGTCGGCACCAGCCCGACCGCCCGGTCGGTTCGAGCGGTACACCCCTCTTAATTCTCCCATGGAACAAGTCCTTAACTAGATCCAACGGGACTACCCCCTCAAATGGCCCCTACCTTCACGGACCCCTTCCAACCGGAAAGACCAGTCCAAATATTGTCGTTTCCACCAGGACTATGGCCATAACACGGATGACTGCATCAACCTCAAGGATCAGGTCGAGGCCCTAATACGTCAGGGGCGACTCAGCCACTTCACAGACACCCGCCCACAGCAGCGGCAAAGAACCGAACCCCCCAGAAACAACTGCCGACGCACCCCACCCCGGCAGCCAGCTCAACCAAACCAAGGCCATGATCACCCTCCACAACAGCCTCAGCCACCAGGTAATCCCCCTCCGCCAGTTGGTGAAATCCGAGTCATTTCAGGTGGCCTTGCTTGTGGGGGACCATCCCGCTCGGCTCAGAGGGTAGAACTCAGAAAGATAAGGTAAGGCTCGGACAAAGCAGTTGCCACGGTAGACCGACCCCCCAAACAGCCCAAGCAGTGGACAGAGCCCATCACTTTCACGAATGCCGACTGTACGGGCATCCGTTATCCTCATGATGACCCCCTGTCATTTCTGCCCTCCTCTCCAACTATAAGGTCAGACGGGTTCTCATCAACAATGGCAGTTCTTTAGACATCATATTCCTTAACTGTTTCCGCCAGCTCAAGATTGGGGAGGAAAGTCTATCACCCCTCCAAACCCCTTTGGTCAATTTCACTGGCGACCGGGTGACCTCCATCGGCTCCATCGATGTCTCCATTACCATCGGCGAATACCCACGGCAGACTACGAAGTTGCTCACTTTCCTTGTGGTCGACTGTCCCTCTGCCTACAACATTATCCTCGGTCGCACCGCCCTCAACGCTTTCCAAGCTATCACTTCAACCTACCACCTCGCCATAAAATTCCCTACCAACCTGGGCGTCGGGACAGTAAGGGGGGAGCAGACCATAGCCAGGGAATGTTATGTTGCCTTACTCAAGGAAGTCAAGCTGAAGGAGGCTATGATCATTGAAGGCTTGACGTTCGAGATGAGGACGAACTGGTCAGAGGGGAACCGGTGGAGGAGCTCGTTGAGATTCCCATCGATCCCACCAACCCAATGAAAACGGCCAAGATCGGCAGCCAACTGTCCCCCCAGGCTAAGGCCGACCTTACTGCCCTTCTGACCGAGCACAATGATGTATTTGCCTGGACTCACTCAAACATACCGGGCATTGACCTCTCTTTCATAACCCACCGCCTCAGCATTGAACCCCATTTCCGACCTTACCGCCAGAAACAGCGCATTTTTCATCCGGAGCGCAATACTCTCATAGCCGCAGAAGTTGATAAACTCCTTGAGGCCCAATTTATCAAAAACGTGGACTACCCTAAATGGTTGTCAAACGTGGTCCTGGTCCGCAAGAACAATGGCAAATGGCGACTCTGCGTCGATTACTCTGACCTGAACCGAGCTTGCCCCAAAGACAGCTATCCTCTTCCTCACATAGATCTGCTGGTTGACGCCACGGTCGGTCATCAGATGCTCAGCTTCATGGATGCTTTCTCTGGTTACAACCAAATCCTGATGCACCCATCCGATCGGGAACATACATCCTTCATTACCGACCGAGGTACCTACCACTACCATGTGATGCCATTCGGATTGAAGAACACCGGGGCCACCTACCAACGGTTGGTCAATGTCGTTTTTCATAACCAGATAGGTCGGAATATGGAAGTATATGTCGATGACATGCTAGTCAAGAGCAAACTCTCCGCTGATCATCTGACCGACCTGCGAGAAACCTTCGCCACCCTACGCAAGTTCCATATGAAGCTCAACCCAGAGAAGTGCGCCTTCGGCGTAGGATCTAGGAAGTTTTTGGATTTTATGGTCAGTCAGCGGGGCATTGAAGCTAACCCCGAAAAGATCAAGGCCTTGGTCGAGATGCAGTCACCCAGAACAGTTAAGGGGGTCTAAAGACTCACTGGCCGAGTTGCAGCCCTCAACCGCTTCATTTCCCGAGCCACGGATAAGTGCCTACCATTCTTCAAAGTTCTTCGGCAAACTTTTGAATGGACAACTGAATCTGAAGAGGCTTTTCAACAGTTGAAGCAGTGCATGGCCAATCCTTCCCTCCTTTCACAGGCAATCACGGACGAGCCCCTCTTCCTCTACTTAGCCGTATCAAGCACCGCTGTCAATGCAACGCTTATCAGGGAAGACGGCCCTGTCCAACGACCGGTCTACTACATCAGTCGGGCCCTCAGTGGAGCGGAGCAGAACTACCCACTGTTAGAAAAATTGTCCTTGGCCTTGGTCTCCGCCTCCAGACGGCTCCGTCCTTACTTCCAAGCCCATTCCATAGTGGTCCTCACCGACCAACCCTTGAAGAAGGTCATACAGCAACCAGAACTTTCCGGCAGACTCATGCAGTGGTCAGTGGAACTCAGCCAGTTTGACATCTCTTACCGGCCCCGAATAGCAATTAAAGGGCAGGCTATCGCCGACTTCATCTTGGAATTCACTAATCCTGCCCCAGCCACTGCCACTCCACCCCCACCAGCTCCCATCGAGCCCGAAGACCCTTATTCTTGGACTCTCAACGTCGACGGATCATCCCGCAGGGAAGGTAGTGGGGCTGGCCTCATCCTCACCGCCCCTGAGGGTGGTTATTTCAAATGTGCACTCCGTTTCTTGTTTGAAGCCAGTAACAATGAGGCCGAGTATGAGGCATTGATAGCAGGCCTTCGCCTAGCCGGGGACATTGGTGTCAACCACATCCGAGTGCTCAGCGACTCCCAGCTCATCGTCGGACAGATCACGGGAGAATTCGATGCCAAGGAGGACACAATGCGAGCTTACAGGGATCTTGCACTTCCCCATGTTCGCCTCTTCAATACCTTCCACATCAAGCACATTCCTCGGGCGGAGAACTCTAAGGCAGATGAGATGGCCCAGTTGGCTTCCGCAGACCAGTCCGACCTCAGCAGTGGTGTCCACCTCGAATACCTATCCCACCCCGCCATTTCCCCCGACCAGCATGAAATACAATTCCTCCAAAATGGGCCCATCCCATGGGCGACGGACATCTTTCTATTTCTGACAACGGGGGAACTTCCAGACGACCAACAACAAGCTGCCAAAGTCAGGGCCCGGTCGTCTAATTACATCCTCGTCAGCGGCGTTTTGTACAAACGTGATTTTTCACGCCCCTATCTGTGGTGCCTCAATCCGACTCAAGCAACTTATGTGATGCAAGAAATTCATGAGGGTATCTGCGGCAATCACTCAGGCGCCAGGTCCCTGGCCCACAAGATACTTCACACTGGATATTTCTGGCCTACTCTCAACCAAGATGCGGCTAACTTTGTGCTCAAATGTGATAAGTGTCAGCGTTTTGCCAATATCCCCCATGCTCCTCCCACTGAATTGATCGCACTTTGCAGCCCCTACTCGTTCGCCAAATAGGGGATTGATCTAGTTGGCCCTTTACCCACCGGTCGAGGCCAGACCAAATTTGCCATTGTTGCCATTGATTATTTTACTAAATGGGTAGAGGCAGAATCCCTTGCCACCATTACCGAGTGGAACACAACCAAGTTCATCTAGCAGTCGATCGTTTGCAGATTTGGCATTCCTCAGGCCATTGTTTCCGACAACGGTAAACAATTCGACAACGCCAGGTACAGGAAGTTCTGTGCAGACCTCCAAATTCAACCATGTTTTTCTTTCCCCGGTCATCCCCAAGCCAATGGCCAAGTTGAGGTCACCAACCGTTCTCTTCTAAAGATCATCAAAACCAAGCTAGAAGCTGCTAAGGGACTTTGGGCTGAGGAACTACCAAATGTACTCTGGGCTTACCGAACTACAGCTCGGACTCCCACTGGGGAAACTCCTTTCCGCTTAACATACGGCGCTGAGGCGGTTATTCCGGTAGTAGTCGGTCTGCCTACCCCTAGAGTTTTACATCCGGATCCAGCACTAACGGAAGAGCTCCGTCAGGCAGACCTGGACCTGATTGAAGAACTCAGAGAAACCACTGCTGTCAGGTTGGCCTCATACCAATAGAAAATGCGAACACATTACAACCGCAAAGTCCGACCAAGGGAGTTCGCTGTAAGGGACCTTGTCTTGAGAGCAGCAACCCTTGCCACTAAAAATCCGACTGAGGGTAAACTGGCAACCAAATGGGAGGCCCTTACGTTGTGAAAGCCCGACCACGTCCGGGCACTTACCGACTTCAGGACATGGAAGGTCGAGATCTCCCTCATCCCTGGAATGCTGAACACCTGAAGCGCTACTTTCAATAAGTTCCTATTGTTGTATTGCTCAGTTGTTGTATTTTCAGTTGTTGTATTTTCTTTTTGTTACATAATGTAAACTTGGATCGATTGGATTACGCTGTCCATGACAACAACTCTGTACCTTAGCTATATGTGTAGTGTCTCAATAACATTCTCATTTGCAGCACTGATTACAAGCCTCAGCTAGACTGAGCACTAACAAAGCCTCAGCCAGACTGAGCACTAACAAAGCCTCAGCCAGACTGAGCACTAGAAGAGCATCAGCCAGACTGAGTACTCAAAGCCTCAACCAGACTGAGCACCACCAAAGCCTCAGCCAGACTAAGCACTACAAGAGCCTCAGCCAGACTAAACACCACCAAACCCTCAGCCAGACTAAGCACTAGACTGAGCACTACAAGAGCCTCAGCCAAACTGAGCACTAAAAAAGCCTCAGCCAGACTGAGCACTCAAAGCCTCAGCTAGACTGAGCACTCAAAGCCTGAGCCAGACTGAGCACTCAAAGTCTGAGCCAGACTGAGCACCACTCAAAGCCTGAGCCAGACTGAGCACCAAAAAAGTCTCAACCAGACTGAGCACCACAAGAACCTCAACCAAACTGAGCACTAAAAGCCTCAGCCAGACTGGGCACTAACAGCGTCGGACAGACCGAGCACTAAGAGCCTCTGGCAGACCGAGCATGAAGCACTCGGCTTGCTAACAAGTCTTAGCCAGACCGGACGCCATAGTTTCAAGGTCAAACTCAGGTTATTTTCTTCTCAATTAAACTCTCACAAGTCAACCTTCCTCCTCACAAACCAAGCCTCACTCCATAAACCGCTAACCTACTCGAGCAGTGTGGCAAACGCAAACTTGTAATTTTACTACATTTTAAATTTCACTCTGCATTGAGGAGTTCCTAACTTTACTCTGCATTGAGTTTTTATTACAAGTCCAACTTTACCCTGCATTATTACAAGTTCAAGTCCACTATGCATTGAGGAGTTCCTAACTTTACTCTGCATTGAGTTTTTTATTTCACTCTGCATTAAGTTAAGGAGTCCTTAACTTTACTTTGCACTCAGTTTTTATTACAATATCAATCCCACTCCGTTTTGAGGAATTCCTAAATTCAGTTTTCATCACAAGTTTTTATTACAAGTTTTCATTCCTTTCAGACGCACAAGCAAACATAGTCAAAGGCAAAACACAACTGAAATTTTATTTATTCACAACTTTGTACATAAATTCATTACAGTAATTCGAGCAAAAAAAAAAATCTGTGCAAAGTCTCCTTCTCCTTCTTCTCCAGTTACTCCTCCTCACTGGAGATGAGGTCTTCTTCTTCAATGCCCTCATCCAAGGGGGTTTGGGCCACATCGTCTTCGCCAATTGTTACACTACTAAGGTCTAAGTCTAGGAACAGCTCTTCAGCTCTACGTTTGAACATCTTTCAGCCACTATCCCAGTACTCAGCCATTTCGTGCTTATAGAAGTCTGACTACTGGAAACTCTCAATAACTTCTGCTTCAGTTCTGCCTCCAGCAGTCATCCTCGATGGGCCCGCCCCCCTAGATTCTTGCCTAGCCAGGCTGCTGGCGACTGTGGCATCAACTGCCATCTAAAATTCAGCAGACCCTTTGAACTGCTCCACTACTACGACGTACAGATCGGGATAAGCCGCCCTCTCAGAGGCTGCCTTCGCCCTCTCTTCGTCCAGCTCCTTCTGCAGGTCGCCCTTTCAGACGCAGCCTTTGCATTTTCCTCCTCCAATTCCTTCTTCAGGCTCTCCTTCTCCGCCGTCGCCTCCGCTCTCTCTGCTTCCAACTCCCTCTGAAGCCTCCCCCTCTCCTCCACTGCCTTGGCACGCTCGCCTTCCAGTTCCTTCTGCAGATTGCCAATTTTGGCATCTGCCTCATCTTTTTGCTTGACCAGCTCTTCATTACTGCTCATGGCCTCTTCATGTCGCTCGACCGCGACGGCGCAGGCTCTTTAGGCCTCGTCCAACTTCTTCTGCTCGCCAGCCAGTTGGAACTCGAGCGACACAACCTGGCGGCCTGTGTTCTCCAGCTCCACCTTGACCGCTTGCAGATCGGCATGGGCAGTCTCCCAACTTGCACTCTCTTTCTTCAACTTCGCAAGCTGGGCCTTTGCCTCATCTTCCTTGAGTTTGGCAGCCCCGGCTTTCCTCAGCAGAGCCCCTGCTAAGGTGGTTACCTCCATTTGGGCGGAGCATAGCCCCCTCAGCAATTCAGCCTCGTTGAATCTGGATGCTGAGCGCAGGGCTGCCTCTTCTACGATCCCCACTAGGCGGTCTGCCCCTGCCCTAGCTGGGCCTTCTTCTCCCTCCAGCCGCCCAGTCACCGCGCGAGCGTGATAGATCACTGTGGTCAGACTGACTCCCCCTCCTTAGGGTGCAGGTCCCCCCTGGGGCTGCTCTTCCCTTCTTGAGCCAGGGTTGCTTGCCCCATCTTCTCCTTGCCCCTCAGGGGCGGCCCTCGCGACCCCTGCGGCGATCGCCGCCACCACTGGCACCACTTCCATGACCCCTGAAGCAACACGTGGCAGGTGAAGGACGAGCCACGTCAGTAGACAAAGATCTGCAAAGTTATTGCTACTGCACATCACCATTAATGCAGCCCATCACAGCATTTATTACGACAACACCTCCCTGTCGGAACAGGACCCCCTTACCCTGAACAAGGTAAGCTACAGCATAGACTTTCGGTGAGGAGGGCAGGTCGGAAGAGACAGCGAAATGATTACCAAAGGATATAAGCAAACATTGAAGACAAGGAGAAGGTTAAGCTTTTTTATCTCCAATCTCTTTATCTCCAATCTCTCTCTCTACATTCTACTCCTACTTCTAACTTGCTCGTCGGAGGGTTCACTGGGGGACTACCCCATTCCCCTTTGAACTTGTTTGCAGGTGACTCGGCGGGCTAGACCATTTCTACGTGGGCTTGAGGAGCTTGGACAAATCCGATCCATCCACAGGAACAAACTGTATCATCATACACTGTTATTATTTATTCACAATAATATTCTGCTATGATGTAATTATTTTTTATAATATGAATATTCACACTATTATGAACATATACTGTTATAATGTGAGTATTATATTATGATATGAATATTTACATTGTTATTGATTATTGTATGTGAATGTTCATACTGTTTCTATGTTGTGGATTTTCGCATTCACATTGTTATTGAATATGTATTTTTTTCCAATTGAATGTTCAAATTATGTTGGGACACAAAGACTATTTATGTATTGAATCGAAAAAAAAAGACTATTTCCGTACATGATTTGCCTTTGTGAATGTTCATAAAATGAAATGACCTTTGAATTTTTTTTTTTTTTTTTTTTTTTTGAAAATTACAAATTCTCTTTATGGATTGTAGTAACAATCTTGAGATTGTAACTCGTAGGGGTTGGTCTAGTCGTATAGATTTGGAACTTAGGAGTTTACTACTCTTTAGATCTCAGATTCAAAATTTCTTAGGTGCTATTAATTCTTGTGTGGGTCAGTTTATATGGAGTTTTGCTCTAGCTTCAATTGAGCCTCCACTAGTGAACAGTGGGATTGATTTTCTAGGAATTAGTCAAGGTGCGTACAAACTAATTCAAACACCTTGAATTATAAATAAATAAATAAATAAAACAATCTTGAGATTGTTTTGGGATTGTTTTGAATTATTTTAACCATTCTCTTGATATAATGTACCAGACAATCGTGGGATTGTCTTTAGAATCTTTGTGAAAAATTTAGTTTTATTGAAAAAACCTTTGAAAAATCTAGATGCGTCTCGTTTAATGTGATTATTGATTTAGGTAATCTGAATTAAAAATTATACAACTACGATCAATGTAGATAAGAGAGAATAGGAAAATCAACCACAACACAAAAGATTTTTTACGTGAAAAAATCACAATTGGAATCCATCAACTTGTGATAAAAAAAATCACGGGCTCTCGACTAGATGAATAATCCACTATGTAAGAAATGTAGTACAAGAGATCTTTTACAAAGGCCAATCTATGCTAAATGAATCCACTCACCGGCACATGTCTTCGTTCACTCTACAGGTACCTCCACGATCTCTACTGGATATCAGCCACGATTGTCGAATCGCCACGACGCCGATGATTTCAGAATCCACTGAAATCTACAATCTTAGTATCCACCAAGAACGTTCACTTTTGGAAGATGTGAAGAACTTGCTACAGCTTGATGATTATCTTTGAAGCTTCTATGAACTAATGAAACATCAAGCAAATGAAAGTATTATAAATAATCCTCACTATAAAGATCACTCTCAAACACTTAATAAAATCTCTCTACAAAAAATAAATCTCTCAAAAATAAATCTCACTCATAAAACTAATCTCTGTCAAGGCTGGAAGTAGTGGAGAGAATGAGAGAACACTTGAAAAATAAGCGTAAGAGATACTCAACAAAACAGTCAGGGGCCTTTAAATAGACTTGGGCAGGACAAGTTTGTGGGGCGCGGTATGGCTTTGCGGGTTGTAGAGAAAAGTACTGAGAATGTGTGTCTCGGAGACTACACATCACGGGCGCGATGGCCGATGGTCGCGGGTGCGGTCTGTATATTGTGGGCGCCAATGACCAAGCTTTCAAATTGCGAGCACGATTGTGTGTCTCGGGAGCGCGATGGTGTAGAATGAACCAACTGCTTTTTCAGACTCTTGTTACTGCTTTGTTCATCTTTCTTCCACGTTCTACTCCATGTTTTGACAGACAAACAGCCACCCTTTTTTGCTGTAAATCACACATGCTTGTCTTCCAAATCTTACCAATTAGATCATCCATCAAGTGACAAACAATAGTAGAAGAAAACCTTTGTCATGCTTGCCATCCCATCCGCATATACTTTACAACACAAGATTGCACAATTTAGACTAAAGAAATTTAAAAGGAAAACTATAGCAAACTTCTGCCAACTTACGTACAAAACACTCATTTTCAAATCTAAAAATTCAACAACATTATCTCCATATCTTGACAACTTTTTCCAACAAATCTTTGAGCCACTTCTTGATCTGCAACTCTTTGAAACTTCCAACCATTATATCAAAAACCAAGAAGATAATGGTCAATTATCAAATAAAATAAGGAATGAAAATAAAATAATGACCAAAAAAATAATGAAAAACAAAAACACTTTAAATCAATAATCATGATATTTAAGTTTTGTCAAACGAGGTATTGTCAAAACACAAATCATTAAATTCTTAAGATAAAAATCCTAACACTTTGAATTTTGGAAAAATACTATATGTACGAGAAAGAAATAAACCCTCTCATATAATCCTGTTGATCAAGTCTGCGCTCCTCCGTACGTCGTCGCTTTATTCCCTGAAAACACAAACGTGAGCTTGCCGGCAGGTGTGTGCCGGAAACCTCTCCGATGCCTGAGTCAGCAAAATAAACAAGTAGACAAAAGCTCTGTGTATTCGGAAATCAAAGTTGCGTTACCTCTCCATAGGTGATGTTGTGAGCTTTTATAGGTTTCGCGTGGCACAATCCTAGTAGGATTCTTACTCTTCCATGTAGAGTCCTCCTAGGATTCACACTCCTGAAAGATAATGCTTATCCTCCAACACCCCCCTCACTGCTTAAACCAAGTGAGATGGTTTTACCTTGGTCAGGTTCTAATAGGACCAAAGTAAGCATGGCCATGCCGAGCCATAGAGTAGAACGAACTATCGTTAGTTCGGTACATCCTTTCACTGCTCTTACCTCGGCTCTTCCTGCTCCAATCGCGCCAACCATAGTATTGCCCAGACCATGCTAACAATTAGCTAGGTCTGATCGAGCTATCGGCACTCTGTGGCCGGCCTAACTCTGCGTGTGGCGACCTTGCCAACCGAACTATCCGCAGTGCTCTTCTGGTCCGAGATAACAAGAAGGCTTTCTAGGACCGGACTAACTTTAAGCCTTCCGAGACCGGACTAAATTTAAGGCCTTTTTACTCAGCCTTTCGCATTGTGGCCCATAATGACCCATTACCCAGCTCGGCCCAATTTTCACAACCCTCTCAATTGCCCCTTAATTCCATCTGTGCAACATGATAGGGATTACCTGTAGCCGAGCTAATAATTTTAGCCTGACGACCGAGCTAAAACTTTTTAGCCTTTCCAGCCGAGCTAAAAGCCATTCCAGCAGAGCTAATAATTTTAGCCTGATGACCGAGTTAAATTTACACCGGGCTCTGCTAGTCTGGTTAAAACGTCTCTTCAATCACAGCAACTGAATCGCTTCTCCTTCCTATGACACGTGGCACTCTCTGATTGGTCAATCGTAGCTGTCACGCCGTCTTCGAGTCTCGTGAATTTTGAACAGTTCCCGCCCTTCCGTCCTTCCTTTTGCACAAAACAAACCCTTGCTTTGAGTCACTCTTACACTATTCATCCTTATCCTCTCCGCTCTCTCTATCATCTGAGTTTCTGCAACCCCCATTTCATCCTTGCAATTGTGGAGCTCGTGTTCTTCACTGACTTGTTTTCATCTTCAGTTTTTCTGCCTTAAACTGGTAAGCTGCTCAGATCTGCCTTGTTTTTGTTTGTTTTCGTGCTTGTTCAATCCACTGCATTTGGTTTTGTGTGTTTTTGCAAAACACATTTTTCTCCATTTTTGCTTTTGCCTTGCGTCTTCTGGAAAAAACTTATAAGAACCGCTTGAATTTCTTTAAACAATCTGTTAGGCCACTGTAGTTGATCCAGAATCACAATATAACCGAACTAATAAGTAGTTTGTAGTTGTTAAACCAGCCTGACTATCAAACCGAACTAGAACTCCATGCTATGCCATTAGTTTCAAAAAATAAAAACCTCCTTGTGTTTCTACTAGCCGATCTTTTGAACCGTACTAGGTCTATGCAATACTATGTTTGAAAGCCTCAACCACGACCGAGCTATGATGGGCTAAACCAGCCTTCGTAGTTCAACCGAACTAAGAGTGCTGCCCCATGAGGCTCAACCGGGCTAACAAAACCCTTGCACGAGCTGAGACAACGAACCCCTTGTACAAACCGAGATACCAAATCCCTAGTGCAAACCGAGGTAACCAAACCCTTGCTCAAACCGGGCTAAGACACGTAGCATTTCACATAGCCGAGCTAAGTTTTGATATATTTTGCCTTTATTTCTCTTTAGCACAGTCCAACGGTCTGTGCTTAACACCTTTGTTTTTTCCACTTTGCAGACTTTAGGTTGCCCAGGCACTCCTTTGAGCACCCAACCGAGCTACTCAGCCCACTTCTGCGACCGAGCTAATACAAGTATAATTTATTCATAACTTAAGATAAAATGGGTAAATATAGGTTTTTAGTAGAAACACCGGGTGGCCTGGCCGAATTCCAAAGGGAATATAACATTCCTGACGACGTCCATCTCACCTTAGCCGAACAAGATATCATACCTTGGGGAAACCCTGGTTTTGTTCCCTTTACCCTCCTTTCCATTGTAGAAACCGGCCTAAGATTCCCTGTACAGCCCTTACTTTGTGAATTCCTTAGGCAAACTAGGATATGCCCAACCCAGCTTTCCACAAACTCATACCGCATAATAAATGGTATAGCCGAGCTAAACCGCCGTGCTGGTATTAACCTCTGTTTAGCCGAACTCTTCCACCAATATTCTATAGGCTCAAAAGAAGACGGGTGGGTTTATTATTTAAGAATACGCCGCCGCCGAGAGAAAATAATAAAAGACACACCGGACAAAGACTTGAATGATGACGATTTTTTCTGGGTATCTGGGAATTTTGAAGACCATCAAGCCCAGATCCCTGGTGACGGAATAAACTGGAAAAAAGGAACCCCTGGTATAATTACTTCAGTTTCTTTGCATGCTTCTGTTTTATTTCGGTTTCCTATTCCTGAACCGAACTAACAGTTGTTTTCTTTATGCAGATTCAGCCCATCTTCAATCACTATACAGTTACCCCAATCTGAACACTCTCTGCGCCGTACTACGATATCCAGAAAGGAGTTAGGCCAAGCTGCTGAATTTTGAACCGACGTACAAATACAGCAGCCGACGAAAAGCCAGAGTAACAGATTTCTTACTGGAAGCCTCTCCTAAACCGGACCCTAACTTGCCACAAATTAACCTGGTTCGCACTACCGAAGATGACGAAATGGCGACGAGGAACAGAGTGAGGGCCCTCCTAACCGAAACACACCAAGCCGAAGTACCACCACCCAACCAGACCCAAGAAACAATGGTGGCCCTTCCCTCTTAACAACCCTCTTCATCACGCCCAAGCAAGCGCGCCCGGACTACCCAAACCGAGCAACGCCTTGTTGATGAAGATGACACCATCCTTCCCCCGAGCCCTCCACCGAGCCCTCAGCCGGAGCGTGCCGACCGAGCTAGCTCTTTCAAATGGTCTCCAAAAATGACTTTCCAAAACCGTGCTATCTGTGATACTGACTCAGTGGTGGCTGACAAAGACCATATGCTAGCCTTCAATCTGGCTAAGAGTGTATGTCTGCCCCCTGATATGGAGCATCACAAGCATCTGACCGAGCTCAAGGCCATCCGGTCTGCAACAAAATCAATGATCCTAGTTAGTAGCTTCTCTTGTCCGTCTAATTTTTCCAACTTTCTGCTCGGTTTTGTCATTAGTCTTCTTCCATTCTTTTTCAGGCCTTGCAAAAGAACCAAGTTGCTCATAAGCGAATCTTAGAGCTTCGTAAAATGACAAGGCAAGCCATGGCCGAAGTAACCGAGAAAACAACCGAGCTAGAGGAGGCCAGAAAGCAGATGGCCGAGCTCCAATCTGAGAACAGCCGTCTTGTTGGACTGGTAAGCTCGACCGAGGCGGAAAAACAGAAGGCTGCCATAGAGCTGAAAGACAAGTATTTGAGCCAGCTTGCAAAGCTTGAGAAGAAGAAGGACGCCGAGATCACCAATCTTAAAGAGAGTGTGAAGGGTGCCGAACTCCGGGGCTTCAAGGAGGGGGAGGCCGTTTATACAAAACAATGTGAAGTTGCCAAGGACCTCTTCTTTAAATGTGGCTGGAGGGGTGCCGTGGTGCAGCTCGATCATGGACCTGAGACCGAGGCATTCAATCCTCCTCAGTATTTCATACCGAGCTCACTAGCGGAGTACGCTGCTGACCTTCAGAAGCAATTCCTTGAGAAAGGTGATGATGAAGATTCTACTTCTGAAGACAACTCCCAGCCCGGTCGCCAATCTATTTCTCAAATTCCAGTGATCTCCAACCCTCCAGCACCTGATGCAACTATTATGGTGCCTCCAGCTGAGCCAAACCAAGGGGAGCTTGTTTCAACAGAGCCCAACCAAGTTCTGGGTACGACCGATCTTCCTGCTGAGACCGGACTCAGAATTGAATTGGATGCTGATCTGGATGATCTCTTCAACTGAATTTGTAATTTCTTTTCTTTTTTTTGGACTTGTAACCGGGTTGGGGGTCCCTTCTTTGTATTTGCTTTAAACTTTGCTAATGAAAATCTTCTATTGCTCTAACTGTTATCTTGGTTTGCTCTTCTTGTATTTGCTTTCTTATTGTAGTTTGAATGAAGTTGTGCATTCTCTTGCTGAGATAATTCATCCCGGTCTTAATCTTGTAATTAGACTGGCCATACTAGCTAACCACTCTTTAGCCGATATCCCTACTTCGGCTGAAGAGTACTAAGAGTTGGTTTAATCCAACCAACCACTCTTCAGCCTATACCCTTACTTCGGCTGAAGAGTAATAAGAGTTGGTTTAATCCAGCCAACCACTCTTCAGCCTATACCCTTACTTCGGCTGAAGAGAAATAAGAGTTGGTTTAATCCAGGCAACCACTCTTCAGCCTAAACCCTTACTTCGGCTGAAGAGTAATAAGAGTTGGTTTAATCCAGCCAACCATTCTTTAGCCGATATCCCTACTTCGGCTGAAGAGTACTAAGAGTTGGTTTAATCCAGCCAACCACTCTTCAGCCTAAACCCTTACTTCGGCTGAAGAGTAATAAGGGTTGGTTTAATCCAGCCAACTACTCTTCAGCCCATACCCTTACTTCGGCTGAAGAGTAATAAGAGTTGGTTTAATCCAGCCAACCACTCTTTAGCCGATATCTCTACTTCGGCTGAAGAGTACTAAGAGTTGGTTTAATCCAGCCAACTTCTAAATTGGTTTTTCCAGCCAACCTAGAATAAAATGTTTGGTTATTCCGACCAAACGTCCTGCAGCCTGGATCTTTATCCTGGGCTTAGGAAGGGTGTTGGTTTAATCCAGCCAACTTCTAAGTTGGTTTTTCCAGCCAACCTAGAATAAAATGTTTGGTTATTCCGACCAAACGCCCTGCAGCCTGGATCTTTATCCTGGGCTTAGGAAGGGTCGCAGTTGGTTATTCCGGCCAACTGTGTTTTTAATACCCCTAACTCACTAAAACAAACTTTTACAGAAGGAAACGTCTATACTGAAAAGAAACTACTTGTTTTATTGAGAAAGGAAAAAAGTACACATACTTAAAGAAAAAAAAACTAAAAATAAAATAACTTGAGATTGGCCGTATTCCATGGCCTGGGAATTGCCTTGTCGTCCTCATTTTCTAAGTGGTATGCCCCTTTGCCTGCTAGTCCAACCACTTTGTAAGGTCCTTCCCAATTAGGCCCTAACTTGCCATCTCCCGGTACCAACGTGTTTCCCATCACTTTGCGCAATACCCAATCTCCGATTTTGAATTGCCTTGGATGTACTGTCTTGTTATACTTTCTGGACAATTCTTGTTGGTATGAGGCAATGTGAACCAGTGCTCTGTCTCTTCTTTCCTCTGCAAGGTCAAGCTCCAATGTTATGGCTTCGCCATTCAAGTCTGGATCAAAATTCTCGCTTCGAATTGTGGGGAGGCCGACTTCTAGTGGGATTACTGCCTCCATACCATAGGCTAAGGAAAATGGAGTTTCTCCTGTTGACCGCCGAGGTGTGGTGCGGTAAGCCCATAAACATGAGGGAGCTCTTCTGCCCACTTGCCTTTGGCTTTCTCTAATCTTTTCTTCAATTCATCCAAGACTACCTTATTTGATGCTTCTGCCTGACCATTTGCTTGGGGATATGCCGGTGTAGAATTGTAGAACTCTATCTTGTACTCTTCACAAAAGCCTCTAAAGATCCTGCCGTCGAACTGCGTGCCGTTGTCTGATATTAGTGCCTTTGGTATGCCAAATCGAGTGATGATATTCTGCCAGACAAACTTCTTCACATCTTTTTCCTTGATTGATGCCAAGGCTTCTGCCTCCACCCACTTTGTGAAGTAGTCGGTTGCTGCAAGAAAGAACTTCCTGTTGCCTAGTGCTATTGGAAGTGGTCCTACTATGTCCAAGCCCCACATTGCGAAGGGCCATGGGCTGGTTAAGAGTAGAAGTTCTCTGGCAGGTTGATGTATTTGGTGTGCGAACTTCTGACACTTCTCGCACTTCTTCACATATTTCTCTGAGTCTGCTTGCATGTAAGGCCACCAATATCCTTGCGAGATTGCCCTATAAGCTAATGACCTTCCCCCTTGACGGCTTCCGCACACGCCCTCGTGTATTTCGAACAAGAATGCTTCCACTTTGCTGGGGTGAACACACTTTAGATACGGTCCTGAGAATGACTTTTTGTACAATGCCATAGAAGGGGGAGAGCCAAAATCGCTGTGACTTTGCTCTAATTCTGTTGGCTTCTTTCTTTTCTTTCGGTAAGACGCCGTCTTTTAAGAACAGTATGATGGGATCCATCCATGAGGGGCCTAGTTCGGTGCAACATACTTCTTCTGCTTCGGGGTCTTCAATGCTTGGTCTTGGTAAGTAGCCAATTAGCAACGGATGAGGGGTGGATGTATCTGCCATTGAAGCAAAGCCTGCTAGTTCGTCTGCTCTGCTGTTTTCCTCCCTGCCGATTTGTTCTATCCTGACTACTTCAGATTTCTTGATTTCTGTTCTGACCAACTCTTGGTACTTAGCCATCCTGTCGTCCTTTGCTTCGTAGTCGCCTGAAATTTGGTTTACCACTAGCTGTGAATCGCTGTAAACCATTAGCTCGGTGGCCTTCATGTAGAATGCTGATTTGAGACCTACAAGAAGTGCTTCATACTCTGCTTCGTTGTTTGATGCTGGGAAGCCAAGGTTGACTGCTTGCTCCATTACTAGGCCGTCTGGAGAGATGAGGACTATGCCAAGCCCTGCTCCATGTCGGTTGGATGCTCCATCCATGAAGAGCTTCCACATTTCTCCAACGAACAACTTCCAGCAAGTGGAGGGATCAGATGATGCCTGGGGGTCCAGAATGTTGCTGGTGTTTTCTTCAAGGTCCATGCTTGCTGTCTGCCCCTCGCTATCTGATTGTACCAAGCCTTTATTTGTTGGTGAGTCTTGGCTTGGTGTAGTATGGTTTTCTTCTTCCTCCCTTTCTTCACTCTAGTCTGCCTTGGGACCTGACTGGGTAACTTGCACCAGGGGTTGCGTTATTCCGACGTCAACTTCCATCCCTAGTTCGGTTGTTTTAGTTAGGTCGACTGGGCAGATATGATGACTTCCTGGGGTGAATTCTGCGACAAAGTCTGCCAAAGAGTGAGCCTTTATCGCGGTCCTGGGTCGAAACTTGATGTCATACTGTCTCAATTCTACTGCCCACTTCAAAATTCGCCCAGAAAAGTTCGCCCTCTCAAACAAAGCTTTTAATGGGAAAGCTATGAGGACGACTATGCTGTGGGCGTGAAAGTAGTGTGATAGCTTCCTTGAGGCCATCATCAAGGCTAAGGCCAGTTTTTCCAGTGGCAAGTACCTGGTTTCGACGCCCAGCAATGTCTTGCTGACATAAAAGATAGGTAGATGTTGGATTCCTTCCGCACAGACCAACACTGCACTAATTGCGTGCTGTGAGACCGCCAAGTACAGGAAGAGTTCTTCTCCAGGTATTGGGGTGACAAGCAGTGGTGGGGAAGACATGTATTCTTTCAGGCTTTCCAAAGCGCGGTCGCATTCTTTGTCCCACTCAAACTTGGCTTTTAGTGCTTGAAAAAATGATCGTAGTCTGTCTGACGACCGGCTAATGAATCGGTTGAGTGCAGCTGCCATACCGGTGAGATGCTGCACTTCTTTTACTGAGTTAGGACTCTCCAGATCCTGAATTGCCTTGATCTGAGAGAGGTCTGCCTCTATACCCTGGTTGGTTACCAGGAAGCCTAGGAATTTGTTAGATCCTACTTCGAATGCACACTTTGACGCATTGAGGCGCAACTTGTGTTTCTTCAGGATCTCAAACATTTCACCTAGGTCCTTGAGATGGTCGTTCTCATCCTTGCTTTTGACCACCATGTCGTTGATGTAAGCCTCCATTGTTCTACCTAACAATGGTTCAAACATCTTAGTGACCATCCGTTGGAATGGCGCTCCTGCGTTCTTTAGGCCAAAGGGCATGACCTTGTAGCAATACAGCCCTCTTGGAGTCGTAAAGGACGTGACCTCCTGGTCTGGTTCATGCATGGCGATTTGATGGTAGCCTCTGTATGCATCCAGAAAGCTAAGTCGGTTGTGTCCTGCCGTTAGGTCTACCAGTTGATCTATCCGTGGTAGAGGAAAGCTATCTTTTGGGCATGCCTTGTTGACTGTTTTTGTAGTCGACGCAGACACGCCACTTGCCATTCTTTTTTGGCACTACTACTGTGTTGGAGATCCATCTTGGGTAGTGCACTTCTCTGATTGCCCCTGCCTCCAGCAAGTTTTCTACTTCTTCTGCCACTATCTCGGCGTGGTGGGAGTGCCGATCTGCGAGTGCGTTGAATGATTGGTCTGGCGGATGGGTGGACATTGAGTTGGTGACAGATGAAGTTTGGATCAATGCCTGGCATGTCGTATGGCGTCCAGGCGAACACTTCGATGTTAGAGGTCAATAATTCCAAGACCTCTAACCTTTCGGTGCTGGATAACGACGAACCGAGCAAAAAGAACTTGTCCGGATTTTTTTCATCTATTCTTACCTCTACCAAGTCTTCCACCGCTTTTTGATTAGCTACTTTGCCGACATCTGCGAACAGTTCATTGCTCCCAGGTTCTTCCACCGAATGAACATATCCTTTGGCAGCGCAGCTGCCGTTCACCGTGACAAAGCATTGTTTGGACATAATCTGATCTCTATAGACCTCTTCAATTACCCCGATTTCGTTGGGGAACCGCATTACTTGGTGGTAGGATGACGCCACCGATCGCATGGCATGCAGCCATGTTCTGCCCAAGATGATGTTGTAAGTGGAAGGGACTTTCAATACCCAGAACTCCACTTGTTTCGTTACGCTTCCTGCTCGAACTGGAAGAATTATTTTGCCGACTGGCCACTCTAGCATTAAGTTGAATCCAATTAGGGGAGATACGGCAGGTGCCAAGTCTTTATCTTGTAACTTCAATTGTTTAAATGTTTCGTAGTACATTATTTCACATGAACTATCCTGGTCAATCAAAATTCGCTTGACGTCAAAATCCTTGACTCGGAGAGTGACAACCAGGGCATCATTGTGAGGGCAATATATCCTCGCCAAGTTTCTATCTGAAAAGGACATGACGTTCGTGGCCTCTGTCTTCCCCTTTTTTATGGTAGGTTGTGCACTTAGTACCTCTCTTAAGTGCTCAGCCTTCTTGATTGACCCTCTGAGCTCGCATACACGCTCAGGTTCGAAGACTCCATGTATCACATTGATTATGCCTTGAGGTGGGGCGTCGATTGGCATCCCGTTGGGGTTATTGTGGTCCTGGGGGGCTGGTTGCGTCCCTCCTTCAATGTATTTATCCAGGTGACCGGCTGCCACCAACTCCTCCAGGTGCTGCCTCAATGGCGTGCAATTCTCAGTGCGGTGCCCCTTTTTCTTTATGGAAGGTGCACTGCGACCTTTCGTCGTAGTCCTTCTGAGCTTCCCCTAGCTTGGCTGGCCATCTGACGAAAGGCTCATCTTGTATTTCACTTAGAATTCGGTAGATCGGTTTTTTGAATACCGTGGTTATAGCAGTGCGAACCCTCAACCATCTTTTATCCTGGTCTTCTCCGTTGTCTCGCCTGCCTCGTCCGTTTCTACTCGGACGATCTACCGCGTTGACCTTTGCTGAGGCCTTTTTCTCTGGTATTGCGGTCGTGCCAGATTTTGTTTTGGCCCGGGCGCCATCCTCTTCCACCCTGATGTGCTGATGCACTCTTTCCATCAGGGCCTCCATGGTGAGGGGTGGCATCATGGTGATTGAGTCCCTTAGTCTGTTCCCGACTGGAAGGCCTCTTTTGTACTGTGCAATGGCGAGATTGGTGGGGCAGTCCCCAATCTGGTTGAAGGTCTCCCAGTAGCGACTATTGTAGGATCTTAGGGTCTCCTTGTCGCCCATGTCGATGGAGAGTAGCTGGTCGATCTCCACCGGGGTTTTGGTGTTTGTTCTGAACCTTGTTACGAACGCCTCCGCCAATTGCACCCAGGAGGCTATGCTGCCTTCTGGAAGTTTTTCGAACCAAGTCAAGCCTAGGTCGCCAAGGCTAGATGGGAAGAGGATGCACATCAAAGCCTCATTTCGCCAGTATACAGCCATGACCTGGCGAAAGTGGCGAAAGTGTGAGTAGGGGTCCGTCTTTCCTTCGTACGTGGTGAATTTGGGCTGAAGGAAACCAAAAGGCAGGGGGCGCGTTTTCAATTGCCGGAACGAACGGCGAGGTCTGCAGCCTCGCTAATGCTTTGTCCGTCGGTTCGTAGGCAGGGGGCGGAATTGGCATTCCAACCTCGACACTTCCATGCGTCCGAGGAGCCAACCGCTGTAAGGCAGAAACTCTGTGCGGGTTGCACGCCCTGGCATCCTCCTTCCATCGTGCCTTTTCTTCTAGCACGGTTCGTAAGTCGGACGATCTAGGCAACTCCGTTTGCTTGGATGATGTCTAGTGCGTGCGCGAGGGCCGATAAGTGCTTCCTTCCGTGTATGACCTCTCAAATCTCGTCCTCTCAAACCTGGAGTGACGAGTTCTGGAAGTCCCTGGATTGTGTATCGCCTGTCCTGTGGCTTCTGCTCTCTGCTTGAGATGGTGTGGTACGTCTACTCCGATCTTCCGAGTGGCGAGGGGGCGTCTTGTCTTTGCGCCCCTCTCCTGTCGCCACTCCTTTTCCCTTTATCTGGCGCTTCATGGACTCCATGTCTGCCGCCATCCGTCGTATCAGTTCGTCCTGCTCCTTCACACGGTCCTCCAGAGTTTGAGGATCAATCCTCCGCCTTTGTCTCTCAGGACTTTGTGAACGAGAGTGATGGGGGCTGTTAGTCCGCCTTCTCCCCCTCGCATCCCTCCTGGGATTCTGTCGCTGTGGCTCTAAATCCGCCATAGGAGGGATAGAAGGTAGACCTTCGCGCCTTGCACCCCCCTCTGGTGTTTGTCCGTCAATGGCGGATTGTGGCAAATCTTCGTTGTGTGCCATTGATTCTAAAGAGAAAAAGCTTGATCAAGAGGTTTTGTTCTTGTCTGTCTTCCCACAGACGGCGCCAATTGTACGGGAAAGAAATAAACCTTCTCGTATAATCCTGTTGATCAAGTCTGCGCTCCTCTGTACGTCGTCACTTTGATTTCCGAATACACAGAGCTTTTGTCTACTTGTTTATTTTGCTGACTTAGGCATCGGAGAGGTTTTCCGGCACACACCCGCCGGCAAGCTCACGTTTGTGTTTTCAGGGAATAAAGCGACGACGTACGGAGAAGCGTAGACTTGATCAACAGGATTATACGAGAAGGTTTATTTCTTTCCCGTACACTATATATTATTTCTTACCTCATCTTCTTATTCTTAAGCACAAACCTCACTTTCTTATTCTTAAACACAAATGAGTGGGTCTTGTGTGCATGAATTGATAGGGGCCTATTGTTTTGTGTTGAGGAATGAGAAAATGATCTAAAACATGAGATTATGTATATATATATAATAAAGGGAGATTTAATGAAAATCCCAAGTCCATTTGGTATATTTACAATAATATTATAAATTTAGATGTAACTATCCAGAATTATCTTGTGATTGAGATTTATTCTATACATGGATTTCATACTACGATCTCATTTGGCAACTAGGTTAAAAGCTAGCTTATTGACTTTTTAATTTTTTTAAGTCACATCACCTCTTTAATTTTGTACATTTTTTTCAAATAAATAAATAAATCAAAAACAAGCTTTTAACCTGCTTCCTAAAATAGATTAGCATAAATTTAATCTCCACCACATAACTACCCACCCAGAAAATTATGGTGGGCAAGTCTGGGTTAGTAGACTTTTCCATATATATATAAGTAATGTTTTTTCCTTTCTTAAGTATCACATTTAAAGGACTTATTTTTTAAAAAAAAAATACACCATGTCAGCATGCATTTTCTATTCACATATAAAATTTTACACAAATTCAAACCCAATTTAAATTATACTAAGGGAGTCTGTATCAGGGGGAGGGTGAGGCTAATTCTGTAATTTTATTTTAAACTATAAGGGTAACAAGGTAATTTTACATTTTCTATTAACTCGGTTAAAAGGAAAATATTGATAGGGAGTGCAGTGTAATTTTTAAAAGTTGGAGAAAAAATTTATATTAAATCCAAACTTTTGGGGGTGTTAGTGTAATTTATCCATATAAAATATGTTGTAAATGGATTATCATATATTGATTTTATATGATATATATTAAATTATAAGATTGAAAAATAAACACTCTTAATTAAATTGAAATATTAACTATATAAAATAAATTTAACAACGACTAATAAGAAAGAATCTCCTAACAACATCAAAACCCAAAAAAAAAAAAAAAAAAATGAAAACATTCAAACGATAAATACATCTTAGTGTGTGAAGTGATTAATTATCTGTAATATGATGTCAAAATATAGAAAAACTTACTTTTCAACAATTGAAAAAGTAATTGAAGTAGTACATCCAAACTTTAGATGTTTTTTGAGAGTATCATTGTTATGCATGTATTTCCTCCTGTGAATTATGATTATATAAAATGATATAGGAAAGATTTTGTACCATCAAAGTATAATCCACATAGAATTTGTAGTTAGATTTCATGTAAAACTCAAATTGAGTTTGTGAAAATAGCATTTTTCAAATTGAGTCCATATAAAATTAGTATTGGATTTGGATTATCTAAATTTCCAAAAATATATGGAAAAAAAAAAAAAATTTTTCTCAAATAGAGTCCCTGTAACGTTTTACAACTCTCGCCACCAGTTGATTTTGAGAGGGTCCACTACTATTGTGCCCTATCTGTATCACTTCCACCGAATCAACACCCAAATCCCAATCACGTTACCATGCTCATCTCCGCCAAAACCAGCAAACTCATCAACATCAAAATCCCTAGAGTCTCAAATTTACCATGGATGACAAAGTCCTAGTCTGAGAGAAGGGGAAAAAAAAAGAGAAAAGGCAAATCCCACTTTTTTCCCTTCTACCCTCAACCCACTCACCACTTACAACATCAATATCTTCCCCCTCCCCATAAACGACCATGATCAACAAAATAGAAGTTTAAAATTAAATAGAGTATAATTAATACCAGACACTCCGACTTGGAGGCAACCAGAGATGATCTCCACAGATCAAGACCAGGGACCCAAAGTCTCCACCATATTCAGAGAAGAAACTCTGCACAATCCAACATTACTTGAGTACCAAACTGGGAAAATATGGAAATTGAGACGTCCGACTTTTGGTATTTTGACGATGGAGAACATCTTGATAGGCTCTTCGAAAAGCAAGTGTATAGTTTGATTCTTGAATTAGTGAGGTAGTAGCAGGTGTATGCACAATACATGTTTGATTAATTGATTCAAAGAACTAATTTTATTATTCTATTAGTGAGGTTGTGGTGGAAGTGCTTGTTTGATTATTGGTGGTGCTGCAATGATGTAAAACTCAAATTATGTATAGAATTATTTTTGGATAGATTCATAATTAAAATAAATTGTATGGGTAATTTAGTAATTTTAAGAACTAGGTTTTTAATCTTTAAAAAAAAAGGGGGGGGGGGGGTTTTCACGTTACGTGGTGTCACAATTTTACAGAGGATTCGAGAGAGAGACTGCGGTAGAGAATTGAAGGCTCAAAACTGGTGATATTTGGATACCCATTGGTTGAGGTAAAAATTTTCCTCTACTACTGATCATTAATTTTATTTTGAGGAATTAAACAATCAATGCATTACGGGGATTTGAAAGATCTGTAGGTACCTACCTAGGTTTGAGAGTTGGATGTTTGGGTGCAATGTGTAAGAGTGTAGTTTTGGGTGGGTAGTAGAAACAGTGGTAAAGCAATGTGTGTGGGTGTAGCTAGCCAATGGAGTTTTGTATCACGGGCAAGGGTGTGTTTGGCTATAAAGTTGGGTTGAATGGTTTGGTATCACTTGGATATTAAAGCAATACATTAAACTAATATGGTGGAGGGCTTTTGTGGGTGTATGAAACACGTAAAATATTAATTTATGTGAAGTTTTATTTATTAGGTCTGTGTGATTGAAGTAGTGGAGTTGGGTGTTTGGAGTTAGTGTTGGAATATTATTTTAACTGTTTGAGATAAGTAACCCTCTATCACTGTTGGTTCATTGTTGTTCCTATTGAATCGTTTGAAATTATAAATATTTATTTATAGGCTTCCTGTTTTCTTAAAATAAAATATGGGTCAAGTATAAACAGTATTGGATATTATTATGAAAATTATTTGAATATTTTATTTAAAAGATATGTATTGTTTCAATTTTGAACATCACTCTAGTCGACTATGATTTGGACCCTAGCTAATGAGGGTTATTTATTGGCACATAAACTAGTTTCTTTTTGGGCTTTACCACCGGCCTATGTGTGGTTTTGGGCCTTGTCACGAGCTAAGTGACCGTAGTCACCAAGACTTGAGTTTTGTGAATCGAATCATTGAACCATCTGAATATCGAACCATCGATTTGAACAACGAAATTAATTTGAATTATCTTGTTATCTTTTCAAAATGTATTATACATTGTTTATTTTCAATTATAAAACCATCTTACAAAATAATTGTTTATTTATTGAATTGTAGCAAAATTATATTTATTGATTATTGACTATTTTTTTATTTTGTATATACGTGATCCAGCTAGCAGTGATGGTTGGTTATTTGCTGGGCTATCTAGAATCAAGCTTATCCTTATTTTATTTTATTTTTTTTCAAATTCTGAGGAGTAGAGCTCTGCGGGTTTTGTACTTGTGGAAGTATCGCGAGTAGGACTATGATTTTAAGTACTCCCTCAGTCCCAAAACATTAGTCCCTTATTCCATTTTTCATTGTCCCAAAATATTAGTCCCTTTTCAAAAATCAAGTACAAAAATAATATAAATTTCCTATTTTGCCCTTCTTTTAAATTAATAAACAATATAAAAAGTACAATTATGACATTAATATTTTCAAAAAATGTACTATCAAAAGGATAATTTTGAAAAATCAACTTTTTTCAAATACAATAATTGTACTATCAAAAAAAGTTGGATTCCCCAAAAGGGACCATTATTTTGAGACAGAGGAAGTAACTATTTTGTTAGTGGACTATATTAGTGGACTTAGTGGACAATTTCATATGATAAGGATCATTTAGTTTTATGGATTTTGGCATTATGATAATTAAAGATTTAAATTGAGTATTTTATATTGTTGGTTTATTTGATTGGACTCTTAACCTTGCATGCTCACTTGGATGAGTGTGCGCCATTATCACGGAGCTTGGGCGTGACAAATGATGATTCTTGTGAGTTGTAATGGTGAATTCTTATACAATGCATTTCATTTTTTTTAATGATTTTCGTGTTTTTATTGAGCCGTATTGAATTACTGTATATAGGGTAAACTACCAATAGGCCTTAATGGTTGAACTTAATTCTCATCAAATCCTGTTGAAAATAAGTTTTGGTAAAATTGTCGCTAAAAATAATTTTTTGTGACAATTTTTTATATATGTCGCTAAAAATTAACAATTAGTGACTTTTTTTGTCATGATTTTTATAAATTGTCGCTAAAACTTACAATTAGTGACCTTTTTTTAAGACAAATTTTTGCCCTAGAACCTATTAGACAATAAGCTCACTTATTAAAACCTACACGTAAGTACCCCTAAATACTGAGAGAAAGGATATAAATATATATATATTTATACATATTGGATAAATTTTGAGGTCTGCCATTTTACATACCAAAAAGTCTACTTGGATTAATGTTCAGTGATGTCACAGTGGTGTCATGATGGTGGAAGAAGGGGACTGATGTTTTAATGGTGTTGTGATAGTGCAGTGATGGTGGAGGGAAGAAACATGAAGAAAGTGGCAGATGGTAGAGTGGGTTAGTGTGATAGTGGGGGGTTTGGACCCATTTGCAGAGCGATGAAAATGATGAAAAAGATGGAAGATGGAAAGATTGAGTCTATGAATCTAATGGTAAAATCGGCATTTTGTAAAATACTATAGCTGATATCATCCCAATCTGTTAACTTTACTAACGGTACACTAATTGGGGGGGGGGGGGGGGAATATGTAATGCGACTATTATTTTCAGGGAAGTGGATGTAATTTCTAGAATGTGAGGGGATTTTGTATTAAACTCAACCTGAGGGGGTGTTAGTGTAATTTACCCAATTTAGATTTAATTTTTTAAATAAATTTTATATAAATTCTATTTCTGCATATTTTCCAAATGAATAAAAAGAAAATTAAATAGTTAGAATTACTTTTAATTTTATGTTACTAATTTTTCTTCTAATTTAATTATTATTTTTAAAAGAAAATTGGTGATAAATCCAATTTAAAGAGAGTATGAGACATTAGGTTTAGTGGAAATATTTTTGTATAATACACTACATTTAAGAGTTGAGGACTTTACAAAAATAGTTTACAAATTTAACTTCATTTGATAGGGAATTCTCCTTGTATTACTAATGAATTTATCAAATGTATTTTGCAGTTTTAAGGCTAAAAGTTGGCTGGTTGGGGATGGAGAGTACTATGGATGCACATTTATTAGATTCACAAAAGAAGTCAACAACTCGGAAGTTGTCTTCCTCTAAAGAAGAAGAAGAAGAAGAAAAAGAAGAAAAACAAAAAGGAAAAGAAGAAATGGCTCTTAAGTTGAAAGCCAGCAGCCTACTTGAAAGAGAAATATCAAAAGTACCTCAACGGGAAGCCTCGCCATCAGCAGGAAAAGAAAATGAATGGGAAGAGATGAGAACAAAATTTGAGTTTTTGACAAGGAAGAAAGACTTCCTACACCTTCTCTTATCATACCCTATCAAACTAGAAGCAAATCCCTTTCGATTCTCATTTGGCAATAAAAGTTTTTCCTCGATTCGACAAGACGTAAGAAGACTACATGCTTCGCCATCAAACAATGATGTTTCCGACAAATATTCAAATAAAGCAAGTGACAAAATCATAATGCAGCAGATTAAGAACAAATTAAACAATGCCGAAAGAACTTTGGATTTGATTTTGATATGTTGCTTATTTACCTCATAAACAAGCTGATACCACTATTATAATAAGGCCAGATGAGAGTTTGCCACGGAGAGTTGAGGTTGGGCTAACAACGCATAAAGCCTGTTTGGTAGAGCTTATAAGCTGCTTATTTCAGTTTTTAGCTTAATTTAAACTAAAATATTGTATTTGGTGTAACTTAAGTTAACCAGCTTATAGTTTAAATCAAGCTATTTCTCAACTTATCTCAAAAGCTAGTCAGGAGTGTTTAAATTTTTTGACTTAAGCGCGCAGCTGGTGTTGGGGAGCTAAAATTACTTAAATGCCCTCGTCAATACCCAAATATTAATATTAATTAAAAATAAAAAATTGTATATTTCTGAAGAAAAAGAAAAAAAATCAATATTAATTGAAAAATAAATATTAATTGGTATTAATTATTAATAAATTCATATTGAAATTTTTATATTAATTAAAAAATAAAAAATTGTATATTTCTAAAGAAAAAGAAAAAAATCAATATTAATTGGTATTAATTATTAATAAATTAATATTGTATACTTTTGTAAGGAATTAATTATTAATTGATACTAATTAATAACAATTGTTGATTATTAATATTAATTGATACTAATAAAAATTAAATATTAATATTAATTTATACTACTTAATAATTTTAATATTAATTGAGACTAATTAATCCATTAATTGATACTAATTAATACTACTTATATTAACTTTTATTAATGATTTTTTTTTTAAATTAAAACTAAAAAAAATGACAAAATAATCATTTTTATATCATATAAGGATAAAAAGGACAATTATACAGTAAAAATTAACCAAACACTACTCTGCTGCTTAAATCCATAATCTCACAGCTCCACCAAACAGGTTAACAGCTTATGTTTATAACTATAAGTCATAATCTGTTAAGTTAATCTATAATCACTTTTCCACAGCTCTACCAAACGGGGCATAGCGAAAGAGCAGGTTGTACAATATTTGAAGAAGCGAAAGTGCCAAATGAAATGTTGGAATTGGCTATTGATTCTACTATTCGCCAGGTCTCAAAAATGCTTCCATGATGGTTTATATCGAAAGATTGGAATTTCAGGGAGCGAAGTTGAGAAAGTGGCAAAAGCATTGAAAGATACATGGGAAATCAAAGCAAAGTGTAAGCATGTCCTCTGCGTCTTTGTCTCACGACATCACAGCACCAAAGATGTTAGGCAGAGCATTGCAGAAAAGATTCGCGGATTGATCTGACGATGGGCAGATTGATCTACGTGACTTAGGTATCCCCAATTGTGGATTTGTACTAGTGCTTACAACTCGACCGCAAAAAGTCTGAGATAATGGATTTGGTGGATCTGGAGATCAGAATGGAGGAACATCTGTTACCCTTGGAACTATTCTGTAGGAATGTGGGGCCATCACTTGTTCGTACTTCTTTTGTTATCCAACAAGTGGCTATCCGTTTAGTGAAAGAGTGCCACAGCAACCTACTTGCCATCATTCTTCTTGCGAGGGCCTTGAAAGGTGTGACTGATATTGGTGTGTGGGATGTTGCACTCCACGAATTAACATCACAGTCCTCCCTCGAGCAAGTAGAAGAAGGAATAAGTGAAGTCATGGTTCATGTGTTAAAACTCATTTGTGATCAGAAGGACATTATAACAAAACATTGCATAAAAAACTGTGCACTTCTACAGCAATGGAGCACACATTCACTAGTATTAAATTGGATCAAGGATGATTTAGTAGAAACACCGAAAGAAGGAAATGTTGTTCTTGGAGAACTCATCAATTCCTTCTTGCTAGAGAAGGTTGGCAACAGTTATGTCCGAATGCGGGATGAAACTAAAATTGTCCTGCAGAAATTATTTATACCGAGTCTTTTTCTAAGCCAAGGGGGATTAGGATTGACTGAGACACCAAAGATTGAAAAATGGACTAATCTCAAGGAGATTGACTTGATGAATAATAAATTGTTTGAGCTACCAGAGAACCCCAAGTGCCCATTTCTCCAAATGCTGTTTTTACAGAACAACTATGATCTGATGGAAATTCCTGAATTATTCTTTGAAGGCATGCCTCTCCTACGAGTTCTAGATTTGTCCTATACTAGCATAAAGTCTTTGCCACCTTCTATTTCCAGATTGAGATCACTTCAAACATTCAATTTGAGAGGTTGTGCACTTCTCATGGAGCTGCCCCCCAACTCGGAGTACTTGGGAATCTTTAGATATTTGACCTTGAAGGAACTGAAATTATGTACCTACCCGAGGAAATTGGTGAATTAATTAGTTTGACGTGTTTCAAGGTCTCTTTTTGTGGCCGTGCAAACCGCTATATGGACTTGATAATCCCAACAAAGGCATTATCAAAACTGTCTGAATTGGAAGAATTAAGCATTGATGTGAACCCAGATGATGAGTGGTGGGATGCTGAGGTGAAAACCATACTCAATGAACTGAGTAAATCATTAAAGTTGAAATTCCTTGAGTTGTATCTGCCATCTGTTAAAATATTACAACTACTTAGATGGAAAGGCACAGAACTCAAGTATCCAGATTCGTTTGAATTTAGATTCATTGTTGGTCGTCATCGACAGCGCCTCATATCCTGCCTACCATATGAAGTTGAACAGAGATTCAAGAAATGGAACAAATGGAGGCAATGCCTTGAGTATATAAATGGTGACGGAAAACCAACTGAAATTACTGAGGTTCTCAACTGTGCCTCTGTTTTCTTCTTGGATCGCCATTGGACTATTAAGATGCTTTCTGATTTCAGAAATGAAAACCTAGTTAAACTCAAATTTTGTTTGTTGGTAGAATGCAATGAGCTTCAAACAATTATTGATGGAAATTATAAATATCCATTGGGTGTTGTTAAGGAACCTGTATTCGAATCGCTAAACACTACAAGAATTAATACTTTTGGCAACAAAAAAATTGGTCGCTAAAAGTCAATTTTTGGTCGGTAAAAATTATCCGCGACCAATTTTTTTGGTCGCTACTTTGGTCGCCAATTGAGGGTCGGCAAAAGTAATTCGCAACCAAAATTGTGGTTGGTCGGCAAAAGTTGGATTTCACGACTAAATTTTTAGTCGCTAAATATTTAATTACCGCGACTAATTTATTTTGTCGCCAAAACACTTTGGTCGCGAAAAGTGATATTTTCCCGACCAAAAGTTTGGTCGCCAATTATCACATTCAACGACCAAAAAGTTTGGTCGCCAATTGTGACATTCCGCGACCAAAAATTTTCGTCGCCAATCGTGACATTCCGTGACCAAAAAATTTTGGTCGCCAATCGTGGCATTCTGTGACCAAAAAGTTTGGTCGTCAATTGTGACATTCCACGATCAAAAAAGGTTTTGGTCGCCATTTGTTACTTTTCGCGACCAAAACTTTTGGTCGGCAAAAGTAAGTTTCCACGACCAAGAGCTGCTTTGGTCGGCAATAGATGTATTTTTTGTGACCAAAACTCTTGGTCGGCAATTGTCATTTTTTGCGAAAAAAAATAATTTATTTGTCGCGACTAATAAATTGGTCGCCAAAGCAAGAAAACAATACACCTGTAATTCCTAATAATTCATTCAATCCATAATAAACCATAATTTTAAAGCATCATTCAAATTAATTGAATCATTAACATTTGACACAATACATAATTCATTAATATTCGACACAATACAACTATTCTAAGTTTTCATTCACAAGTCACATCCATCTAGCATAACTATTTGTTATCCATGAGCAGCTATCAACAAATAGAACTACTAATATTTGTTATCGATACACATCCATCCAAAAATCATTTAATCCTCCCAAAAATGCTTATACTGCCAAGTAGTCTTGTACAATTTGGCTTCGTGAACTTGTTAAGAAATATGTTGGGGAGCGTGCTCGTCTGGTTCGTGAACTTTTGATCCACTTTTCCCAACTTTTGATCCACTTTTCAATGATGGCCCCATCGATATTGTTTTAGCCACTTCAAATGTTTCTGGGAACAAAGAAAAATTATGTCACAATGAAACAGCACTACCGAACAAAGATAATAAAACCTCAACAAACTTCACTACAACATACCTTGAAAAGCCCCAGAGTGCTTCAGTCGTTCAAGAACAATAGCTAAGGCAAGTCCTTGAATATCTTTCAAATTCTTGGTCACCTAGTCATGTAACAAGACAATAAACTCAGGAGTTCTGCCAGATTTATCAAATGATTTTAGCCAGCCAGTATAATGACAACCAGCCTTGGAGGCATTTGATAGATATCTCAACTTAAAACCTATGTCCCAACATAATGACAGTATAATGATAGCCAGTATAATGACAGTATAACCACATTTGATAGATATCTCAACTTAAAACCTATGTCCCAACATTAAAAGAATGCAAATCAATAGTCAAACCATGGATGATGAGAATGATCAGTGGATGTGCATAATCATGAACATCCGCCAAAATGTCACAAAAACTATCAGAATCTAAATAAGATATATGGTTAATAAAAATAAAATAAAAAAAAGGCGACCCCTGAAGTATATAATCTGAAATGTTCTAGCTAACTCTACTTTTGCAAGAAATGACACACCACTCAAAATAATAGTACAATTTTTGGCAAAAATGGCACAAAGACATCTCCCTGCTCATATTAGGTTGTGAACAGAATTAAGAATGTGACTGAATTCTGATTATGTCGTAAATTCTAGCAATTAAGAGAGAGAGAGAGAGAGAGAGAGAGCATCATGACAAGTACCTGCTTCATCATACTTGATCATTCACAATACTCTTATATAAATGCCAAGACTCAACAGACATGCAATAATTCTAAAGAAAACAAAAAAAAATAAAAATAAAAATAAAAATAAGAAAATAAGAAGAAAGAAAGAACAGAAGAAGGTGCAAGTGCAACTGTGCTTAATATGTTAGTGCAAGATACTCTTTGTAAGTTGCTGTGAATGCAAATGAAAAAATTAATTTGGCACATAAGGTGAGAATCACTGATTAGTAAATCAAGCAAGAACTGAACAGAAAAACCTGCGGCTTCATTACACAAGACGGTCATAAACAAATATCAACCATGTGTCTAATATCATGACTAACAAAAGAAATACAAATATCAACCATGTGTCTAATATGGTGACTAACAAAAAAAAAAAATCTTAATTGTACTAATATATGGTATATATCATGGGATCAAGACTGTTGTGATCTTTATCTGCTTTCATCCCGGGGAGTAATTGATCAATTTCTAACCCTTTTAGCAAATGTTATCTTAAATGAAAGACAACAAATTGTTACCTCCACTTGAGAGACTTCAGTGCCGGTTATCAGGACCTTTGGTCCATGTTTGCAACAGGAAATTAAAAAATGCCAACTTTTTACTGAAATCTCTAGAAATCGAAATGGTGGGATTGAATCGCTTAATTTGTCCAGCTGGAATTGCTGATAAGTTGATCTATTGAATAAGATCTACAATATGGTGCAGATGCAAGAATCTAAATCCTCATCGTCTATTCTAAATCTAAACATATACAACAAACTATTCAACACATTCACTAATTTGTAATTCTTCTCATTGGTCTATAATTTCTCCAGCTACTGCAAGTGCAGAACACCAGAGAACAAAATATACGGTTCATTTTGATAGTCAAAATATCTACTATATATCCTCATTTTATTGTCCTGACAGCCAAGAATGTGTGGCTAAATAAGACAACAAGGGAATTTGAAACCACCAAGGTTGAGAGCAGAATCAAAAGTACTTGAGCTAAAGGCCAGTGATGCATATTCCCAGGACTTGTAACTGTACTATGAGTAATGAATATTCAATGGATCATAAAATACAATGGGGAAGTGTACAGGGGATCATATATGCCCCAAAATCCATGCACATGTGACTGATGATACACCAAATTGCAGTGTCGGCAGCCTACATGGACTGTCCATTAGATAATGGGAATTAAGAACAGTAGTAATCTTACAATGGAAAGTAATTACTTCAATTTTTGAGAACTGGTTGCCTTTTTGTTATTGGCTACAAGACATTCAAATTATTAGGAGACTGTTGTGGAGGTTTGTTAAAAGTGGATCGTAGAACATCAATTTTTTCCAATTTGAAATATCAAAGAATTGAAGTTAAAGGCTTTCTCATCATGTTTATACATACAACACCAATTAACATGCACTTGCGTTCTGCTAATCAAATTGTCAAAGCACCACATCACAAATAGGAAACTCCGAGGAACTATCATTTTTATTTCAACTTGCTTTGGAAATTCATAAAGGTGAACACCTGAGGATTCTAGACAGTCTTATATTTCATACACCTCTCTTTTAAAAAAATATATATATATATATAAGCAATGCTCTCCAATACTAGAAACGACTTTTGCTTGGGACATGGAAACTTGATCTTTTACATGCATATTTCTTTTTCCTCCATTAATGAAACCACGTTTGAATTTTGATGGTCCAATTTGGCCAGTACGTAAAAATAAAAGGTCTGAACTTACCTTCAATTTGTAGATATGCAATCCACATTGCCTGAAGAGCTCCTTGAAGTGTAAGTCTGACCTGGTAACGCTCTTATCTTCTTTATCCAACACAAATCCTAGAAAACATGTGATATGTAGTTTAGCAGGTATTCATATTTTAAAACCTCCAGTACTGCCTAGTGTATAAGCAAGGTTAGGCCAAAATGAAATTGAATCAAATCCACTTTTATCTACTAAAAGAATGCTCAATGTGGTAAAATATTAATTGGCCAATAAAACTCCAAAAAGGAGATGATTTGAGCAGCAATCAACCAAGAGAAGTGGAAAACTTGTTTGAATGATCCTCCTCAAGGCTGCTACTAGTAGTCGTGGTAGTAGTAGCAGTAATAATAGCAATAATAACATGATAATAATTAACAAATTAGACCTTATTTTCTTAGGATCGTACACAATTTTAGAATCATTTACACTCATGATTAATAAAATTGAGTAATTTGACAATATCTAACAATTTTTAATTCGTAACAACATTGATTTTTTCTTTTTTAAATTTACATATATATTTAGATATATTTCAGTTCATTTTTTCAAGCATTTTTTACTCAAATTCTTTTTGTCACCTTCAAAAAGGTTCCGAAACTTTTCCTAAATGTTTCTGTTTTTGTGAATGCAATGACATACTGAGAAGTAATTCAATCCTACCTAGGAGTCTATGTGAAGTTCCATATTTGCTATTCTTCTTCTTTCCATGCTCGTCATCATCAGTATGTGTACTTAGCTTGGTTTTATTTAATCATTAAAATTTCGAACCTCAAGACTTAAGCATTCACAGGATACTTGGGATTTCAAATTGCTTTCAAACATCATCAGTATTTGACTATTGTCAGCTATTGTGCTAGATAGTTGAGGTCAGCCTGATTCCTCTTAATTTCCCCCAAAACAAGAGAAAGAACCATCCTTACATGCAAAATATGAATAAACATTCAACCATACCATAAGTTTATCTCATTTTCTCCAATTTCAATATCATATTTACAATAGATGTTTAGGCATACATTTCGCCTACTTAAATTTCAAATCAACAATGTTACAAGTGTAGAGATACAGAAGCTTTTAAGCCTTGCACTAAAAAAAAAAGGGCTTTTAAGTCCTGAGTTGACTATACATTTCTTTTTATTTTTCCTTTATTTTAATAGGAGGCCACTAGTTCAGTGGTACCCATCTACCCCTCCCAAACCCCCCATCTAATGGGTACTAAACTGGGTATACTTTCTATTTATCCCTTAATTTGATTTGGGCATCACATCTCTTTTGTCAATTCTTTCATTTGATTGTCTCTTGGTTGATACAACACAATACGAAGATGAAGACAAAAGAAAATATTAGTTTGTGCCCAATTAATAATAAACTGTGGAAGATGGAACTCGACTAATATTAAACCTAACGAAAAATTTCAAAAAATATAGGATATGACAAGTGGAGAACATGCACAAACTATATAGTTGAATATACTTACTACATGGCATAGATAATGATAAACAATTATTAAATGTCGTATACATGACTATTTAATATAACAATAATAAAAATAATAATTTTAAAAGTTCAAAGGAGAAGAAAAAATATATAAACTTACGTTATTTTTCTTTAATAATTTGATTTCAAGCTATTTTATTCAAAATTATAATGTGATTCATGTATGTTTAAGAAATAGACACAAATTTCTTAAGTGTAAGAACTGTGTCCAAGTAAACAAATTTTAAAGATATGTTTGGACATGTGTTCGACAAATGTTGGGAATTGTCCGACGAGTGTCATGCCGTGTTAGTGTCCAACATGATACGACACCTTCTTAGAAGTATTTGTGCTTCTTAGACTATGACTTTTATTAATTTATGTTCTCAACAACGATATTATTTTCCTTCAATAGAACGGTTCATTACATGCCTGACTAGTGAGGTTATGTATATGATGATGTGACATCTTCTTCCAGAGCATAAAATCTGAGATATATTTAGGGGGGTGTTGGGTTGTGTTTAGTGTTCAAAATTAACACTCTCATTTTAAATTATATTTTTGATAAGTAAAGTCATTTTCTAAATGTTAGAAATGCTTCTACAAGAAAGTCATTTTCTAAATGTTAGACATGCTTCTACGAGTGTCCAAGAAGTTGGTGTTTGACACTAACACAACACCTCACTGGAAGTATCAAATATCTATCACCATTCAAGTGTACATGCTACTTGATCATGACAACCATTGATTTCATAACCAGCATGAATGACTTCATCTGAATCATAAGGCTATTTTCATAAACATGCTGGCCAGAAATTTGGACATTAGTTATTTGTGTCAGTTATTTCCAATATTGCAGCTGGCACCACTTTAGCTTCCATGACTTCAAGCTTGACTCAGTGAAGGAACAATTAACTCAAGCCGAGAGACAAAAACAAGAGTAACTCTATAGGAAAGATAATTTGTGAATATGCAAGCAGCTACAAGTTATCCACAACTGAATAGGTTAAGAGTGAGAAACATAAAAAGTGTACCAGCTCTTGCAATGTTCCCCTTCAGCACAAAGAATCCACCAGGCTTCAGACCACCCTAGAAGTGAAAACATAGTCCATCAAAATTAGAATTCACCACATAGAAATGTTCTTTAAAATCATTCAACACAACAACAAAAAAATAAAAAAAATAAAAAAATAAAATCCCACGTGTTGAATAAAATCATCCGACAAGGAAACTACGTGACCTTGATACAGATAAGATTGTCCATTGCCACGATGTACATAGTTTCTTTAAGACATTGAGCTCCAAGAATTGTAAATGCAAATGCAATATTTTTATGGATACAAATTTTTGGTGTCATTGTTGAATACGGCAATAAAGGCAAAGAAAAAATAATCCATATTTGTCCATAGCTTTTCATCATGAGTACTAAGCATCAGTTAAAAGAATTCAGAGAGGCCGTGACCTAGTGCAACCGACGACAGCAAATGCTATCCACCCCCAACGTTATGACATGGGTTCGAATCACGAGAATCAGCCTCTCCACAATAAAACATGGGGGTAAGGTCGCCTATCTACTACCTCTCCCAAACTTGCTGCAAGTAGGAGACTTGTGCACTGATGGGTGATTTGGGGTTTCTTATTCAATGACTTTTTCACTTTTTACCAAAAAATGTGCAGAAAATTAGAGAGGTGGTGTGACAACTTATAATAAATAAGCAAATAAGTGCACTTATTTAGTGCATTGCCAAACAATGTATGAGTATTGACTTTTTTCATTGAAGTGCAAATCCTTTGAAAATGAAAGCTAAAAGAGATTAGTCATTGATGACCAATCTTTTTTGAGATCCCACAAACGAGTAGTCATGATAGGTAGGAGACCTTACCTTTGCTCTCTTAAAGAATGATACAAAATCATCATCTGCAAGATGCCCAATACACCATTGAACCCATATAACATCATACCTTCCAGCCTCTGGAGTGAATTCCTAAAACCAATCAAGATTTTAGTTTCACTTTATTTAAAAATCCATAGACAAAACATTAGTGTCATATGTCTCATCTCAAAGAATATTACAAAAATCAAGCCATTGGGCATAAAAAAAAAAAACATAATAAAAAAGAAATAAAAAAAATAAAAAGTTACCGGCCATGGCAGATCAACCTAATTAAGAAAAAAATAATGATTTTAACACCAGATAATCTACCATACACTAACCTAGATAAACAAGATAAGTGGCAAACTTAACATTAAAAGATTAGGCACTACAGCACTGCCATGAATAAAAACCAGATGAGGCACTACAGCAGCCCTTACAAGCACCAAAACAGATCACGAAAACAGAACAGGCAGAGATGACAACCAGGCCTTCAGGTAGAGAATCCAGAACAGAACAGAACTGCCATGAAATACTACAGCCCAGCAATCATACCAAACACACTGCCTTGAACTACAGCAGCCCTACATCCACTCCAAGCACCAATATTGTTTAAGCCAACACAGCAACAAAACAGATACACAGCCATGAGCAAAGCAAAACAAATCAGGCAACACAGATCAACACATCAGTAAAAACAGAACAGGCACTATAGCAGACAGCCAGCCCTTCAGGTATCTACACTACAGCAGACAGACAGAACAGGCACTACAGCAGACACACAGCACAGAACACACTGTAAATCAAATGCACCAGAACAGAACAATAACCAGAGCAGCAGGGGAAACAGATCAGAAGAACAGAATAGTGGAAGATTGGACTGCCACAATAGTGGAAGAGTTTGGCAAGAAAAATGGAGGTGAAGTAGAAGAAGAGGAAGAGGAGGAGAAAGGAGCTGGAAACATTGTAGAACAAACTACCAAGTGTTTCTTTGGAACATTGCATTTTCTTTGTTGTGCCTCTGGAAAATGAGTCTATATGATACCAATCTCTTTTTACACAAGTGTTTGTGCTTTATTTGCTTTCACAGCCTCTTCTTTTCATGGTGTGCCCAAATGGACCATTGGCATTGCTTTCCTCAAAATAACTAATACGCCCTTGTGACTTTTAACATGTTTAAGTCACTATGACAGTTAATCAAGTGGACTAGCTTAGTTGACAATTTTTACATACTTCTAATTACAAGGTTAGGGAGTCAATTTATGCCAAAGACAAAGATTGATTATTTTTGCTCTATTATTTATAAATTATGATTGTTCAATTTAATATAATTATCTTCATAAATATAAATAATCACCTGCCAATTGAAAAAAAAAAAAAACAAAAAATGTGATGATCTAAAGACATAATCTAACAAATGTGAATGTTTTGAGACAAGGGTAGCAGAAAATTGGAGACAAAAAGACTCCATATCGTAGATAATATATGAATTTTCACATGGCTTCCCTGTTGTACACACACAGCATAGGCACTAATGGAAGCAAGTACTGAATGCTTAACAAGATTTACCTTTACCCATTACTACCATGGCTTTGGTCACCTAGCAGAGTGTGAGTGTTGAATCTTTTTATTAAGCCCAATTCTCAGGTAAGCTTCCTATAACAGATTTGTCTTCACACCCACCATGTGCTTTAGGTTTTTTTGAAATGATAAGATAATTAATTCTTCAGGTGTTAAGAGCATTGGCTTTCCATCAACCGGTGACTGCAATAAGATAATTAAGCCTCAGTTACTAGCAACATCAAAAACAGAGGTGAATTCCCATACTTGGTGAGTTTAAGAGTGAGAACTAATAAAAGAAGAAGAAGAAAATAAAATAAAAAATAAAAACTCAAAGGAAAGTTGTAACTAATACAACTTTGGTCGCTAAGTAATTGAGCACTGATGAGATTAATGAGTAAGGGTGAGTTTGAAGTGTATAATAGTATAAATGCTATTAAATTCGTTTTAAAAGTTAATGGAGTGCCAAATTTTTTAATATAGGAAACAAGTTGGCCTTTGCAGTACAATTGAGAATATTTGGTTTGATTGGATTCACAATCTACAAGATTTATGTGCCTTGATTTCAACAGAAGGAACATACTTTTAAATGGCAAATGAACTGATTTTCTCCAGCATTTTCTTGCTGCATAGTACTTGTTGTCTTCCACTGCCTTAATTTTGTTTCCAGGGTACAGTATTGAACCCTATGGTCTCTCCTAGTTGTGTGGTTGTCACTCTTTATAAATGTCAATGTCCCAAGTACTAAACAAAAGCAGTGTAATAAACTATTGATCGTGAGTAGAAAGGTTGCCCTTTTGAATTCATTTGAAGCTTTCGTATGAAATGGATTTGCTTCATTTAATGCTATTTTCGTGGATCTATCTAAGAATTCTTGCTCTCCGGTGGTGATTGAAGTAATATTCTTTCCATCTTTTAGCTACAAATCATGTGTTATATCCAAATCCTCTAAAATTTATTGAAAATTTAATATCCTCAAATTTGTATCTTTTAGATATAGCAATCAACGTTAAATTTTCTGTTCATTACATATCTCATCAACAATAGTATTTGGAGAATTCCATCTCATTCTGCTAATCTATTTTTAAGCATTTTTTATAATATGCACATATATGTCATCCTGTTGTGAACGGCCTCCAATTGCACCCAAATATTAACTTCAATTCTCAACATCTGAAGCAAGAACAGGCTCAGGTTCAAGAACACTGAAGCATCATGTCTATGAAAAATTGAAGTTTGGACTATCTATGCATTTAGATATGTAAACTTTTGTTATATTCACATACTAAAATAAAAATATGGTTTTTTAAGTGGGAATGGCACACCCACGCATGAAGAATCCAGGAACTAACAATTAGTGGTTAACAGATATGTCATTAATTAAACCTCCTTAGGGATGAACTGTTTTGCAAATATGAACGAGAAAAGCAAAAGAAGAGATGCTAAAATCATTTTACAAAGAAAATTATCCCTTAGTCATTAGAAGCAAAACACCAGGTTATGGAATCATTTCTTTTGAAAACGACATAAACAAAACGTTGGTGCTTGCATAAATATTTAATAAGTATGCAGTAATTCACATTCAGACTTCAATGTTTTGAATCCTTATAAGGATTCAAAGGCAATGCAGTGAGAAACCCCCAAAAGGCAGTCATATTCCACCAACACAAGAATAACTCATCATATATGGCTACATAACAATTTCAAATTGCTTGAGCCATGAATAAAAATGTAGAATCTGAGGAGAAAAGTAGGCACAACATATAGAATTGAGATATTTATGGTTATAAAATATTACCTTTGGCAACACCAATTTTCCATGAACTGATAAGCTAATTCAACAGCGCATCCTTCTCTATCCCTTGAGAACCAGAAACAAGACCTTCATCTTGTTTGGTTAGCATGTTCTGCAATGCATGGCCAAACTCATGGAAGACAGTCTCAACCTAATTATAACAATCAATCAATGTGAAGATCATGAAACCGAAATGGAAAAATCTGCAGAACAGCTGCAGCTTATATGACTCCTCAGAACATTGCAAACCTTCCAGTGATCAAATAAATAGATATAATCATATAGATATTAAAAAATAATAGTAATATCTATCTCAGTTATTAAACCCAATACTTAAAACATTCCCTAAAATCAGAAATAGTAACCAATGCGTCCACATGAATTGGCATTTATACAACTTAAATTTATTCAAGTTCTGCTCCATTTGGAGAAGTACACACAGAAGTATAATCCATCAATTTTTTGTAGAACACTTGAATATGAACATTTGAATTAAAAAATTATATAAATAAATAAATAAAAAGGCATACCTGAGAAAGTGTGGATGAATCAGATTCCATAGAGGCAATTTTTCTCTGTTTTTCCAAAACAACCAAATTAATAAACTAGGTAGAAACAATCATCAACCGTTCTAAGTCAACACCGCCATTCTCGGTCAAACAGTTAACTAATGAACATTAAAGAACAAAAAATCTTCAGTAGAATTTGAAATCAACAAGAAGGAAAAAATTAAACCTAGATTTGAGGTAAGAGATGTGTATATTGATCCAATCTTTTGGTTTCTGAGGGGAAAAAAAGGAAAATATAAACAAAAAAAAGAAATCTGAATCTTGAATTCATTGAGAGAAAAGTGAAGAAAAGAAAGAAAGTGAAAAACAGAGGTAGAGAATGAGAGGAGAGTGGTGTGTACCTCAAGGCTGAACCTGGAGCTGGACTGAATCAGCAAATCTGGTGCAGAGTTCTGATCAGAGAAGATCGAGGGGTCGATTGAACAGAAATGGAGAGAAAAATTAGGGCAAAGATGAACTGTCCATCTTCGATTTCATTTCCGACGCATTAATGTGCCTCGCCGCCTGATCATTCTCATCACAATCAGCCCATTCCAGATCGTCGTTTTGACGAGTCTGGCGGTAGTCCTTTGTAGACAAAGGTTCTGAAACAGTTGAGGGGAGTGTAGGGTCTGGATTTGAACATACGGCTTATGGAGGGATTGGAGAAGATCGAAGGTAGGGTTAGGGTTTTGAAACCGACAATGAGAGTGGAGAAGACGAAGGTAAGGTGGGGTGAATGGCGCGACTGAGCTTTGATCGAATTCGACTGAGGTGTGAAAGAGGCGCGTAGGAATTTTTTATATGTGTTTGAATTAGTAGAGTTATCCCCTACCAAGCTGATGGTCGCCTAATGAATTTGGATACCAAAACGACGTCGTTTTGGTATCAGCGACCAAATTATTTTAGTTGCTAAAATAGCATACACCGCTCCCTTTTTACTTTCATTCTCCCGCCCATATTTTTGGCGACAATTAGTGTAATTTGGTCGGCAAAAATTACTTATTTGCGACCAAAAATTTTACTCGGTAATAGTATCAATTTTTAGCTACGAAATTTACTTTTGGTCGGCAAATTTCATTTTTTTGCGACCAAAATTCTTTTGGTCGGCAAATGTGTAAATTCTTGTAGTGAAATTACTTGGGTATTAATCATATGAAGAATTTACAAAGCATTGGAAAGGTCCAATTGCGAATGGTAGTCTATCATGTCTGAGTTCCTTGACATTGCGTACGTGCCCCAATTTGACTACCATTTTCACACCAAGTTTGCTTATTAATTTGTCGCAATTGGAAGAGCTTGTAGTTGAAGACTGTTGCAAAATCAAGAGCCTAGTTACTCAGGAATCTCCCAACTTCAAATCTGGTTATGTTCTCCAAAGATTGAAGATGATGTCACTTGTTGACCTACCTAAATTGGTCACCATTTCAGGTGGTCTAATTGTCAATCCAATATTGAAAATTCTGATTGTTTATGGTTGTCCAAAGCTCGAAATTCTTTATCCCACAAAAATATCTAGTACTATTTTGAAGATCAAAGGAGCGAAGGAGTGGTTGGAGGCATTAAAGTGGAATGAATCAGAGTCCAACAATACTTTTGAGGAACTTGGAAGTGGAGAAGATTTGATGGATCAATTAGCTAAAGACATGTATTCGCACCAACTGGGGATGGACTTTTAATAGCTAGGTAATTTCTCATATCCTTTCCCATTTAAGACGTATAAAGCATCTGTACTTTTTCTTTCAAAAATATTTATTTTACCAAACTCCCATGCGTGCGTTGTGATCACTAGACCTAATTCATTACAGTATTCCATTTTAAGTTAATTTGGGATGAATCCTCAAATTATGTATACATTTTGCTCCGTTTTAACACCCTTAAAGCTAGTATCAAACTACAAATGTTTGATTAAATAAACATCCTTGTGGTAAGTCCTAAACAACAAATTATTACTTACAACAGATGTGTCCAAATTTCAAATTTCTATTACAAGGCTAGGCTTACTATTACAAACAGTTTGAATGAATATTATAGGTTCACTAAAAATTGGAAACATGGCACTTAATGAACATATTTTATTAATTAATCTGACATTAACTGTAATCATCACCATTTGTCTGCTGAGTGACAGGTCGTGACAAACCTTGTGGAAGACTAGAATAATCCAATGGAGTTTAGGAGCTCAAGCTGAGGAACTATTGCTACTGGTGGCTGTAAATTCCAATTGTCACGACCCAAACCCGCCCCTATGGGTTTAACACCGTAACCGGCCAGTAATCCGAGATTACCGAAGGCCTGCTTGACAGTAATACAGTAATACAGAGTACAGGGGCTTGGCGGAAGCCAAAACAGTAAATAAATAATGTCCAATGAGCTGTGACAGTCTGTATGCGAAAAGACTTTTCATATATATATAGTCAGTGACAAAACGGTATGTACATCATATACAATCATTCAGAACAGGAACTTAATCCCTATTAAACAGTACAGTACAGTTTATCAGTTTATACAGATTACAAACAGACACAGAGACAGACGGGGGAAAATAAAAACACCCCTAAGCCAAAGCTTGACATGCTTGGAACCTCGCAGTGAGGCACATAGGTTGGCTTGACAAAACTGGAGTTTACCCCAACGCTTCTAGCCGCGGTCTGGTGCCTGTACACCTACATATATATATATGAGCAGTGAGTTAAAGCCCAGTGAATAACATAGTGCGTAAAGAGGTTGAGAATGAATGTCCTTTCAGTATTGAAAACAGTTAGTTGGTTCAGTATATCATTCATTCAGTCATTCAGTGATATGTGGTACATCCATTAGCATAGCAGTACAGTAAACAGTAGGTCTTAAAAGACCGAACAGTAAATGATGGCCATCAATCAGTAAGCAGTAGTGGTTCCAACAAGGGAACCGACAGAGATCTCTGTAACAGTAACAGTCAGTAACAGTAGTTGTTAAGGATGCCACAATACAGTTCAAAATATAGGACATACATTCATTCAGTTAACAGTATTAGTTCAGAAACAGTACGGTTCAATTGTTCAGAAGATAATCATTTTTGAACATATCTTTACACAGTTGTTACTCACAGAGTTCTGGGCTACAGTAAGCTAGAGTGTTTTCTCGGAAAGCCAACCCTACACAGTTTACAGAACGAACACACACTAAGCTATACAGTTGGGAAAGATAATAACTTAATCCCTAATTTGCCTCGGTGTGTTCTACATCTATATCCTCATTAAGATGCCTTAAACTAGGCCCAAAAATGCCTAGGATGCAATGAGGAAGCAAAGATGCACTTTAAAAGCATTTTCAAAATTTTCAGAAAAACAGAGTCCCGCTCGAGCGTGGGTTTCCCCGCTCGAGCGTACATGCAGACAAAGGGATACGCTCGAGCATGGACTTCCCCGCTCGAGGGTTCTGCAAGACAGGTCAAAAGTACTGGATGTGTGAAAATCATGCTCGATAGGGCGTTCGATAGCCACTCGAGCGTAAGACACAAGGTCCTGCTCGAGCGTCCAATACCCCGCTCGAGCGGACTACAAAACATAACAAAGTACTAGATGCTCGAATTCCCCGCTCGAGCGCCACTTTCCCCGCTCGAGCGAGAGTGTAAAATCTGGAAAACCCAAATTGCACCTTCAAGCTTAAAACCAAGTTTAAATGAATCAAATTCGCTCCTTTTGGGCTAATTTTCTGGAAAACACTTCAAAACTCATAATATAACATGTTTCAAAGATCAATTTGAGAAATCAAAGCCCAAAGGTAGTTCAATCAAATCCAATTTCAAACCAGTTTTCATGAACAAGATGAACATGCAACGTGCAAGAACTCAAATCATTTCAAAGCTTCAATGCTAGCTCAAATGAGCCAATTCTTTTCAAAATAAGATGAAATCATGGACTATCACACTATTATGAACATGCATGCACCAGTTGCCATGAATTCAACATCAAGATGCAAGGATAAACACATGCATGCATGATACAAGCTTTGATCCAACACTACAAGACCAATTCTTGACTTAGCTCATTAAACTATCATGATCCATGCTAGATAGAGCTTAAACATACAATCTAGAGGATGAAATTCATACCTAGGTTCCTCAATGACAAGTCTAGAGGTTCAATTTGCCAATTTACACTTCAATTCTTCAAGTTCTCTAGCTAAACTTTCAAGAACAACTCAACTCTCTCTCACTCTCCTTCTTGGTCGGTTGTAGGCAACAAAATGAGCTGATGAAATGTTTTGTAATGCATATGAATGGGTCTCCAATGTGTCAAGTAAGTGGCCCACTAGTGGTAGCAAGATGGTGAATAATGCAACTTGTATAATTTACTTAATTAATCTAATTTAATCACACCAAATCACATTTTAATTAAATATACCATAAAATCATATAAATTCCGATTAACATAGAACATCAATCAATTTCAGACTCGGCCGCCGATAAGGCCTTCAATTTGCAGTTTGAACATAAAACATGAATAGATAATTAAACAGTCAACAGATAGAAATGCAATATAACAGATACACTTAATCAATTCAGTTCCAGATTTCGGTCAGTCAGTTTAGTATTTCAATCAGTTCAATTACCAATCATAATCAGTCTCAGTTTAACAGTAATCAGTAATTAATCGGTAAGCAGTTGTGAGGGTTGTTACACCAATAAATCATCAAAACTGATCATATGAAGCTTCGTATATAGCTTGTTTGTTAATTTTTTTCTTGTATTAATTTCTACTTGTCTTCATTTCTTTGAATACAACATTGGGATGTGATGCTTTTATTTTCTTTGATGCTTTATCTGTTTTAATGTCTTGTGTGATGTGATTGTAACAGTACTTGTTGTCAGTGTTGTAGTTGATGTACTTGTTATTGTCGTTAGTTGAAACCCTATCATATAGTAATGTTTAATGTGCTTTGGCAACTAATACATGTCTATGTATATCCTGGGTGGCTTTAGTCTTCCTTGAAGGGCACTACCATAAACATAATTTGCCAACTATTATTTTTCAACAATTGTTAGGAAATTTTCGAACCTCATTCCATTGTTATAGCATTGGAACTTATTGTACAAGCTATGAACTTTTATGTATTAATTGCTGCATTCAGAGAAAGTTTATAGAGCACTCTCATTGTATATGACACTTCAATCTATTTTTTCATTTGAAAATACAATAGCAGCCTAAAGTGTTGGTAACCTAAAGGACACTAGGACATGTCTTGGAACTATGTCCTTGAAATTGTAGGTTTTAGGCAGTAATTACCTGGTACATGTGGAATGGAGGGATCACGTATATGTGGCCGGGGGGATTAGTGGTTTTTGGACGATGTCTTGGAAGTTTGAGATCATTTAAATGTCCAGATGAGCCTATGCTACAATTTTTAAATTTTTGTAATGAAGTGATTCAAATTTTCTCTATCTTTTTTGGAAAACTTTTATTTTCTGTGATAACTCCATTTAATAGGATGACTTGTCTTTTAGAGGAGGACAATATTAATACTGGAATGCAGAAACTTTTTCAAATTACTGTGTTTTCTTTTTCCATTTTTGCTAGTGGCAATGTCTACATTCCATCAATATGATTTTGGCAAAAGCTTTATTTTTTGTAATCATGAGGGCCCTCACATGTAGTAGGGCAACAAATGTTAGGGTGCTTTAGAATAGTCTAGATTGTAGATTTAGTTTATTTCTATAGATAATATATATACAATTAATTGAGTTGTCCTAATTGGCTAGAATACTATGACTTTCATATGAAGAGTTATTTAAATTTCAATTGCATAACAAAAAGTTTACTCTCACTTCCTCAATTGATTCAATCCTTTTCGAAAAAGCATACAAAAATTTTACTCTCACTTCCTCAATTGATTCAATCCTTTTCGAAAAAGCATACAAAAATTTTACTCTCACTTCCTCAGTCTCGGACATTTACTCTACTACTCTGTTATAAGTAAACAGAAACAGCACCAATAAAAGGAGGAGAAATCACATCCCCTTAATGGTTTAGGCCAGGGGAGAACACTCTTGTGTGGAAACTAATTTCGAACGGCCTCTTCTCTAGTGTATTGGAGCTTTCTTTAATCTAGAAGGTCGAACCATCTTAACCCTTTTCTAACTGGGTGTGGCTTTGGAAAACTTGGACTACCCCTAGAATCATCCCCACTTCCATTGGCTTGACCTACTGAACTGAATCAGCACCAAGTCACTTTTAGCACGTAGGGCATTGGTACAGACCCTTCTTGCCCCATCTGCCACTCAGCTCCGGAGGACCCCAACCAGATTCTTCGGTAAGCCATGTTGCCTCCTCTATTGGAACAACCTGGGGACACCTTCCAAACCGACCTAATACAAATCTCCACGCATGGATCAAATCCAATTGCATATCTAATTCAGTCCATAACAGACATTCCTTGGGCAATCATATTTCCTATTGCCTGTTGGAACATCTGGCTCCTTAGGAATAAAATTGTCTTTCGGCCTTCATCGTCCCTCATCTCTCCCAACCTATCCACTGCACCTCATCTCATTCTTGCCAAAGTGCTTCAGTGGTGCTTCCTAACAAGGCAAGAAGGTCGCACACTAAATCGGGAGACAATTAGTGTCAGATGGATAGCCCCTGAACCAAGCTCTTTCAAACTAAATATGGATGGGGCCACTAAGAGCTGCCCACGCCAGGCCAATGGGGGCAGTATCATTAGAGATCATCTTGGGCAATGGTTCACTGGGTTCTGCAGAAACATTGGGCATACCACAGCCATTGAGGCAGAAATATGGGCCATAAGAAACGGGCTAACTCTAGCAAACGATCTAAACCTTAAGAATCTAGTAGTGGAAGTGGATGCCAAGTTAGCCATTGACCTAGTAGCTAAAGAGAACTCAACTCATCACAGGTTCAGTAACATCATTCTTAACTGCAGTACTTAATGAGCAAGCTGGGGATCACCAGAGTCTACCATTGTCACCAGGAAGCAAATAATTGCACTGATTTGCTAGCTAGCATTGGAAACAGCATAGATTTAGGGATTCAGTTTTTCAATACTGCACCTTACCGTATTAGTAATCAACTGACTTTGGGTGCCAGAACTTCTGGTACTATAATTTATTTATTATATGTTAGCTCCTTTATACCACCAGAGAGAGAGAGAGAGAGAGAGAGAGAGCAACGAAGGTACAACCAAGTTTTAAACGTGTTATATAGGCGCTGTTTGGGAACATGAAAATCAGGCTATTATAGCCTAATTTTGAAAATCAGCCCAAAAGCCCTCCTGTAGCAACCTTTTCCTTGGTTTTCAAAAAAAAAAAAAAAAAGAAAAAGGTGACTTCTGGCCGGCTGCTGCAGAGCGCAGCCTACACTGCCACCAACAGTGTAGGCTGCAGGCTTGATAAATTACATTTTTACCCCTATATATCAATTTAAAAAAAATAAAGTGAAGGGCAGAATTGTCATTTCAATTTAAACATCATTTCAAACACATTTTTCAATACAACAATCAACCCAAAAATTTAACCCAACTTCCCAAACACAAAAATAAAATAGCCTACTAAAATAACCAAATAGCCAAATAGCCTACTAAAATAGCCACTTCCCAAACGAGGCCATAGTCAGTGGTGGAGCCAAGGTTTTAACTCAGAAGAGGCACCATGAAAATTAAAATCTTAACAAAATTCACAATCTAATTTAACTTAACTTTTATTTGATGGCAACTAAAAATTAGTGTGATGCAAAAGTTATATTTCAATATAAGCTCAAGTTAACCAATTAAATTATATAAAAAATACACGCACAAAAAGAGATATAGAGAGGGATACAGAAAGAAACAAAATAAATGGTGAATAAATAATATATACGGGCTGCTATATATCATTTGTTTTTTTCACTGCTTTGAGTCACTGAATCAGATGGCAATATATTATTAGTTGTTATTAATTATGTAATAATTATTTATAAACAAATGAATTAATTATGAATATTCATATAAAAGGTGATAGGAAATCAGTAATATATAATATTTCTCTAATATACAATATATAAGAAATTTTTAATATAATTAAACATTTAAAGTAAAAAATTAAACATATATATATTTTATAAAAAGTAAAAAAAAATAGTGATATAAAAATTTCATAACATTACATGAAAGGTTTAAATTAAAATAATTATTTTTACAAGAGACAAAAGCATAATTTTTCAAAAATTGAGGGGCATGTAACCCTGGTCCTCACATGCCTCCACCCCTGTATATAATCAAGTAAAGTACAACTCAAATAATCATCTCCTGCAACATGCATTTAATTTCTCAATGGACGAGTAATAGGTCCACCAAACATTCTCAACCAATTAATTCATCAAATCAGTTGGTCAGTCTCAAAGCACTTAAACTGTTTGGTATTAAACTTGTATGGCAAACTTTTTCTAAAATATATAAAAAATAATAATTAAAAAAAAATGAAAACACACCTTTTCAATTTTTTTTAAAATTGTTTTCACAAATAAAAATGATATGAAAATGTTAGATGTTTTCTAACTATTCGTTATATTTGTTTCTATAAACATGAAAAACAAAATTGATATATAGAAGAGGTAACCTTAACCATGCTCTCAGATCTCAGCAACCAAATCCAACACACAATCAAAGTGATACCATGAGAAAACATCATCACATCACATAAAATGGAACCATGTCTTCTAATTCCTTTATCGTGACGAACAAATTAGGTATGAATTCTTATCATTGGAGAAACATGTAAATTGACAAAAAAAATTCTCAACTCCGGATCAGATTTCCGGGGAAAAGCATAGCAGAGACCTTAATGGTCTTATTTAAACAAATAGGTAGTATCTAAAGTTCAGGAAAAAGAATTCCAAACTAGCGACGAGTTACCAAACTCTGCCAACTGCCGCAAAATATAAACGCCCTTCATACATGAGGCAAAAGAATCAGGATGTTGCCTGCTTCAGATATGCTATGAGGTCAGCAAGCTCCTGTGGCTTCTTCAGTCCAGGGAAAACCGTCTTGGTTCCAGGGATGTACTGCACAGAGACAACATACAAACAATTAGTTCATAACTTTCACTTGTTTGTCTAATGCTGTAGCTGGACAAAGATCAAACAAGTTCCCTTGAACATTCAATACGTTTCATTCACTCACGCAGTCTCTCGTTCTCTCTCTCTCTAAACCCTCTCAAAGGATCGATTCATCTCTCGTTGATTCATCTCAGAATGATACAATCTCAGTGATTCATCTTGGAGATTTCGAGTTTGATTTTGAAGTTCTCTATGTTTCGGTGATTCTCTCTCTCAATTTCGAAGCCTATTTTGAATGTGAGAATAATTGTTAATGTCTTTGTAAACCCTTATTTTGAATCCTCACGCCTTTAAATCTCGCCTCTCTCTCAACCCTCTCTAAATCCTTCTCATTCTCATAGATTCATCTTTGAGATTCAGAGCGATTTCGATTTCGAAGCTCCACTGCTACCACCATCTGCACCAGTTTGATTTCTCTGATTTCGATTTCATCTGAATCTCTGATTTCGATTTCAAAGCTCCACCGCCACCACCATCTGCACCGCCACCGCCACCGCCACCAGCGAGGTATCGATTTCTCTCTCTCTCTCTCTCTCTCTCTCTCTCTCTCTCTCTCTCTCTCTCTCTCTTAAGCTCTTTCTTCCCGTCTCTCTCAATTTGGTTATTGAAATTGAAATTGTGAGTAAGAAAATACAAGTTGATTTGTGTCTGAACACATCCTTTTCTTCTTTTCCTGACTCTCTGCTTCGTTGAACTAGATTTAAGTCTTTGCTTCAAGTCCGGATGTGAGAGAGAGAGAGAGAAAGAGAAGGAGGAGTTGATTTGTGTCTGAACACATCCTTTTCTGATCTGTTATGTTGAAAAAGTTGAAAGATTTCTTAATATACACTTACCCATTTACAATCCCATATATACATTTACTTTCCTTTTTCCAGATTCTCTTTAGCTTGAGGTATAGATCTCCAATCTCTTCACTTTCTCTACCTTCAAATCTTGTGTGTATGTATATTTGGATTTATTTGTGTATATTTGTTTATATACCAAGCTCAAGTTGAAGTTCTCCCTTTCTTGTTCTCTGTTAGATTTCTATTTTTTGCCCCTTTTTTTCCTGGGTTTTAGAATGAGAAATTATGGGCAACTTGTTGTTTTTGTTTTTGTTTTTGTTTTTTTCCTGGATTTTTGAGCTGGGTTATGTTCATATTTATTTTTATTTTTTTGGGTAAAAATTTTATTTAAAAAAAAAAAATTTGTTTTGGATGCATCTCTTTCTCTTTTCTTTCATAGCCAAAAAGGCCTTACCAAACCATTTTGTTTCTTTTCACCTGTCACCAAACTTCTGTTCTTTGTAGTTTAGCCTAGTTCCTGAAAGATAATTCTCTAATTGCATGGAATTCATATGAAGGTGGTTATTTTCTATTTTTAAATTTGATCCCCACTCTAAAAATTAGCCCTATTCTTGGATTCTTGTCTTGAGGCTCTTATTTAGAAAGACTTTGGGAAAATAAATCTCATAAAATTCTACTAAATCTTCAGATCCAAATTAATTGTATATCTGGATATGGATTATGTTGCTTAGTAATTTTTCTAGTTACCCACTTATCAATCCAAAAAATTAATAGTTACCTACTTGCTACATCGGTTCTACTAGTGAGGAGAGATGCAAATATGCAACAGATCTCTTTCCTGGTATACGACCAATTGTTGACCTACTATTATGGACTGTGTTAGTATTTGACAAAAGATGGGTTCGGAGCACCTTGATTGTTGTAGCAAGATTTGTATCGTACAGTTGGATGGTCGCAGAAGGTGACATGATTGACTGGGTGTCCTAACTAAGTTGTGCTATGTTGTATAGGATATTTTTTAGTCCATGGGACATTTTGTCATGGGTTAAAGTTTTCTGGTGGCTTTTTGTTTGTTTTGAAGCGTGGAAAATTTAGTTACATAATCTTTGCTTTCCACCTTTTTTTGTTTTGATACTAAAATTCTAATCCAAGAACGGCAGCGCAGATCTTGCTGTTGCTTTGTCTATACAGATATGGGATTTCAATTTAGGCCGGTTAAGGGGTCATGATGAATCAAGTCCATTGGAAATGGGATATGGTGCAAGCGATGCAGGATTTATGAAATTGATAAATTACTGGTAGCCTTTATAAATCTCTCACTAAAGGCTACTAGGATTTATGCAGGATTGATAAATAAATAAATATATATATATAGATTATGGGTTTTAGTTTGAGTAAATTGTAGATTGAGCTTCCATTGATTGTGTGTTCATATGCATGCATGTATGATATTTGGTTTCGGAACCTAAATTTACAATCTAAATGTTCTTTCATATTTGGATTGCTTTCTTCAGGTAATAAGAGCAATATAGAGGCATAAAATGTGAATGAAGAAGGAAGAGTGCATCCAGATTGCAGAAATGCATCAAACCCTTATCATCAATGTAGTTTCCTCTTTGCTACAAACTTTTGTTACCCAAATTGTAACTTGAAAGCGGTTGAATTTAGTTTTCACTGAGTGGCACTATTTTCTATTATCTTCACATATTACATAGCTGAAATATTGTCTTGGTTTATCCGGTTGTTTGGAAATGTGCTTGCTGAATTTTGGCTGGCTAACCTCTATTTTCGTAGAGTTGTCCAATTTATTTTTCCTATTACACATTTTTGTAAATGTAGGGTTACTGACTCCATTATAAGTTTTTTAAGTTCCTTGTGTTGTGATAATAATATGTCATTCAGGTGCCCTATATTGTTGTAATTTTCCTTGAATTACCTAACGTCTTTGTAGACACTATCAGGAGAAATTTAGGCTACTGGTGTTAAGGTTTAGCACAGTTCAGTTGCTGCTGTTCCTAATTCGCATGAAGATTTACATGATGAAATATAAGATCGTGAAGATCATCCGAACGGGGACAATGATACTCTTGCTAAGGAGAATGTGCAGGTTGACTTCACCAAACTCACAGAGAGGCAGAAAAAAAATGTTCGAGTTAAGGCTAAAGAGGGTAAGAGTGAATCAGTATTTGCCCTCATCTTTACATTATTTTTATCTTCTTGTCATTATCATTTTCCTAATCCCATGTAGGTCTATGGTTCTCTGCATGCAGAATGAGGCTAGAAAAGCCAATCAAACTGCCATGGTGGCAGAGAAGAAGAGAATGGAAGCTTCGCCAGAGTCTAAGGGTGTTTCTAAAGAAAAATAGATTGAGGAGAGGAAGAAAAAAATTGGCAAGCTTTTGGATTCGAATGGTTTGGATATGACTAAGGCATATATGCTAGTCCATAGGGGTTAAAAAGAGCCTGCTCCGTTTGGTTGGGATGGTATGATTAGTTATTTTTGGTTATGTAATCATATATTTCACGTTGTGTGTCGTGCGTAACTTAATTCATTTTCTTAAATATTATTTGCACATACATTTTCAACTTTGGAATGCAGCTAAACTCAACAAAAGTCTTTGTCCCAATTACTTGGGGTTAACTAAAGGGATCCATTTCCACCAATTGCTTCTATTTGCAGTCTTATCAATTTGTATCTGGGAGATTGGGAACAGAATGTCATTCTTTCCCTGAACTGCATGAACTTTGATGAACTCATCGCTTACTTGCACAAGCACTATAACGAACCATATCTTCTTGGAAGAGAACTTTTTAGTTGGTTGGATAAAATGAAAGAATAATTGTTGTTACATGGTCAAATAAACAGCATAATACAGTGTTGAATTATTGGTATAGTACATATCTTAGTATATGTCTGCATTCTCATGGGTTCAAGATATTTTACGTATATTGTGCTTGGAAGGCTGGAAATAGATATGTTGTTGGAAACTTCTTTAATTCTCCAATATAAAGATAAGCTTAAGTTACCAAAATGAATATTAAATTGGTCACCAAAATGAATATTAAATTGGTCACCAAAATGATTGCCATGTTTGATTACGAAGAGATATCAATACTTGAGAGTACTATAATGGAATGAGAGGAATAGTATTTGTCAGGCAGACCTCATTGACGGTTAATGGCATGTTGAAGTGTGCAACACTTATGGAAGGGTGGAGATCACCATTTGCTAGTATGATCAGTAGTGTTGTAACGCCCTCAAAATAAGCCCAATAATCATACATTCTTAACATGTTCAGACATAGGAGAATAAAGCATAAATACATTTCATTAGCGTATTTCTTACAAATGTAATACATGTTAACAACAAAAGCAAATGCCCTATGGGCTTACAGCTTTCCAAGTCAACACTTGGTTACAAAAAGAAGAGTCTAACTCTATACAAAATGAGCCATTGGCTTGATTTACATGTAATATAAATAAAGTAATCACAAAAGATGACCCAGCCACTAATTCTCTCAAGCTACGTCCTTGGAGGTGGCATGCTACCTGTACCTGAAAATGATATCCCATATAGGGTGAGTCAACGCCCAGTAGAGATATGCTAAACATTGTATGGGTAATAACTAAAATATCAGCATTTGATAAATGTTCAATTCACATAAATCAATTTATATATTTCATTTCAAATACATAACCAATGTGTCCATGTTTTTCTTCCATCTCTTAACCAATTTCTCAATTCACAATCCTGGCTCAGAACCTGGCCATATATTTTAAGTGAGATTACATCCCATATCAACAACGTTTCTATTTCAATTGAAATAACAACTCAAAGTAATCATTTCATGCTTCATAATAGATACACATTTTAGTACTGTATCCATCTCAGACAAAACACTTCCATATTCCACATATGATACACATTTTAGTGCTGTATCAATGTCAAACAAAACACTTCCATACTCCACATATGATACACATTTTAGTGTTGTATCAATGTCAAACAATATCTGGTTTAGAGGTCCATCCCCTATCTTCCCCTAAACTGTGGAGTGCATTCCCTATCTCCTCCCACACAACACAATGTATATAAACACATATCATATACATAATCAAACCAATACATAAAATTTATGTATTATATCAACCGCCATATTCAATGGCATACTCAATTGATTAGTTTTAGTTTGCCTAATCATCATGCATTGTCTACAACAATCAAGACTATCCTCCACCGATAGCCCAAAGCAATTATTTCTAAACAGATAATAATTACGTTCAACAGATAAATATCAACAATTTCAAAAGTGAGCGATTAATAAATCCAACTTCATTATTCCATCTCAAAATGAGCCAATTTCAATATATTCAACTCAATTTCATATTCTCATAATTTTTCCAAATTAATTATACCAATTAATTTATGCAAAAATTAGGGCTTTCTCCCCCGTTTCTCAATATTAACCCAAAAGTTCAAATATCAACAACTCTTCAACAATACCATCATTTTGAAACCCAAATACATATTCAAGAGTCAAAATAACAAAACCCTTTTTTATTAATTTTGAAACCCCAAGTCCCAAAATTTCCCAACTCAAACCATCTATACAAATAGCTCAATATTTATGTTAAAACACATAAGAATGAGTAGGAATCCCTACCTCAAATTTCGGAGCTCAACGGAGAAGAAGATGAAAACTCAAAGTGCTCCAAATCACGAGATTCTCGGATCAAAAGATAGCCCTTGACAAACTCAACACTTTTTGTAAAGGCTCAAGGGTAGGAGATCACCCTAACTAGATCAAATCTAAGAGAGAATGTGAGGTTTTAGAGAGAGGTGGTCTCCAATGGTGTTTTTCGAAAAGTAAGAGAGAGAAAGGAAACCAAAAAGTGATCCAAAAAGTTGAATCCCGAAGTGATATACCAGTCGCCCCGCTCGAGCGTGGAAACCCCCGCTCGAGCGTCAGACACAGACTCACGCTCGAGCGTCAAAATCGCTAGTCGAGCGTAGATTGCACACTTCCAGAAGTTTTGTAGACATGGTTCCCGCTCGAGTGTCAAACTCCCCGCTCGAGCGGAGGAACAAAAACAAAGGGTCACGCTCGAGCGTCAAAACTCCTGCTCGAGCGTCTGAAGACCTGCAAACAAAAGTACTGGGAGGTCGAAAATTACGCTTGAGCGTCAAAACACCCGCTTGAGCGTCAAAAGCGCCGCTCGAGCGTGAAAGCCAAAATCTGGGCATCAACTTTTGGTTTCAAAGCACAACCAACTTGTTTCAAACCTGCCCAACACAACCCAAGACTCAAATACAAAGAGTAAGGGAAGGAAATGAGAATGAGACAACAACACAACCACGGAACCAAGTCCGGAACACAATATACAAAGGAACGGAAAATCGGGATCGCTATAAGTGTTAAGTAAGTGTTCTTCTGATTTGATTTGGATAGGAATTTTGCATTATGTGTCCTAACGTATTTTACTAGCCCAGTGAATATTCATTTGTTCTACTAATGATGCAGAATAACACAAATAAGCCAACAGCATGCCATTATGTGTCCTAACGTATTTTATTGTCCCAGTGAATATTCATTTGTTCTACTTCTTGGTCTGGTATGAGCTACTATGAGGAGATGACGCATTTATGGAAGGATTATCAGGTACATTATTTGCGAGCAAGTTTGCAGTCTAGTATTTGTCATGGTATACATAGATTCATATGCTTGCTTAGGAAGTTATTAATTTTTCTAGCACTAATACACACATGCACTCACACAAAAGAAAATAAATAAATAAAATAAAAAAGGAGGCAGTGGAAAGAAGAAAGATTTTTTTTAAAAGAAGTAAAAGTTACTGGCTAGACAAAAAAACCGAGTTTGGTGGCATTTTGTTGTCACATGGAACAACAGCCATTTTAGATGAAGGGATAATGCCTTCACAATGTTTTCCCTAAGGAGTAAGGTTGAGCAATCAAACTAGAATTTTGTGTTTGTTATTTATTGAAATAAATGAAAAAACCAATTTGAACCTAGACAAAGAGTAATCTGATTATCACGTTGTCTGAGCTTGAGGGATCATTTATCAATTCACTTTTTGCAGGTGGTTCATGTTGTAAAATCATATTCCAAACTTGCAAATAATGATCTACCTGTTGATATCCAAAGGTTGAGATGTCGTGCTCTGTATTATGGTCTCCGCTTCTCTCCTTCTATTGACAATCTTGGGAAGGTTAGAACTTTTGTCTCTCCAGCATTCATCTGCCAAATAAATTTGGAATCTAGTTCCAATTACAATTGAATTGATCTTACCAAAATTCTGAATGCTCCTTAAAATTTTATTACAAATTTTGGGACTTCCTATGTTGAATTGATAATGATTATAATCAATCAAACATTTGCCACCATGCATGGTTTTGGATCTATTACTCCATTTGAAATGGAATGAAAATTTTTTTGAAATCTCATTAGCATTTAAAACCCTACGAGGTTTGTATAGAATGTTGCTCCGAGTATGATGTAGGTGGTAATTTACTTTTGGGAGGCCTCCTATGGGGATATTCCTGTTAAATTAGGTTCTGAGAATACATGACAGTGAGACCGCAGAAGCTGGTGGAGCGGCTGAGATCCCGTAGGGGAAGATACATTGCTCTTCATCTGAGATATGAGAAAGACACGTTATCATTCACTGGCTGTACTCATGGTCTTACTGATGCAGAATCTGAAGAGCTAAGAATAATGAGGTAAATATCTTGTATATATACATGCAAAATTTTATTCATCAAAAAAATGATGATATACCTATGTACAGATGTACGTATGTGATTTCATACAATTGTACATGTCTAGGCTATATGTTGACAAGTGGCAAAACTTCCTGCCTCTGCATTGGATGTAATGTACCTCCACTGGAAGATGAAGAAGATAAATTCAACAGAACAGAGAAAATGAGGCTTTTGTCCATTAACCCCTGAAGAGGTGGGAATATTTCTTCAAGCTCTCGGTTACCCTCCATCAACATTGATTTATATTGCTGCTGGGGATAGTTTGTGATGCTCGACGCATGCTTTGGTTGGATATGCTATGAGGTAATTTTTCTTGTCTGGGAAATAAGGCTTAATTAATCTTTGAATGTGTTAAGAAATGTCAAGTGTTTAACATGAACCACTATAGGATAGTGGAAAGCACAAAGGGTCTGTTAAAAACCATCCTCTGCGATGAAAAGGTCTCAATAACGTAGTGTCTGGCTGAGACCAAACAAAATTATTAGCATTTGAACCATGTAGAATGCAAGAATGAGGGCCAAGATGAAAATCCCTGTGGAGAAGAAAATGGTTTAAAGGCCTGCTATTATCTGCTTCTTTGTTAAAATTTGTTGCAATTGGTAGTCAATTTCTTTGTTAAAATTTGTTGCAATTGGCAGTCAATTGGCAGTCAATTTCTTTCATTTAAAGCAGATAATTGGCACTCTATAATGACCATTATCATTCATACAATGTCCTTGTGTATCTGGCAATTATAATTCACCATTCTTTTACCATCATCGTTCATTTACAACCTGTTTGGACGGGAGAAGCAAGTGAAAATTACATGCGGCAGCTATATGTTATAAAAAATTAATTGTCAATTATTTTCTTGTCTCCACATTGAATATTTTCACACGTGGCAGCTATACTTACTCGGGAGAAGCAAGTGAAGAGTTTGACAGGGATGATAATACTTTGACACTCATAAAACCATCTCCTCTTCAAAGGATATTCGAAGTCCACTTGAAGTCGGATCAGTACACAGTGGAAAAACGGGGTATCGAACGGTGATTTGGAAGAAGACAAGACAAAATAATTTAAAACCCAACTTTGTTTGATTGTGAGAAGCTATTTTAACTTCGAATGATCATCATGATGGATATGAAGTTGCTACATGTAGAATTTATGTGAGAGGAGAGGGAAAAAGCCATTGGAGGGAATATGATGAAGCTTTTTTTATTTGTTCTTGTTCTTTTACTTTTTCCCCCCCTCTAATTCTTTTTATCTTGTTTAATTGGATTATAGTGTACTGTATGGTTCCAAATGTATCATCTGTTGCATATAGTTTAGGCTCATCTTTGGATATAGTTGGAAGACAAGTGGTATTTTTAATATTATAAACCATATTAGTGTGCTTTCTATTCCTTTTTAATTTTTTTGGGCAAATTACACTTCTTGACCATTTTGATTTTAATTGATGTATTTAAAGTCTGAACATAAATTGTTTCTATTCTTAGGTGTGCAATGCATTGTTTCTTATTTTTAATTTTGTTTTCAATCTTAGTTTATTTATTATTTTAATAAACATCAATTATTAGTTCTTAATAATTGTTTGAAAGGTATTTTTTTTGTTCAACCGTATAAAATTAGCACAATTTAAAAATTAAAAAAAAGGATATGGCGGCGTTTAAAAAACGTCACTATATCCCACCCCAACGGTTAGATTTTTAAAAGGTATAAATGTCTACGACGGCGTTTTTAAAAACGTCGCTAAATGCCATAGTGACGTCATAGTACCGTTAGTAGGACATTTGGCGGCGTTTTTAAAAACGCCACCTATACTAATATAACGACGTTTCTCAAATGCCATAAAGCTATAGCGACGGCCGCATCGTCGGCGTTTGGTACTAAACGTCACAAAAAGAATTAGCGACGTTTTTAGTACTTTTAGCGGCGTTTTTTAAACGCCGCTAAAAGTAGATTTTCCAGCAGTGTTTATTGATGAAACACATAGTACAAAGTACACATACAACAACATCAATAAAGAAAGGCGAGTGCAAAGAGCATCACAATATGCAAGATCATCCCAACTATGTTGGTACCAACTTGTACACCCAATCATTTGCTAGCACAATACCAAGTTGGTGAAAAACCAACCAACCGCAAAGCACCAATAAAAACAATAAAAACTCAACCACCCAGCTTTAGTAACCCCAAAGTCACACCAGATCACCACCATACCACAACAGCAGGGCAGACATGAGCCAAAATAGGTAGCACGTAGCAGTAGAACACCTATTTCAGGCAATGCCTTACACTGCCTAAATTTGAAACAAAATCCTGAGCTGTAAAATGGAACCCTTTTATACGTGATCTTGCCCACAAAGCCACCCTCACCTTCACCAATTCCCCTATCTCAGCATAATCTGGTTGACTTCCATTAAAAACACAATCATTTCTTGCTTTCCAAATAGTAGTGCAATCGGTAATGATTTCCAGATCAGATGTTCCTTTTTCTTGAGTTTAACTCCCATCCACCACTGGAGCAGCCCCTCCACACTTGCTAGTGTTGCCTAGCAAATTCCCCACCAATCCAATACCTCAGACCATAACCTCCACACACCTGGACGGAGTAACAACACATGATTCCCTGTTTCTGGTTCAGATTTACAAAATGGACAAGTAAACTCCTCAGTACTACTAATTACTCCAAGTCTTTGTAGAAAATCTGTTGTTTTCGCCTTCCTTCTCCTTCGCATCACAATAGACGGTGTAATCTAAACCCCTTTCTGGAATTATCAAGACCGATGCTGTAGTCAATCTAGTCTTAAGTTCTTGGAAAGACTTTTCACAAGCCTTATTCCACACAAACTTGATACCCTTCCTAGTCAACCTAGTCAAAGGTGCAGCTAATCTAGAGAAGTCTCTTACAAAGCGTCGATAATACCCCACTAACCCCAAGAAACTCCGGATCTCAAAAACATTCTTAGGTTGTTCCTAATCGTGTACAACGTCTATCTTTGAGGAGTCCAAAGTTGCTCCCTCACTCGACACTACATGGCCTAAAAAATTCACCTCGGTTAACCAAAACTCGCATTTATCAAATTTGGCATACAAACGGTGCCCCTTAAGCAATTCAAGCACTACCCACAAGTGAGCCTTATGTTCCTCCTCGGAGGTTGAATAAATTAAGATGTCGTCCACAAAGACGACCACAAAAAGGTCTAAGTATTCCCAAAAAATTTTATTCATCAAATCCATAAAAGATGCCAGTGCATTAGTCAACCCAAACGGCATTACAAGCAATTCTTAGTGGCCATAACGCGTACGAAAGGCCGTTTTCTGGATGTCCTCTTCCCGGACTCTCAACTGATGGTACCCCGACCTCAAATCTATCTTGGAGAAGCAGTGAGACCCTTTAAGTTGGTCAAACAAATCATCAATTCTACGTAGAGGATACTTGTTCTTAATGGTAACCCGATTCAACTTGCGGCAATCAATACACAACTGCAATGACCCATCTTTCTTCTTCGCAAAGAGAGCCAGTGCTCCCCAAGGTGATGTACTAGGGTGAATGAAGCCCTTATCTAAAAGCTCTTGGAGTTGAATCTTCAATTCATATAATTCGGCAGGTGCAAATCTATACGGTGACATGGAAATCGGTGTCGTGCCAGGCACTAATTCAATGGAGAACTCGATCTCCCGGTGGGATGGAAAACTAGTAAGATCCTCGGGAAAGACATCTGAATTTTTACAAACTACCCTTGGTAACTCAACACAGGTCCTGTCACTCTCACTATCCAAGAGTGTTGCAAGAAGGCCACTAAGCTTGCTCCTATTACGACGGTCAAAAACTGGCGACACGGTCCTATCAATTCGGTTCCCTAGAAAATAGAAACAATCATCACCTGAGGTATATACAGTAACTCTCTGACAGTAACAATCAATCACCACTCGGTACAAAAATAATCAGTCCATGCCTAAAATGACATCAAAACTCGACATGTCTAGCAATACAAAAGCAAACGGGAGTCGACGCCCAGCGACTTCTATCTCACAATCCTAACACCCCTGGTCTAATTCAATTATACCCCCAATAGGTGACTCCACTCTAAGCGGAGTTGCTAGTTATGCCACCTTTAACCCCAATGCAGAAACAAATGCAGCAGATATAAATGAATGAGAAGCACCCGTGTCTATCAACACGCTAGCCAAAGCATTACACACAATAAAAATACGTCTCACAACTGAGGATCCCGGTGACTGCTCTGGCGCGGTGGTAGCATACACACGCCCTTGTGGCCCCTGATAAACTTGCTCCTCCCTTGGAGCATAGGCTTGATACACCGATTGAGCCGAAGCGGCTCCCTGGTTAGCACGTGAGGTCTGTGCAGAATGAGCCTGCTAGTGGCTCTGTGTCTGTCTCGAACCTGATGCGCATCCCAACTGTCGACAAGCCTTCTTCATGTGCCCTGGCTGACCACATTGAAAACAATTAAACCCCTGAATTTTATTCTGGGGCTGGCCTTGAGATCGGTTAGGTGGTGGTGGTGGTAACATCAACTGCCCTCCTCCTTTCTGTGGGCACACAAAGGCTTTGTGACCCGGTTGGCCACACTTGAAGCAAGAAAAGCCACTTTGAGCACTCTTTCCCGAGCCCGAACTAGGCAAAGGAAAAGTGGATCTAGACTACTGGGGCTGGGATGAGAAATTGCCCCTACTCCTCTTATTTTGCCTATAGTCCCCCTAGGATTCCTGGCCCCTAGACCTCGAACCCCGATGTCTCTCCTCAGCCTGCACAGTAACCTCCACATGTGCCGCCGCCTCCATGAGACGAGCATAGTTCTGAACCATATTTTCGGCAACTTTGTACAAGATCTTGGTTCTTAACTTCTTCTCAAACTCAATACAACGGCACTCTTCTGTTGCCACCAACTCTGGTGCAAACCGGGACAAACTAGAAAAGGCCGCCTCAAACTCGACCACAGACATGTTATTTTGTTTGAGGTCCAAAAACTCTTGCCTTAATCTCTCTCTAGCAGTGGGAGGTAAGTACTTATCTTGGAAAGCAATCACAAAAGCTTCCCATGTCGGCTCCACTAACCCCTGGCGTACTTCCACCACTGACCCTCCTTTAAGATAGTAACTCACTAGAGTCACCCTTAGTTCACTATCCACGATGTGAAGCATCTCAAATGTCTTCACTATTTGTTCGAGCCAATCATCTGCTTTCTTGGGCTCGTGGCCACCAAGGAACTCATCCAGTTTGGCCCGCAAAAACTCCCAAGTAAGGAAACCCGCGGTGTTTTCTTGGGCTTGGTTTTCAACCTTCAACAAATTCATAGCCCCTGCTATCTCTCGGGCTAGGGTCCTTATTGCGGTTTGACCCGCTTGTTCTACTTGTTCAGCCACATTAGCTTGGCCTGACTCTTCCTCTTGTATCAGAACCTCTTGGGCCGGTACCTTATGCACACCCCCGACGAGGCCTACCACGTCTCCCGTCTCTACCACCACGAGTTTGACCTCTTCCTGACATCCTATAAAGGACAATAGAAATAATTTAGCACACTAACCCATATGTGCCCGCAACTTGCCTTACCTGTTTAATCACAACAATTATATATATTATCTACTATATAGACATTTCTATTTCACTCCACATAAGCACTTAGTCATGTAAACACATACGGATTATCCTTTTACGATGAAATTCGTCCTGCGAAAAATCAAGAACTCTTAGTAGAACGAGTATTAATCAAATACCCTTCTAAGAAGACCTCAAGGAATTTAACAGGCGTAAACAACATCCCAAAAGTCCAATCCCATACCCATATAGCCACATAAGCATGTTATCACATTGTCACAAAATGTATAACATCTTTCTATCATGCAACCTATCATGCAGCATGAACCCATTGTGGTAAAACAACCACTTCCCACGAGCTCCAAGTATTCGAATCCGGTAACTCTAATACCAAGTTGTAACGCCCCAATTTTCATACCCAAATGACAATACAATAATCATGGCCCTTTTTAAGGAAAACCAATCATACAATCCCACACTTGCATTTCATAATGTAAATAGTTCCTCATGCGATAATACATTAATCCGACATCAAGTAAATGAACAAATAAATACCCCAAAGGGTTTACAAGTTTCTAAGGCTTAAGCCCAGTTACACATAACGGTTATTCAAACCTTACATACAAAGCCCTTGGCTTACAAATAGAATCATAGTAAATGAGAACCTTGTGCTCTCAACACACACACTTTTCCACGCCCTCAGTTAGGCGGATTCATCACATCTTTTCCTACACAAAAATCCCGTAGGGTGAGCATAAAGCCCTGTCATGACCCAAACCCGCCCCTATAGGTTTAGCGTCGTAACCGGCCAGTAATCCTAGGATTACCGAAGGCCTCTGAGACAGATTAGCATAATATTAGAGGCTAGCGGAAGCAAATAACAAATATTCAAACATCCATTGAGCTGTGCAGACTTATGAAAGATGGAAAAATTTTAAACTTTTTTTTTTTATATATACGTACCTACACATCATCTCTACGTCATCATATATATATACAGATTAGACAAAAAGGGACTTTGCTCTTTTTACAAAATAACAAGACTTGTTTAACCAAACTAGAAAACAAAACTTGAACTTTATGCAATTAGCCATAACCCTTAAACATATCTGGAACTTCTATAGGAGACACATAGGCTGGCTGACAAAACAGAATCCAAGCAGAAGCTCTAGGCCTAGTCACGCGCCTAATTACCTACATACGTAAATAATACAGTGAGCTGGAGCCCAGTGAATAATAACAGAGTAAAGATTTTACTGAATGATGTCAATACAGAAATAGAGTCTTGTACATAGAATAGATTCATATTCGTATTATTATTCAATTCATATACAGAAATCAGAATTCATGTTTGATCATACATAGTTCATCCGTTAGCATTAACAGATCATTTACAACGCATCTTAGATCATACTTGTCAGTTCCATAAAGAAACCTCCGGACTGCGAACTTGTAAACTTGTCAGTTCCATCTAAGAACTGCCAGCCGGCTACAGATAGCGTGCCAGTTCCATAAGGAACCTCCGGTACCGGTCACTTGTAACATACTTGAATCATAGCATAATGTCATAAATGCTTGTTATTGTTGGACAATCATTCATAGTATAAGACATGGCATTTCATTCAACAGATCTTATTTCATATGCCGAAAATAACTTAACTTGAACGTAGCTTTACTAAGTTCTTACTCACAGTGTTCTGGTGCTTGATTGGTCCCTGCGCTTGACCCTACATAATTCATAACACATTGGGTCATATCACAATTCATTCCGTTCTTTAACTTGTTTAACATTCTTAGGCTCCTTTTATGTTCTTTAATTCATTTACAATGTTTAATGCATGCCTAAGAATGCTTTGACATGAAAGAGAACGGAAAACAAAGCATAAAACATCTTTTCAAAATTTCTAAAATAGGGCTCTCCGCTCGAGCGGACCCATTTGGTTTGCAAAAGTACTGGCTGCTTGCAAATTACGCTCGAGTGAGACTTTTGATGCTCGAGCGAGGAGTCTAGTAAAATAGGGTACGCTCGAGCAGGACTCTCCACGCTCGAGTGGACAGGTCGAATTTTGGGTTTTTCCAGATTATGTTTGAGCTTCAAAACTTGGTTCCAACCAATGTAATTAATATGAGAAGACTCATATTTCCACCATATAACTTTTAACATGAATATAAGGGCCAATTTTACAAGATTGGAATCTCAAATTTACATAAATCCATCTCATAAACTCTAATCACATGAAACTCACTTCATAACTTCAAAGCTCATGCAAATTAATTTCCATATCATTTTGAAATATACATGCATGTGAAATATAGGCTTCATTTTCAACTTAAATAGTACAATTGATGATCAACTTCATGAAATTCAACATTATCATGCTTGCGTATGCCAAATAACCTTCAATTCATTATAAAATGCACGTTTGTAATCAAATATTCAAACTCATGACAATTCCCTTACATGCATGTACATACAAACTTCAAATTCGTCAAATTCAACTCAATTCATGTTCTTCATATAAAGCCCAATTCCAAGCTCACAAATTCTAAAACTTGAATTGAGCTTTCAAAATAATTTCAAGACTTGGGTTCATACATGGCTTATCTAAAAACATAAAACTCTTAAATAATCAAGAAAATATTATCAATTTTAAATCATTTACATCAAAACTCCTTTAATTTAAAAATTGAACTCATTTGTTCATAAATTCATAATTTTCCAAAGCTTAGTTCTTATTTCATCAAGACATGAAATCAATTCCAAGAAATCTATGATGTGTGTAAATTTACATCTCATATATATCAAGGTTTCCAAACCCAAGCTCAATTGAAGAATTATAATTATTTCCATAACCATAAACATGCATGTAACCCATTTCATGTTTAGAACTCAATTTCCTTCCATAATTTTGAATCCAATTCAATTTCTTCATCATTTTACTAATTCCTCTTAAATCATGAAATTGAAATTATAAACTCTTTGAAAGATATATTTGCATGTATGAAATTAGGATCAAAACTATTGATTTTATATTTTTCCCAAGCAAATCATAATTTAATTTTTGAATTACTCTAATTTATATTTTTATTAATTTTTTCTCATATCCCAAATTTAAACTTATAAGTCTTTTACACATGAATTAAATATAAAACCTTGAAATTCTAACATGCATGTAAGGATGAGCTTCAATTTATGAAGAATAACAAAAATCAAACTCTAACTAATTAATTTCCAAATTTATTTCCATAATCTTAAACATAATTCCAATTTTCTTCATCTTCTTGCTAATTCCTATTAATTACATGATTTGGAGTCCAATTTCATCTTTAATTTCAAGTGTAATATAAAGATTCTATAAAAATTAAGCATGATTTCATACCTTAAACTTTAATTTCAGCATTTCAATTGATTCTCCTCTACTTCCCCTTTTCTTTTCTTCATTTCTTTCTTTAATCCATAGCTTTTCCTTGAGTTCTTCTCCATTTCCAGAAATGGTACTAACTTGGACTCACACACACACACACACTCTCTCTCTCTCTCTCTCTCTCTCTCTCTCTCTCTCTCGGTTTTTTCTCTTTCTTTCTCCATATTTTTTACTCCAAGGCTCCGGCACATATATCACACACTCACACACCATTACTCTAGATTCATCTATACTTTTCTTTGATTAATAAATGAATAAGATTAGCTTAGTGGCTAATTATATATTAACTTAATTAAACCCACTTAGTCTTGACTAATTACAAGTAACACTTGGTCCATTAAACCCAATTAAGTCTTGATTAGCACATAATTAAATTACTCTTAACTAATCACAAACCCCACATAATTTAATTTATCTAATTTGACTTCCTTTAGAGCCCAATTAATTATATTAAAATTTATCATTCTAAATTAGATTTTTAATCAAACTCTCAAAAGACTCCAAATATTAAATTAAACTTATTTCTATCCTCAATTTTGGTTTCTTAAATCATTAAGGCTTCTAATTTCATATTAAACCTCAAAGTCTTTGTCAATAAATTACATATTCAATTGAACACTTCATAAATAAATTTAATTCATAATAATCTAAATTCTCAATTCTCATAACTTGATTAGCTCTGATTCGGACCCAATTAATCAAGTCTCAGTTTCATAAATCTGAATTGAACATTTAATTAAACTCCCATATAGTTTGATACTCGAAATTAAAATAATTCAATTCACCAATTTTACTCTCTTAAGCCATTTAGGCTTCCAATTTCTAATTTCAAAATAAATTCTCAATAGAATCTTATACGAATCAGCCTCCACAACTTTCATAAATCCCAAATTAAATCAGAGTAATGGGCAATCAAACTTCACTTCTCCTTGATTAATTAGATGCTAATTATTATATGTGGTAGGGTCGTCACAAGCCCAATAGGACATCCTTCACAAAGTATATATATTTTATACAAATCTCAAGAGATGAATGTATATGCCATGCTATGCCTTTTTACAGATAAATCACATCTTCATCTTTTGAAAACCATCATACTCAATGATGCCATGCAATTTCCATTATTCAAAGCTTAACAATTTAACTCAAGGAGCGGTAAATACAACTCTGTAAATCCCCTAGGTCGATGTCTGCAAGTAGACTATACAAGTACTACCAATTTGTCATTTTTATCGGTATTAATCAGAAGGCTCGACACCTCTAATCTGTCATTTTTACCAGTATTAACTGGAAGACTCGACACCTATAATCTACACCACCTTTTAAGACTTATCACCGTATTTACCCCAAAACTATTTCATGAAAACTTGTTTCTCAACATTCGTTTCTAAATGCAAAGTTTTCAAATCAGATTTCAAAGCTCTTCATTATCAAATGAATTGATATGCCAATGCAATGATTAATAAGACAATGCAATATTTCTTCCACTTTCAATACTCCCACACAATATTTCCATTGTGATCAAAATTCTCATTTCTCATTTCAATGCAATTTCACAAGATGAATAAATACTTTTATTTCAATTCATCCAAGGGATAACATAATCACCACATTTCAAACAATCTTAACAATATAGTCATCTCAAGACTATATTGATACTTTTAAACAGCAATTTCCAAAACTTCAACAATTTCCATATTCCATGAAAACATCATTTATGTGTGAATAAATAAACAAATTTCTAACATCATTTATTTTGGCACACAAAATAAATATAACAACATCTTCCAAAGATTTTCAACATCTTTCTAAAAACTCCCAATTTCTAGGTTTCTCACCAAAACCAACCATCTTCAAATATTTGAGAAGATCTTACCAAAAACATCTTTCTTTTACCAACATAGTCTAAAACCCTCAATTTCTATTTTAACAGAAACAAGAAAGTAAACCCATTTTCAAAATCACTCATCTTCTTGAATCAACAATCCATTTTCAAAAAAAAGCAAATCAAAGGATGATTTTGAAAATCATCTAGATCTTGCAAAAATATATATATATATAACTCAAAGAAAATCCCCACCTCAAGCTTAGAAGAGAAGATGAGCAAAACAAGGTTGAAACTCCAAAGTTGTCGAAACCAACTTCTACTTGGATCAAAACGAAGCTCTTGATAAGCTCTATACTTAATCTCAAAGGAGCAAGACAAGATGATGCTTCTAAGTGAGTAGATCTAAAGATCTTTTAGCAAAAAGTGATTTTGGAGAGGATGGAAGAGTCTCACAGCTTGGAGAAGGAAAAAGAGAAGAAAAAGTAAAGAATAGGTTAAGTGAGGGACCTATTTATAGTGCTAGGTCAAAGTAAAATGAAGTCCCAAAGTCAACCCAAAAGATCAAGTCAAAATCCCCAAAAAAATAGGCCCAAAACCGAACTGAAATCTAGAAAAAAAGTCTGCTGGTGTCGACCCCTATGAAGAAAAGCTGGAACACTTTGTTTGACAGCAACACAGGTGTCGACCCCCCCTCTCAAAATCTGGTGTCGACACTAAAAGGTAGTAAGCAAATTCTGGACAAGGGTCAACCCTTCCCAGACTGGTGTCGACCCTTGTGGCCAACAACAAAAGGAAGGTGTCGACACCTCCAAGACCAATGTCAACCCCAGAACAAGATTTTTAAGTTCCCAAACAACTTTTCAACGTAAACAAGCATGAACGAGCAATCCCAACAAGTTTAAATTGATTTGTACTCCTTCAAAACTAAGATACAACAACACTAAAAATTCTCAAAATAAAATAAAGGATTCAAATGCACTTCCCAAAAGCTTTGAAGGGCACAAGTGCTACAGTTAATATAGAGTTTTTTGAAGTAAATTTTCAAAACTTTCCTCGTGCATCGCACATGCATTTTTATTAGTGATATAAAATAATAAAACATATAATTTTTGTTTTTTTGTTTTTGGGCTTTTTTTCAAATATGTCAAAGTTTGTTATTCAATTTTTTTATATATTTTTTTATATAATATGTGTGTTCATTTTTTAATGGAATTTGATTGCTATACAATCAATTTTCTATAATCTCTAAATCGGCAAGGTAAGACCAATTATAGGCCCAATGATGAAGCCCAATGAACTTTAAATGAAGCCCATGACCCTAGACTAGGTAAAAATAAAATGATAAAAAAAAAAAGCAAATAAAGTGCTATTGCTCTCTCATCGAAGACAAAGGCTACTTCAGCTCTTATCTCTCAGTTTGTCTTTCTTGTTTCACTTCGTCTTCTTCGAGAGGTATGTCTTCTTCTTCTTCTTCTTCTTCTTCTTCTTCTTCTTCTTCTACCCCAAATTTGATTTCTAAAAAAATCAAATCCATTTTTTGTTTCAAATCCATGCCTAAATCTGCTTCAGATATGCACCCACTGGCCCCATCTTAGATAGAAATGCAACCCTCTCCCCACATAAACATGTTCTTACACGTGGAATCACATTTCTTTGGAAGAAACGACACAGATTTACCCAAATCCTTCTACTAAGGGGTGAAGTTTCTACCCTACAAATGACATATTTACCTTTAACCTTTACATATACTTTAAAGGGTAAATAATATTGACACCCCCTGAGGTTTCAATTTAATACGGATCCCCCCTTGACATTTCAGAAATTACACTTTCCTCCATGTCAATGTTTGTTTAACAAAACTAATGGAAAAAAAGGGTGCTGACATTAATGCCCTCCACTAAAGATATTAATTTATGGAATTACCATCATCTCTTCCACTTTCATTTTTCTCTTCTACTCTCAATGCTACTAGCACAACGACTCTCTTCCACCACCACACTATGGGTTTATATCGGTAACCCACCTCTGTAATCCCATAAAGACAAAAAAAAAAAAAGAAAGAAAGAAAAAAAAAAGAAAGAAAATATGCCAAATTTAATATTAGTGGTCTAGATTTATTAAAGTATGGGCTCACAACACTTAGGTGGTGTTTGATAAAGCTAAAAACTGAAAACTAAAGACTGAAAATTAAGTATTGAAAACTAAATGCTTAATTTGTTAAACTAAAAACTGTTTGATAAAAATTTAAGTGCTGAATTAAAAATAAGCTATTTGATATGTATTAGATCAAATTTGAAATTTATTTTTTCAAATTGTACATTTTAATTTTTATATTATGATGGTGGTGGTAGTGGTAGTGGTAGTGGTGGTGGTGGAGGTGGCAGTGGCATAGTGGTGATGGAGGTAGCGATGGTAGTAATAGTAAAATGATCGTGGTGTTTATGGCAATAATGACAATAGTGATGAAAGTGATTGTAGTAGTGGTGGTGGTGGTGGTGGTAGTGGTAGTGGTGGCATGGCGGTGATGGTGGTGGTGGCATGGTAGTGATGGTTGTGGTGGTTGCGGTGGCATGATTTGATATTCTTGATTTTTTTTTTATTCCGTTTATGGGACTGTAGAATTTTTTTATTTTTGAATGCATGTCAAGTCAACATTGGGTGGGGTGCAATATTTTAGAGTTTTCTTTCTTTTTTAGGGAATGTTAAATAGTTGGTATTGTTAAAGCAAGGTAATTAAAAGCATTGTAAGATTGTGGTTGGTTTATGTAATACAGAGTGGTGTGGAAAGAATGAAAGGAATGAAAAATAAAATGATGGATAAAAGGTCAAGGGTAAATATTGTACTTTAAAAAGAATTATTGCTGACATAAGAAGACATTGTCTATTGACTTAATAGTCAACTAACCGAGGAGGCAATTGGTAATACTACTTTAAACCTTGGGAAGGAGAATGTAATTTCTAACATGTAAGGGGGGAAAATTGTATTAGTTGCAAACCTCAAGGGGTGTCAATGTAATTTACCCAGTGAGGGAAAAATTGGTATTTAAAAAAATTAAACTACTGACATCAGCAAAATCTATTAGTTGACTTAGCAGTCAACTAACTGAGAGAGTAATCTGTAATGAAATTTTAAAACTCAGGGAGGGGGATATAATTTTCAAAAGGTAAGGGGAGAAACTGTAATAAACATAAATCTCAGGAGGTGTCAATGTAATTTACCCATTTTCTTATTTTTAACTTTTCTTTCCATGGAAAATAAAAATAAAAATGAAAATGAAAAGGTAAAACAAATGTAAATTTAATATAAGTTTTTTTTTTTTCATTTTCTATCCGTTTTTAAATTCTTATCTAAGATCCAAACATAATGTTAAAGTTCTTATTATTTAACTACATCCCGTTTGGGGCTTCGCCCAACTAATTTCTATAGTCCATTGTTCTACATATACTATACAATCCGCTTTGGTTTCTCTCCAGTCCTAGATTAGATTAGAAGGTACTGTTGGATCTGTGAGGGCCTATCACAGGTCCCGTTTCGATAATCTAAACCGTTAATGTATAGAATTCGTCAAGTACTATATGTCTATAAAAAAATCACGTTAATCGGATGTCGATAGCTATTTCATCGAATTAGATTTTTGTCAACCGTTTATTTTTTCACCATCCATTTTTTTTATACAAAACTAATTTGATCATGTAACTATCGATATCCGATCAACTTGAGTTTTTATAAACATATAGTACTCGACAAGTACTACACATTGAATGGTTTAGATTATCGAAACGAGACCCATGGTGGGCCCCTACGGGCCAAACAATATCCTCTAATCTGATCTGGCATTGGAGGGAAACTAGACCCTATACAATTACCTAGTCAACTAACCTCGATGGAAGAAAAAAATATTGAGTGTAATATTAATACCATCTTATGTGATATTATATTTTAATAAAAAGTAGTAATGGGATTAGACATGCTTTGTCCCTAATTAATTTAACGATATCAGAGTCTTTACTGCAAAGTGAAATTACTTATTGAATAATGATATTGCTATGTGATGTCATCATTTGTTCCAACATTTTATCCTTCAATTGAAGTAGAGAACCAAACATTGAACTAATAATAAGTAGAATTTTAACAGAGGTCATTTAAAGTTCATTCAAAATTGTAGTGTTTTGTAGCTTGCAAGTATTTGTTGTTGAACCAATTCAAAATTTCATTGGCTTAATTATTAAAGCACTTGGAGAAGAATGGAGGTCAAAAGTTCTTCTAAGTGAACTTTATTTTCTGGAGAAGTATTGTGGCAAAAACATTTGCTAGTTAAAAACTATCACATTTTGAAGAGAGGGGTTTGATTTTTTTTTTTTTTTTTTAAAAAAAAAAGGAGGAAAAACAAAAAATAAAGAGGGCTAGACTTTCCAAAAAAATCTTTGCTTTGTAAAACCATAATTATAGAAGGGAAAAACCTATAAGTTTATTTTTGGTTGAAACAAGATTGACAAGGTTGAAGAAAATCAATTAATATCAAATTATTATGAAGAGGATAACATAGAAGAACAAGAGATTAGTGTCAAATTATGATGATGATGAAGAGCACAAGCTACGTAGAAAGGGAAGAAATCCAAGAGATACCAACTTGTAAGAAAAATAGAGGTAATCTCGTATTAAAATATGTTATTTTAATAATTTTTTAACTTTTTAGTTGAAGTATGAGCTAAAAAAAATTATTATATTTTGGATATTTTTTGGCTCTATAAGGAAAAAAAATTGCAAAAAGTAAGAAGAAAAGGAAATCTTTAACGTTTTCATATAATTTGTTGGCTTTTTTATTTGTTTTAGTAATTTTTTAACTTTTTAACTAAAAAATGGAGTTGTCAAATGAGAAAATCAAATAAAAGATAATTTAATAGTTGGGATCCAAATCAACTCGTAAAGAATGTTAGTTTGTTTTGACATAAAATAATTTTTTTAAATAATTACATATTTTTTATTATTTGATTAAATAAAAAGTAAGTAAAATATTTTAGGGGTACTTACCAATTAGTCCTATTAACTAGACTTATTTACCTACAGGTCCTAACTAATAAATTTAACATTATAAAAATAAGAGAATGATAAATTTATCACTAAAAATTTATTCATAAAAACAAAGAGACTGATAAATTTATCACTATAAATTTATTCATAAAAAAAAAGACTGATAAATTTATCTTTATCACTTAATAAATTTGTCAAATAGGACTTAAAGGGTAATAAGTCTCCAAAGTAGGACCTATTGGTAGTTTACCCAATATTTTATGTCAAAATAACTTATCATTAAAAATTTTGTAAGCCAAATTTTAAAATATTTTGTCATAGTCTCTAAAATATTTTGTAAGCCAAATTTTAAAATATTTTGTCATAGTCTCTAAAATAACTTATCATTAAAAATTTTGTAAGCCAATTTTTAAGAAATTTACTTCCCCGCCTTTGTTGCACATTGATCTTCAGGCAAATTATATCACTTTTTTTCCTATTGAACTTAAAATTATAACACTAAACCCCCCCTCTCTCTTTCTATTAAATTTTTTTTCAATTTGAACCTTAATAAATGAAAATACCCTTTCAGCTTAGCAAATTACACTTCACCCTCTTAAACTATCAATCTGTATCAATGTAAATCTTCAACTAATGATTTATTACGTAAATAGATAGAAATTTGACGTGTAGCTTGCATATGTTATCTCAAATTTTGATTATATTTGGATTTTAATTTGATTATTATGTGTTAGTTAATCTGAGATTTTTTGAGATAGGAGTTAAAAAGAAAATGTGAGTAGATTTTATTTTGGACCCCTTACATTAAGGATATCTTCGATTGCTACCACATAGTTCTCTTATTTTTGCATTCTATATTCACATTTCTATATTGTTATTATTAACGTTATTTTTTTTTTTTCCCTCACGAAGGTGTCTGATGCTTTGTCCATGTACAACATTTACCAAACAACTCTCGAGTACAGAGGCTCATTTGAAATCTGTTTGAATAATTTGAACTATTTATTTCATATTGTTCATCGAGAAAAATATACACAAAAAAATTAAGTTGACTAAGACAAATATTTATCTTAATCAACTTAATTTTTTATATTATCTTCTCAATGGACCTAAGAAAATTAATAATTTTAATTATAACTTTTATTCTTTTACTTTATATTTTACTTGAAATTTATTTGTTTACTCGTTAAGATGTAAAATTAATTTATATATATATTTTTAATATCCTTCTCAATTAATATTATGGTAAATCTATTTAATTTTTCTTGTGACATAATTGCTCTCAATAATAATTTTATCAATTTTAATTTTGAAAAATTCATTTTAACAAGAGCAACTATTAAAGTATTGTCAAAATACATTATAAGCGATGCAAACATTTGAGGAAAAGGTATAATATATGCATCATTTAGAAAAATTCTATAATACATCTGTATGTTCAATTATGATGTTTGAAAATCCTAATTGATTCGTGATTAGATCAAGATTAAAATATTCTAAATCCCAATTATTCAAAACACGCAATCTAAATCATTAAGCACTTACGAACGTGATTTAGATTGTTGTTTTTCAGAATAAACAATAAATCGACACAAACAATTTTTATGTGGAAAAAACCACAATTGTAGAACCTTCAATTGTAATAAAAAAAACCACGGGCGAAACGCCACTAATCAATCCACTACTGAAGAAAGAAAGATTACAAAGATAATACACAAATTACCCAACTCAATCAATTTGTCTTCACACCTTCTGTAACTCTTTCACCAAGCCTTCGTCTCGGAACTGATTAATCTGAAGTTGAATCCACAACTTCACTTGTCGAATCAACGACTACGTACAGAATCAAACGCCTTTGAAACTCTACGTTTGAATCTTCAGAATCCACCGAAGATTAACACTCTTGTATGTATTCGATCAACCTCCTTAATATGTGCTTCTCAATTCATGAGTTTAATACTCATTCAATTTTATCAAGGAAAACTCACAAAAATCTCCAGAAGAAAACCTCAAACAAAACCCTAAAAAACCTTAAACAAGATCTAGGAGAAAGAATCCTAAAATTGACCCAACACGCGAATATATAGAATCTGAGATCGCGTGGTCCGCTCGAGCGTGGGAATGCCCGCTCGAGCGGAGACTGCATATTCCGTGATTCATACAAGGTTCACGCTTGAGCGGAAGTTTCCATGCTCGAGCGTAGAATCACAACATCCAGTATTTTTGCAGGCGTGACAGAGATGCTGTGAGAGTGCAAACCCCGCTCAAGCGTCACTTTTCCCGCTCGAGCAGGAAGACCAAAACTGGAAAATTGAAAAAAACAACTTGAGTACAAACTTAGGTTTTTTCCATGGAATTTGACAACAAAGGGTCCTAACAATCTCCCCCTTTGTCAAATCCCGGACAAAACCATTCTAAAACAGTTTTCCTAACAAAATTACAAAATAAAAATAACACCAATAACCATAATCAATCGCAAACAACCATCCAAGAAAAATTGAAATCCATGCTTGTGGACAATCACCCTGAAATAAATGCTTGTGGACAATCACCCTAAAATAAACACAAACACACAAGCCAACCAAAATAGTGGAACTGTATTAACACAATATAAATCCATCCATGACCAAAAATATATATATCCAACATATCCAACTATACCAAACAGCTGTACCAATATACCAAATAGCGATCCAACTGTACCAAGGAAGGATATAAACAAAAGTACTATACCATCAATGTAAACCAAAACAATTGTACCATCAATGTAAACCAAAACAACTGTACCAACTGTAAACAACTGTACCACTCCTCCTTTTTGTCCGGGAGGGATCAAAATAAGAGAAACAGAATATAACAGCAAAGATCATGGAGCGGGTGGCTGAAACTGCATCTGAAGCATAGACAAAATCTAATCCAGGTGAGAAGACGACTGGGCCGCGGACGCCTCAATGCGCTGGGAGGAAGCCTCCAATGCACTGAACCGAGCATTAGCCGTAGTCTCCAGATCCGTGAGCCGGGCCTCAAATATATCCATCCATCCCTCGAGTTGGTCAAATCGGGAGGTAACAGATCGCTCGAAAGACTGAATCTGGCCACGAACCGTACGAACCGGAGGAGGCTGCTCCCCCTCACCAATATCTCCGCCGGGCAGCAGCAGCATCAAACTCAGCCTCTTCGGCCATAGCTGCAGCATCACTAGTACCTGCACCAGATCGACCTGAACCAGAAGAAACCCCCCGAATGTGAGACTGACTCTGGGAGACAGTCTTTTTGGTAAAAGGTCGGGAAGGGGAAGCAAACTCATCCTCATCGAAAGCAGGGACCTCAAATTTGGCGAGAAGCCGGTTTATGAGGCACCCATAGGGTAAACCAAGATTGTTGCGCTCAAAAGCAGCAACTATCTTTCGAATGATCAATGTGGCAAGATCTATGGAACGATTTTGAGCAAGGCACTGAAGGACAAACCCTTGGTCCTGGTTGATTTTGGAGCTATGGGTGGTAACAATGATGTTGGCACACACAATAAGGTTGAACAACCTAAACTGTGGGAGAATCTCATTCTGCTTGATCAAGGAACCAGAAGGCCAAGAACGAGGAAAGCCACATAAGGCATGGGCTACCTCATCGAAGTCACATGTAGGGCGCACTGGAAAAGGATAGAAGATGGAAAATCTTTCACTAATCCCTAAGAGCTCGCGAATAAGGGCGGTGGTAGCAGTAATGGATTTAGACCAGACCCAAGTCTTGAAGGAGGGCCCAATATTGTCAAGACTATCCATGTTACAATAGAATTCTCGCACCCAAGATAGGTTTTGAGAACCAGAAAATAAAAGAACATTATCCCCACCCAAGGGATCAAACAGTGAACGGATAGGGATAGACTCGAATGTGGAGGGCTGAACATTACGTTCAAGATGAATGGAGCGGGCTGGATAAGACTCTCGGTACAACTTGGCTTTCTCAGCCGATGGAAAGCGGTCAGCGTTATATGTAGGGCGAGGGGCAATAGACTTTCGTCTTTTGAAGGTGGACATGACTAAACCAAGACAAAGAGATAAAACAGAAAACCAACACAGACAACCCCCAACCCAAGACCAAAAATAAACCAAAAGAGACAACACAAAACATTAGTATCACAGTTTTATATAGCAACATGAGGCAAGGAAATAAGACTATGATGCAACAATCTAGTAAAATAGGAATCATAGTAAACTAGGCAGCATCAAAATCATCAAGAACCTTAGCATAAGATAAATGTAATGACAACTAGGGCTAAGGGAACATCAATCAAGCACACATGTAGCCAACATGATTAGAAACTCAATTAACAATGCAAGTGAAGAGATCACATTATCACAGGGCAATTTAGGTAGAAAAAAAAAAAAAAAAAAAAAAAACCCAATTTAAACAAGTGAAAGAAATCTAACAAAAAAAGCCAAAACACTAACCCTAGATGCCAGAGAGAGATACTAAACCATTATGAAATAAGCAAAACCAACAATGGAGAACCCTAGACATGAAGAACAAAAACAAAACAGACACAGCAACAGACTATAAAACAAACTCAATCAGACCAAACACTAGGACACCACGAGGATAGAAATACGACACAAGAAAAGAGAAGAAAGAGATGAGAGACATACCTTGGGTGTGCACACATAGAAATCACCAGGAAGACACCAAGGAAGTGCAATGGACTTGAATCGCAAAGGAAGCCCTAGGAGAGAGAAACCACTTTGGAAAAAAATGAACTCAAAGGTCGAAGGAGGAAGAATTTAAACAAACCAGCCCGCTCGAGCGTGAGACAAAACACGCAGAGACCCGCTCGAGCGCGAAAAAGGACGCTCGAGCGCCAATTCACCCCTCACAGAACTGTAAAGCTAAGTGCAATAATGCTGCAAGATGCAAAACCACGCTCGAGCGTGGGAATGTCCGCTCGAGCGAGGACAAAACAAATTATTTATTTATTTATTTATTTATTTTTAAACAAAAAACAACTAAGATGACCTGTAACCAGCAGGGAGTCCAAGTGGACGACTATATCTCTAGAATAAAAGAATCCATCAATCATGAGTCCTGAAAACTTGTAGAAAAAAATTTGTAACACCAGATCATGAACAGAACAGATAGACTTTAATCAATGACATAAGCAACATACAAATGCATAACTCAAAAACACGCATGAGAGCTCACAAATAGGTTGTGAGTGTGTGCAATCCTTGAGAGCCACAAAGCTAGAGTTAATCCTCGTAGTGATTGAATGGCTGGACCTCCGACAAGAGTAACGGACCATCACAAAGAAAAGTCAAACCACTAGGAATCACGGGGTATTTGTTGAGTAAACGCAGAGGCTCTTCCTCAATCAATGATTCCCTCTTTTTTTTATGTTGAACTTTTCTTTCTTGTGGGCACTCACTGGTGGCATGCACGCTCAAGAGTATGGAAACCAAACTAGAGAAGAATGAAATCAAAAAGGATGGCCTAGTTGGTGTCTCTGAGGTAGCCTTTTCCTAATGCCCGGATTTCAATGAACTGAGGGAGAAACCATGGAAGTGAAAAAGATGGTAGATGGTTAAGAGACTCAACATCACCCATGATATACTAGTATAGGTCAATTCCGCTGAAAAAGTACCAGAAACACTGTTAGTGGTCCATAGAGAACTTTGATCACTTGTGCGGAAACCCCTGTAACAGTTTATCTCAAGAATGTGTACAGAATGAGATCATGAAGTAAATGAGTATGGGCATTCAGAATGAGCTATGAACAAAGACGAATGAGATCTTGTAAGCAACATGAGCAGTGTTCATATAAATTTTTGATGCAAAGATATCAGGACTCAATGACAATGAGATTATCACATCCAAGTATACAATAAGCCAATCACTCACACCCATTTTAGAAAACAGGAAACACCCTAGTTACTGAGCACTACGCCCAAGGTCTTTCTAAGAAACTCAAATCGAAGAAGATCAAGGGGTTTTGTAAAAATATCAGTTTTTTGATGCTCAGTGGGTACATGTTCCAGAACAACAAGGCCTTCTTTCACTAACTCTCGAATAAAATGATGACGAATGTCAATGTGTTTGGTGCGAGAGTGTTGGATAGGATTTTTTGAAATGTTTATGGCACTTGTGTTATCACAGAAAAGAGTGAGAATGTCCTGTTCGATCCCATAATCATGAAGCATTTGCTTCATCCACAGCATTTGTGCACAACAACTCCCTGCAGCAATGTACTCAGCCTCAGCAGTCGAAAGGGACATAGCATTTTGCTTTTTACTATGCTAGGAAACAAGATTATTCCCAAGATAAAAACACGCCCCGGATGTACTTTTCCTATCATCAGCACACCCTGCCCAGTCGGCATCAGAAAAACTAGTAATTTCAACTGTAGTATCAGTAGAAAACCAAACCCCATACCCCAATGTCCCATTAACATATTTAATGATGCGTTTGACAGTAAGAAAATGAGACTCTTTAGGACTGGCTTGGTAACGGGCACAAATACCTACACTGAAAGCAATATCAGGACGACTGGCTGTGAGATACAAAAGACTCCCTATCATACTCCTATAAAGGGTAAGATCAACATCAGTACCAGAAGAATCTTTGGAAAGGTGAAGACTGGTGCTCATGGGAGTGCGTGCATGTTTGGAAGACTCAAGACCAAACTTTGACACAAGATTTTTGGCATACTTAGACTGAGAAACAAACATACATGAAGGAGACTGTTTAATTTGAAGACCCAAAAAATAAGACAACTCTCCCATCATGCTCATCTCAAACTCATGTGTCATGCAATCCGAAAAATATTTCACAAGATGATCAGCAGTGGATCCAAACACAATATCGTCAACATAAATCTGAGCAACAAGAATATGAGACTTAGTATGTTTCACAAATAAGGTCTTATCCACACTACCCCTTTGAAAGTCATTATCAAGAAGAAATGTAGTAAGTCTATCATACCAAGCCCGAGGAGCTTATTTCAATCCATGCATAGCCTTGTCTAACTTGTAGACATGATTTGGACATTTAGGATTCTCAAACCCCTTTGCTTGCTCAACATATGCCTCTTCTTTTCAAGTACCCATTTAGAAAGGCACTTTTCACATCCATTTGAAACAATTTGAAACCAAGATAACAAGCAACACCAAGTAAAATACAAATAGATTCGAGACGTGCAACTGGGGCAAACGTCTCATCATAGTCAACACCCTCTACTTGTGTGTAGCCTTGAGCAACCAACTTGGCTTTATTCCTAACCACGGTACCATTCTCATCAGATTTATTTTTAAGATCCACTTAGTACCTATCACATTTATGTCTCTAGGTTTGGGAACTAGAGTCCAAACATTGTTACGTTCGAATTGACCTAATTCTTCGTGCATAGCATTGACCCAACTATCATCTAGTAAGGCCTCTTTGAAATTCTTAGGTTCAATTAATGAAACATAACACATATGTGATACCTCATCCCGAATCTGTCTTCGGGTTTTCATTCAATCCGATACACTTCCAATCACCTGTTGAGCTGGATGATTCAGTTTTACCCTTGCTCATGGTTTGAACTCAGGACTTGCGGTGACAGAAGCATCAGGAGTGATGTTTCTTTGTGCACTCTTTGGACTTTGACTTACCTGTGAGGATGGTGTCGTCTCAACTTCTTGTGCTTGGACCTCAACTTCTCTTTGACTTTGTGGTTCAGTATCCAAGATTGGAGACTCACCATTGTCATCCTCATTTGTTGCTGGAGTAGGGGAACCTGTGTCATCTATAACCACATTGATAGATTCCATTAAAGAAGAAGTTCGCAGGTTATAGACTCGAAAAGCCCTACTAGTGGCTGAATACCCTAGAAAAATACATTCATCACTTCGGGAGTCAAATTTGCCCAAAGGCTCTCTATCTTTGAAAATGTAACACTTACTCCCAAAAGTTTTGAAGTATTTTACATTAGGTTTCAATCCCTTCCACAATTCATATGGAGTTTGTAAAGTGTCGGGCCTTAAATACACGCGATCTATGACATAAACAGCAGTATTTAGGGCTTCAGCCCAAAACTTTGGAGGAAGTTTCTTACTAAGGAGCATGACCCTAGCCATTTCTTGAACAACTCTGTTCTTCTTCTCAACCACTCCATTTTGTTGTGGAGTAATAGGTGCAGAAAATTCATGCTTAATTCCATGCATATCACAAAAATTTGAAAACGAACTGTTTTCAAATTCATGACCATGATCAATTCGGATTCTTATGATACGCCCAATGGAAACATCCTGTTCATTTTGAATTTTAAGGACTAAGGCTTGGAAAGCATCAAACGTATCAGATTTTTTCCTTAAAAAATTTACCCACGAAAATTGAGTAAAATCATCAACAGTTAAAAAAATATATCTTTTACCTCCAATGCTTTCAGTGCAAGTAGGACCCATTAAATCCATGTGAACCAATTCAAGAGGACGTTTGGTTGTAAAGCTGTTCACCTTTTTATGAGGGGCACGGGTCTGCTTTCCAAGTTAACATGGTCCACACACATGGTTCAAATTCTTACCCAGTTTAGGTACTCCACACACAAGCTCTTTGTTGGCTATCTTAGTTAGATCTTTGAAATTCATGTGACCTAATCTTTGATGCCACAAATCAATGTTACTTATGATGGCAGAGTGACAAGTGAGATCATTAGTAGTAATAATCCCATAGCAGTTATCAGATGTGCGAACCCCATGCAAGACAGTATTTCCCCTTTTATCCAAAATTTCACATTTATTTTTTGAAAATAATACTTCATGGTGAGAATCGCACATTTGACTTATGCTCAAAAGATTTGCTTTAAGACCATCAACAAGTAGAGCATTTTCTAACTTGGGAAGACCAGCAACACTTATAGAGCCCTTACCAATGACTCTAGAAGTGCCGCCATCTCCAAAGGTAACAATTCCTCCTTCATATTTTTCAAGGGAGGTGAAGTAGGATTTGTTACCGAACATGTGACGAGAGCACCCACTATCAAGATACCACATGTGTGAGTCACATGCTTTTAGGGCAGTGTGAACAACTAAACAAGTCAAATCATCTTTTCTTACCCAAATCTTTTTGGTCTTGGTAAATGTCTTGGCGTTGTGAACACCCTCATGAATCTTGGTATTCCGCCTAGACATGTAAAGTTGTCTCCTAACCCAAAAAGTATTCGAATTTCTACCCTTTTGAGACACCTTACCAAACAATTCATAGCAATAAGGACGAATGTGGCCATACCTACCATAGTGATGACAAATAAAAATAGGTTTTACCTCCCTTTTGTTGATCTTACCCCCTTTAGATAGATGAAGAGAGGGATCACCCTGGTCTACCTTCAGCTTTCCCTTTGCTTGAGTCTTCAGGTCATGTGAAATAGAGGCCTGTCCCTTGTGAGCTGTCGCACCATAGCCTAGCCCACTTTTGTCACAACCCATTTGTTAAGACCCGAGGATATCTTCTAAAGATTTGGAACCTTTGTTCCACATAGCAATAGTGGCTCTAGCAATACGGAGTTCTTCATATTTCTGACAGACTATCTCTTCCAATGTAGCTTGTGACATCTCAAGGCTTTCAAGCTTCTCTTCATATGTGGAATACACCTTCAGAAGTTCATTCCTTTCAGTTTTACAGGATAGAAGTTTTCCATATAAGTCTTGCCTGTCACTTGAGATCTTGATGATATTCTGCTTTGCTGCTACAAGTTCTCCTTTCAGCTTAACATTCTCACTTTCACATGTTTTAAGTTTGAGAGAGAGTTTGTCATTGATTTTGGACAAATTCAGAGATTCCTCGTAAAGCTTTTCATAAGCTTGTTGCAGTTCATCACCATTAATCTCATCATTGTCTTCTGATGTTTCACCATCCTCTTTTTGCTCTTCATTCTCCTTGACCTCATCCAATCTAGCAACTAAAGCAGGAAAGTTGCTGGATGGTGGTGAAGGTGAATCTCCTCTTTCATGAAATTGGCTCAGAATTTCCCATGCATCTTTAGCCTTTGTGCAGTGAGCAACCTGTTGCTCTTCTCCATCAGAAATTACCCCACGAATAGTAATCAGGGCTCTCTGATTGCTCGAATTGTCAGCACTTTCTGTATCTTCTTTAATGGCTTGCTAGCCTTCTGGGTCAAAAGCTCTCAGAAATGCCCTCATTCTGATCTTCCAATACAAGTAGTTACTCCCATCAAAGGTGGGAGCATGATGCAGGTTCTGACCACGAGCTAATTTTGTTGGCTTTGGAAGAGGTTGAGTGAAAGTGGACCAAAATGCCATGAAAGCACTATCCTCGTCTTCGCTGGATTCAGGTTCTTCGGGTTATTGCTCCGACCCGCTTTCATCATCCCAAGTCACAGTGTAGACTATCTTTCGATTCTTTTTCGAAGGACATTCAAGGGCAATATGGCCAAACCCTTGACATTCATAGCACTTGACCCCTTGCCCCTTTACAATCTTCTTTTCAGTTTTTTGAGCAAGTTTTGGTGGAAAAGTTTTGGGTTTTTCATTACTCTTGTCTTTTGAAATAGGGTCTCTGAAATTAGGTTTCTTTTTCTTCAAATTTTTTTTAAAATGTGTAGTAAACATAGCCGTCATCTTAGACTCTAAATCAAATTCAGCCTTCGGAGTTTTTGCAGTCTCATGAGCACTAGTGAAAGTCACACTATCTTTTTGTTTTTTCTTTGAAATCTGGTGGGCTTCATAAGTCTGCAAGTTTCCAACCAACTGATCAAGCTTGAGGGTATCAACATTCTGAGCCTCCTCAATGGCTGTCACTTTTGATTGGAACTTCTCGAGTAAAGACCTCAAAAATTTTCCAACAACTTTAGCTTCAGGAATTTTTTCACCGAGTGTGAAAAAGGAATTTACGATATCACTAAGTTTTGCATAAAAATAATCAAACGTCTCATCATCGCGCATAAAAAGGGTTTCAAAAGCGGATGTGAGATGTTGAAGTTTTGACCTTTTGACAGAAGTAGTACCTTTGTGAATCGTTTCAAGAATGTCCCAAGCCTCTTTTGCTACCTCACATGTGCAGATACGACGAAACTCTTCAGGTGTGACGGAGCAAAACAGGGAATTGAGAGCCTTACTGTTCCAACTCGAGTTTTGGTAATCAGCTGTGTCCCATTTATCAAGGGGTTTAGGAATATCAACACCATCAATGGTGACAATAGGTTCACTCCATCCATAGATCACGCGGTGCCAAACTTTCTCATCGATGGATTTTAAAAACGCTCTCATACGAGCTTTCCAATAAGAATAGTTTGTACCATCAAGTAAAGGAGGTCTATGGGTCGAGTTACCTTCACGAATAGAATCCATATCACTAGTCACACAAAATCACACTCCTATAGTTTTGATAAAAACAAAGAGTGACCTGCTCTGATACCAATTGAAAATCCTAATTGATTCGTGATTAGATCAAGATTAAAATATTCCAAATCCCAATTATTCAAAACACGCAATCTAAATCATCAAGCACTTACGAAAGTGATTTAGATTGTTGTTTTTTGGAATAAACAATAAATCGACACAAAAGATTTTTACGTGGAAAAAACCACAATTGAAGAACCTTCAATTGTAATAAAAAACCACAGGTGAAACGCCACTAATCAATCCACTACTGAAGAAAGAAAGATTACAAAGATAATACACAAATTACCCAACTCAGTCAATTTGTCTTCACACCTTCTGTAACTCTTTCACCAAGCCTTCGTCTCGGAACTAATTAATCTGAAGTTGAATCCACAACTTCACTTGTCAAATCAACGACTACATACAGAATCAAACGCCTTTGAAACTCTACGTTTAAATCTTCAGAATCCACCAAAGATTAACACTCTTGTATGTATTCGATCAACCTCCTTAATATGTGCTTCTCAATTCATGAGTTTAATACTCATTCAATTTTATCAAGGAAAACTCACAAAAATCTCCAGAAGAAAACCTAAAAAAAAACCCTAAAAAACCTTAAACAAGATCTAGGGGAAGTAATCCTAAAATTGACCCAACACGCGAATATATAGAATCTGAGATCACGCGGTCCGCTCGAGCGTGGGAATGCCCGCTCGAGCGGAGACTGCATATTCCGTGATTCATACAAGGTTCACACTCGAGCGGAAGTTTCCACGCTCGAGCGTAGAATCACAACATCCAGTATTTTTGCAGGCGTGACAGAGATGCTGTGAGAGTGCAAACCCCGCTCGAGCGTCACTTTCCCCGCTCGAGCGGGAAGACCAAAACTGGAAAACTAAAAAAAACAACTTGAGTACAAACTTAGGTTTTTTCTATGAAATTTGACAACAAAGGGTCCTAACAATGTTTTATAAGATTTAGTTATGATTTATTATAATGTTAATTATGATTTAGTTATAATCTATTACAATTGTTATTTTAGTTGTGATAGAAGAGACTTTTAATTATATCTCAAGCAGTACTTGATTATCGCCCATTAGAATCCTTTTTGTTATACTCAAAGGTTATTTTTTAAGACACAAATTAGTATCAAAATTATAAAATATCATAATTTACATATGATATATCCCAAAATACGAATGTGTAATATTATGAAAGTTTCCCTAACATTTTAATTGAAGAGTTGTAAATAATAATGATGGGAGGCCTTTTCGACCTTTTGTTTCTTATTTATATAGAGATATTTTTGTTGCTACTTTTATTATCAAGATTTGTGATGATTAAAGAGGCAGTGACTGTTGGGTAAGGGAAAGATGTGAGTGGGGCTAATCGAGTATAATGAGGTGAATTGTAGTAGGACTGAGTAAGGAGATTGAAAAATCTATAAATCGAATTGGTCCAGACTAATTTGGTAAGTTTGGTTTGATTTTTTAATTTATGTTTTGGTCCTCATTTGAAAAATTAGGGAATCACTCTTCGTGGATTGATTATAGATTTAGGGCAATGGTTCTGGATTTGAACTGAATTGGGCCGTATAATTTAAACCATATATATTTATTTGCTAGATATTATGTATGTCTAAGTTAATGGTGAAACAATGTGCATGTTTACCTTTTGAAAGTTTATATTTCCAAAAATCATGACAGAAACACTTGTTTAATGTTATGATTTTAAGGAAATTTGGTCAAAACCTCTCTATTGGGCCTTTCTTTGGTGAAAAGGACAACCTATAAATTTTTCCTTCAAAGACCCCTTCACTTGGAGACCCATACTTGATGGAGGACACAAAAACATTTTTCTATTTTTTTTGGGGACAAATTTTGCCCTTCTGGTCCCTCAATAATGCCAACCCACCCAACTCTCTCTCTCTCTCTCTCTCTCTCTCTCGTTATCTCTCTCTTCACCTATTAAAATTGCTTTTGGAATTGAAACAAAGTTTCTTGAAGAAACAAATCGATATTTTTGCCGCCTCATGTCACGATATTACTAGTTGAGATTCAAAAGTAACAAAACTTGATGAAGACATATGAAATTACAATGAAAAAATTGCAATCTGAATTGGAAACAAAATAGAATAGTATTTATGCTCTTGAAGAAGAGCTTAATGAATCAATTTCCAATAACAAGTCTCTCAAGAAGAGACAATTTTCGGTACTTTATGGTACATGTATCCTTGTTGTTGATTTGTTGTTGAATAGTTTTTTATTTGAATTGTTGTTTGTTGATTTGTTTGTGAATTTGTAATGAAAGAACTTGTAGAGCTTCCTTCAATTCATATTCTATTTTTTTATTTTTGATGCTCTGTTTAAGAAGACAGTAACATGTTACTGTTTACGTCCATTTTGATAGTATTTTTTTTTTACAAATTTCATACTCAACATGGATTTTATTTGATAAATTTTGATGAGAGTATTATAAAAATATTAATTTTATTAAAAACTGACTTCTAAATCAAAATTTATATTATTTTAAAATTTAAAATATTAAATTAATTATTAAGGATATATTAATAATAGTGGTATGTGTTAGACTTTTTCAAAAAAAAAATTTGTGCTTATTCTTAATACATTAAAGTTTCATTATGAGGAGATTTTGACCAAATCCCCTCTGCTTAACTAGTGAATTTTATGAGAGTAATTTGTTTGATGAATATGTTATTATTATTTTTAAAATTTATGATAGGTTGAATTTTTTTGAAAATGTTATATGATTTTTCTTGTGAACAGATTATATAAAATTGTGGTTTTAAACCGAGCCGAACTGTGTTTGAATGTTTTGATTCGGATTGATTCTATGATTTGAATGGTTTGATTTGGTTTAATTTTTATGAAACCATAAACAATAAATTTGTTCTAATTTCATCTCAAACCAATCCAAAGCCTACCATGCTAACTGAAATTATAAGGTGGATACGGATGGTTAGGATTGTTGTAATTAGGTCTAGTTAAAACAAAGTTGGAATTGAGGTACAAATGAGATATTGACATGTGTGGTAAAAAACTTCTTCCATTGATGAAAGAATAATTTAAATCAAAATCAACCAAAATTTTAAAATTTAAAATTTCAAAATTTAATTTGGTATAAAGGTCTGTGTAACCATAATAAAATTATTCCAACATAATACTTATACATGATTTGATTTTCTAAAAATATTTCAAATATAAAATATTTTCTAATTTTTTTTTTCAAAAAAATAGAAATTAATTTAACAAAATGAACTTCTCCAAGGCTGGTCACTTCAATGACTCATCTGCGCAAATACTTCCCAATTTGACAGGCCACAAAGTACTACTTTCCTCAGTTTTGGCAAAAGTTTCCAATTCCGGTTGCAAATTGCTCAACCACTTCCACAATTTCTAGGTAGTCTGCAATCTTTAAACATTCAATTTCACAAAGATGATGGATCACAACCAAAAGAAAAACTTAAATTTAAATTTGAGGTAAAGTAGTAAAATTGTCAACCCATTCTTTCCAGTTGAATGGAATATTAGAAGGCGCCTTGAATTGAGTAAATGAGTAGGGAAAATCTGCCTGCTCAATACATTTGGTAATATTGCACAATGCAATTTTAGGATTACAAAGATGTACAGATCTATTAGATTTAACGTCTATGACAACTGCAATCTTATTGGGAAAACAGATATTTTGATATCGCAAAATACACTGATGTGACAAGGAAGTAGACCCCACATATTGTGGGTGAAGTTATGGAGGGTTGATTAAGGTATCAAACATTTTCTATTATTGAATTAAATGCATTCTCCCAAAGTGTTGCAAGTTGTTTAAGTCCATCAATGTGAGAAGTTGTTTCAAGTTGTGAGGCAAATGAGCCCTCACTCTTTTATAGGCAACATAACCTTCCATGAACTATTTAGAATGTAATTGATGTGTCAAATCTTCTAGAACGAACTCTCTATACACATTCTAGAATTATCTACAATTGTTCCTTCTTCCTATCAAGTCTTCTAGAAGGTTTTGGAATCTCCTTGTAGCCTTCCTTCCCTCCAATCGCCCCCTAAAACTTGTTTGGACCTTAGGGTGTAATTTTGGCTCGGTCTGGCCCATGTCGGGCCTTGCAGGCTCCCGCCAAAAAATCGGGCTGGGCCGGCCCGGCTCACGGGCCAGAAAACTAGGCCCAGGCCCAGGGGTATTCGGGCATTAGGCGGGCCAGTGGGCCGGGGCCATGGGCTTGGGCCTGGGCTCGGGCTTGGGCAGGCCTAAACAATTTTTTTTAATTTTTCCCACCAAAATTTTATTATTTTCCATTAAAAAAAAATGGGCATCGGGTGGGCCGAGCCTCAGGCCGGGCTCTTTGGGGGGCCTTGAGCGGGCCAAGTGGACCAGGCCAAGCGAGCCAAGCCCATGGGCTGGACTGGGCTTCAAAACGATGGCCCAGGCCCTAGCCCAAGGCATCGAGCTGGGCTTGGGCTTGGGCCTTAACAGGCTGGGCCCACCCCGGGCCACGGGCAGGCTTCGGGCCGCCTGCGGGCCACGGGCCAAAATTACACCCCTATCTGGACCTAGGCTGAGGAACTGTTGCTACTTGTGGATGCAAATACCAATCAGCTTGTTTGGTTCCTAAACTTATGATTTACTTTTTAAAAAATTATTATTATTATTATTATTTTCATATTTTTTTGTTTTTATTGAATTGTTTTAATATTTTAAGCAACTTTTTTAAATTTTAAGATACACCTAATATAAATACACTTAAAAAGTATAATATCTGTGAAAAAAAATCTTTAAAAAATTCACTAAATACAAAAATTTAGTATATTTTTCATATTATTGTGTATTTATTGATTTTTTAAAATATTTGTTTACAAATATTTTACTTTTTAGATACATATAAGTAAGGTGCATCTAAAAAAACTAAAAAAAAATTGTTTAACAAAAAAAAAATATGAAAAATAAAAAACTCAATTTTCAAAAAATTGAAATTAAAAGTTGAAACCAAATACACTGAATAAATCTTCAAGCAAAAGTGATCAGATTAAAGTTTAATAGTTTCTTGGTTAATTTCTTTTATGTATTAATTGCTACTTGACTTAATTTTTTTGAATATGTTGAAATGTGATGCTTTTTCTCATCGTGTGGATGTGATCGTGACAGTAACTATTGTTTTCTTGTTATATATATAATCTATGAATAATTTTGTTTCGATTATGTTTGTATTTTAAATTTATGTAGGGATTCATGAAGTAAAAGATTTTTTTTAATGAAACATAAAGTAAACTTTTTTTTTTTTCACAAATCCCTTCCTTCTTTTATTTTATTTTTATTTTTCTCTACAAGTTCGATATCCCAACCAAACACAAATTTTATGTATTTGGACAAGTACTACATGTTTGTATCTAACGTTTATCTTCCCTTGAATGGTAGTGCCAAGAGATGGCAAAACATCTTGATCCATCGGGTTCCTTACTCTCCCCAATCATAATGGGATGAGTTTTGGGGGTAGTTGAATAGGGTAGGATCGGATTTGGAAAAACTTTTGAAAAATCCGATTGGGTTCAGGTCGGGGGTGGGAGAGAATATTTTTTTACCTGAACCCTACCCAACTAGCAAATATAGTAATAAATAAATAATAATATTACATATACATAATACGCGTATCATATATTATTGAATTTTTATAGAATATATATATATAATATCTATCCATTTTTTATTATGTAATATATATAATATAATTTTAATATATGTACAATAAATAATATATTTTTTTAATTATAAATAGTATTTTCTAGTTTCAATTATTAAATTTTAATATTATTTTTAAATTTCTTATTGTGTTGTAGATCAGATAAAGTCAGAGGTGGGGGTTATATTTGTGGGTTTGGGTTTGGGTTTGGGTGTGAGTGTGGGTATGGGTGTGGGTGGGGGTGGGGGTGGGGGTGTGGGTGGGGGAGAGTTCTATGAGGGTTGGGTTGGGATGTGGGCAAGCGGTAGAAATGGAGATAGGGGTGGGGAAGGGGCCCCTGACCCATGCCCTACCCATTGCCATTCTAGTGCCACATACGGACTTTGAGGACTTCTATTTATCAGCAATTGCATTCATCCATTTATATAGAATTGTAACTTCATCCATTAAAGAAATTTGGACATGTCCTTGAAGTTAGAGACTATTTAAATGCCCTAATGAGTCTATGCTACAATTATTATTATTATTATTTTATTGATGTGATTCAAATTTGGGAGAATTATAGAACAATAATAAGTGGGGCAATTATTTACATATCGAACGATCAGCAGCAAGTATACAGATAGGTTTACGTCATTTGTGTGCTTTGCATTTTGAATCTGTTATTCACTTGTTGGAGTATAGAAATTTGCATGGTTTAATTTGACAAGAAAATAAATTTTCAGCTATTATTTATTTATTTACTTATTTTTCTGAAGTTCACATAGATGATAACTCTGCATTGTACATCAAACTTGGAAGAAAGGTAATCATGGTAGATGTTACAAAATATGAACAAGCAGAAGAAAAAGAAGTGAAACATAATGTGCATTACAAGAATAAAGAGAAGGGTGTTCTTGTTGAATCACCTTCGTCCGCTAAAGAAGAAATCACACTGTGCAAAGTACATTTTATAGAAAAATCTTACCCTTATCACTTTTAAGGACTTGCAAGTAGTCCTGCTTCAGTGCATATCTATAGTCAAACAGATAATAGAGTAGGGAAGTAAAGGAGTCGTAGTAGAGAGCATATGAGCGATGAGAAGATAATTAGAATATCAATTAACAGCTGAAACAGAACACAAAGAAGTGTGCCAAGTAAAAGATAACATGCATGGCCAGCTGATCAGTCTTATTCTGTAGCACACCATATAAAACAGAAACTAGGTCTGCTGTTTTCATATATGAATACATACATGTAAAATTGCTGCAGCATAGACAAGGACAAACAAGAAGGAACAAACACACATGCACGCAAAACAAGCACTCAACAACAACAACAACAACATCACCATCATCATCACCATCACCATCACATCCAAACTAACTTGAAAGCTCCATGCCAGTGGGACTACTCAACTATTTTGGCAAAAGAGAGAGGGTGAAAAGGATCCGGTGCTGCTGAATTTCGAAAGCATGAATGACCATCTTCTGAGAGCAGCATCACTGTGAGATCTATGACCTATGAAATATTTCAAGTTAGACAAGGAACTGCACAAAATATGAAAATGAACCATATTAAAGATGAACATTACCTGAGGGTACAAAATTTTTTAAGCCGTTCTTTGACCTCACCACATGGCAATGCTTCCCACCATTGTTTCTCTGCTTCAATAGTTTCCAGCTTTGCTGCATTATCTTTGTTGAAAGGTAATATAAGCAAAACAGGACACTTAAAAATCTCAACCTTCTCCAAGGATCCCCACTCCAGTGACTCAATTGTGCAAACACCACTTAATTTTTTCATGTCAAGGAGAATCAGCTCCTTCAGCTTTGGCAGTACATTCAGATTTCCAGCAGCGTCAGATTCTGCAATTATTTCTTCAATTTCTTGGCACTTTTCAATTTTCAAATACTGGATTTCATTTAGATGTTGAATCACACCTGAAGGAAAAATCTTGACCATCATTTGACAACTAGTCAGATGTAGAGTTGTTAATTTAGTTAGGCTTCCAGGTTGCATTGGGCCCTTACAAATGCTTTCCAGCATTGGTAGATTTTTTATGTACAAGTGCTCTAAGTTTGGCAATACTGCACTGTCCACTGCACCCACTATGGTTTCAATTTCATCACAACTTTCAATTAGACAACCTTGGACCTTGTTCATGCTTGCAATTCCAAAGTCTGACAGCTGCTTGATGTCTTTGTGGTTCACTAATTCAAATCCATCAGCTTCAGCAAGGACTCTGAGAATTGGAGAATTGCTACCCACACTATTGGAGTATTTGACATACTTATCATATCTAAAAAAGTCGGGAATTTGAGGAGGTTCTGAGTTTTGGCAACCAATGTAAAATTCAAATGAGCTAATGCTTTGGACATCTTTCCATGAACTACTTTCGATAAAACTTAGGAGAATTGTAGCTTTAGGAACGCTGATACGAAGAGTCATAGGTGCAACCTCAATGACGTCTACAACCTTATTAGAAAAGGAAAACTTCAGAGACTTTAGTTCTTGCAATGCAGCCACTTCTTTTATGATATTCTCTACCACCTCATTAGACCATTGCTCCGGAGATTTCACATCAATGACCAATTCTTCCAATTTAGAAAGCCTTGAAATTATATTATAGTTAAAATGTACCTCTTGGGAGGCATTTTCATTTCCAGACTTGGTGGCAAATGATACTCGCAAACGCGTTAAGCAGATCAACTTCTCAATATGAGGTGGTATATTATCGACTCCACTCCCCTGAATATCAAGTGCTTCAAGATGTACAAGCTCTATAATGTCAGAAGGGAGCTCCACCAAATGTTTGCAATTATTTAGATAAAGGATTTTGAGTCGGATCAAGATTGAAAGAGATGATGGTAACAACTTGATTCCTGTATCAGATAAATCCAAAACTCGAAGATTTTTCATATGCTCAAAGAATAATGCAGGGATCATGTCAAGAGCCGAATTCTTTTGTAGGAAGAGAGTGGAAAGCAAACTACAATTGGGGGAATCTGGTAACCAATCCAACTTATTGTCACCCAATGAGATCCTTTTCTTCTCACTCCAAGATTTTTCATCTGGGGGCTGTCGTAATGCTTTGCTTGTTTTCACTAGGTATTTACAATCAGGTTCACCTTCTGATATATATAAGGCTACTTGTCGGATGAATTTGTGCATTGTGACACGGTTATCATTCTTACCTTCCTCAAGTAATGACACATTCTTAAGGTGGCTCAATATTAAATGTCCAATCATGATGGACTCCTTCGTTGCGCAATCATCATTGCCAAGGAGATCTTCAGCTGCCCAACACTCCAACAAATAATCTGTGTTGATGTCACTATCTTCAGGATATAATGCACCATAAAGAAAGCATTTCTTATACGTGTCATCGCCCAAGTCATCATAACAAAATTTCAACAATTTATACATTTTCCTAATGCCTTGACATTCTTTTTCAGGCCACATCCTCCAACTATCCAATCTATCACTCCAAAGGTACTCAGTGTTTTTCAATTTGAAAGTATTTGCTACTTTCTCTATCAAGAGTGGAAGTCCACTGCACTCTTTACAAACTCGCCAAGCAAGATTCCGAATTTTTTGATTTGCTATAAGTTTTGGGCTTCCTAAAACATCTTGAAACATCTTCCATGCCTCATCTAGAGATAAATATGTCACCTTAATCACCCTATCCACCATTGAGGAACAAACTTGACGTAGCCTAGTTGTTAATACTATCTTGCAGCCATTGTTGCTTTCAGGAATCCCAATTTCATTTAAATTGAGATCTTCCTTGACATCATCCAAAAGTAGCAAGTACTTCTTGCCCCCTTCAACTCTTTGAATATTCTTTGGGCAACTTTGTCAACATTGCTAGCACCTTCCATCTTTATTTCCATTCTTTGCACAATAGCCTGTTGCAGATGCTCCCGGCTCACATTTTTCTTACTCCCCTCTTTTGATGCTGTGAGCCATATGACTATGTCAAACTTTTTGGCAACTTGTTCATGGTTATTCAAGTTGAGCATTATGGTTGTTTTCCCAATCCCCACTGTTCCGTGGATTCTGATCCCCTTAACACAGTCTTTTTCCAGCAAATCCAGTATCTGCTCTAGTGGCTTTCGAAGTGTTTTGAATTTGTTGATATCTGGTCCCCTCCTCTTCACTACAGTTTGAGGTGGTTGATCAACCAGAATTTTATCTCTGATTTGGTTGCCCTCATTTAGAAGATTGGTAACTTTCTTGTACATCTTTATCATCTCCTCTTTGAAATATGAGGATGAAGGAAACCAAAAAGATGACTCTTCTTTGCTATGTTTTCCATATTCATCTACTGAAAATTTCACTTGTTTCTCAATCTCCACCGCCCTGTTGATCCATTCCATGTAAGTTTCAGATGGCGCCTTCATCTTGTTTCTCTTGACTTCATTCATGAAATCCTTCCTTGTAGAACTGAGTGCACATACTGCTGCATTTAAAGCATTATGAATCTCCTCCACTTCGTCCATGGGTGGATCCCAAAATATCGGCTTAGCTTGAGAAGCAGCTTGCACCACTCCTACTGCTGCCCCTACTGCACCGGAAACTGCTCCTACTATAGCTATTGTTTCAGCCATCAAGAATCTCAGAGCCTGTAACAGAAAAGTGATAATTTTAGAGGATACCAAGATTAGAGAATGGTTGTGATATCATCCCTTTTTTATATTAATGAAGATGAATAATTACAAGAGAGCCCTAAGATATAGAATAATTACAATTGAATAATAACCCAACTAATAATATACTATTTTAACACTCCCCCTCAAGCTGGTGCGAAAATATCTCTCATGCCCAGCTTGCCTAAGATGTCATGCAATGGCTTACTCCCAACTCCCTTGGTGAGGATGTTAGCAAGTTGTTCACCAGTCTGCACAAATGGGGTACATATTGTGCCACTAGTAAGTTTCTCCTTAATGAAATGGCAATCAATCTCAACATGCTTTGTCCTATCATGTTGAATTGAATTGTGAGCGATGTTGATGGCAGCCTTATTATCACATTATAACCGCATGGAGTCCTTCTGATCAATACCTCGATCATTCAACAATAACTTGATCCATAAGAGCTCACACACCCCTTGTGTCATAACTCTAAACTCAGTTTTTGCACTTGACCTAGCAACCACATTCTGTTTTTTACTCCTCCAAGTAACTAGGTTACCTCTAACAAAGGTGCAATATCCTGAGGTCGATCTCCTATTAGTTATTGATCCAGCCCAGTCAGCATCTATATAGGCTTCCACACGAAGATGAGTGAGTTTGAAAAATAAAGACTCTTACCAGGAACAAACTTCAAGTACCTCAAAATTCTTATCACAGCCTCGAAGTGAATCTGATGTGGAGCATGCATAAACTGGCTAACCACACTGACAGCAACAATAATATCAGGACGGGAGTGAGATAGGTAGATGAGCTTACCCACTAATCGCTGATAGCTCCCCTTATCAACAACTGCTCCTCCTTCATCATCTCCCAGTATCTAATTGCGTTCCAGTGGAGTGTCACGAGCCTTGTAGCCAAGCATCCTAGTTTCCTTCAACAGGTCAAGAACATACTTTCTCTGTGAGATAAATATCCCATCCTTGGAGTAAGCAATTTCAATTTCCAGAAAATAATTCAAGCTCCCTAAGTCTTTGATTTCAAACTTGTTAAATATTTCTTCAACAGAGGTATTTCCTCACTATCATCGCCTGTAAGAACTATGTTATCCACATAAACAATGAGCGCTGTAGTCTTACCACGTGAGGAATGTTTCACAAACAAGGTGTGCTCTACCGGACTCTGTTTGAAGCCATATTTAAGCATAGCTTGAGTGAATCTCTCAAACCAAACCTTTGGAGACTGTTTGAGACCATATAATGACTTCCAAAGCCGGCATACTTTACTCTCTGTTTCATGATCCTCAAAACCAAGAGGAATGACCATAAATACCTCTTCTTCTAGGTCACCATGGGGAAAGGCATTCTTTACATCAAACTGATGAAGTGGCCAATCTAAATTAGCTACTAGAGAGAGAAGTACTCTGACTAAATTCATCTTAGCCACGAGTGCAAAGGTCTCCTAATAGTCAATGCCATATGTCTGAGTGAACCATTTTGCCACAAGTCTAGCCTTGTAACGCTCAATAAAACCATCAGCGTTGTGTTTCACAGTATACACCCATTTGCATCCCACAGGTCATTTGCCCTTAGGTAACTCAGTCAATTCCCAAGTGCCATTCTTTCTAAGTGCTTTCATTTTTTCAATCATGGCAAGTTTCTACTCAAAGGTAGCAAGAGCATCCTGAAAATGGTTAGGAATGCTAATAGGGGAAATATTTATGAGAACGACAAATGAGAGTAGGACACAAAATTTGAGATAGGATGATGAGTATAAGATCTCACACCCTTTCTCTTGGCAATAGGAACATCAAGATCAATAGGAGCATCAACATCAATAGGAGTATCAAGATCAGTGGACTCAAGAGATTCAAAGTTACCTGGACTCTTATCAGAAGCAGGAGATGGCAATGGGTGAGCAGAAGTGATCTCTTGTATCCAATTAACTTTCTGTCTGTTTTTGTCCTTGACATAAACTTGCCCTTCCCTATCCTTGGTGACATTAGGTTCTGTAGTCCCAGTAAGAGGTGGTGGTGCAAGAACAACTGGTTCCACCATAGGAATCACAGGAATCACTTCACACCAAGGCTCCCCCTAAAGGAAGGACTGTGACACTGGAGAGGACAAGAAATAGGACTGGGACTAAAAAAAGGTGACATCCATGGACACAAACCACTTACGAAAATGAGGGTGATAACACTTATTCCCTTTTAAGTAGGACAGTATCCAAGGAAAACACATTTGAGGGAGCGAGGGTCCAACTTACCACGAGTAGGAGAGTAATTGTGGACAAAACAGAGACAACCAAATATTTTGGGAGGAAAAGAAAATAAGAACTCGAATCCTAGGAGGACTTGAAGGGAAGCTTGTTTTTGCAAGACCTGGGTAGAAAGACGATTAATAAGATGGGCAGTGGTGAGAATTGTTAGCATATTATATTATTCTCTAAGTTATTGGTTGTAATTATTCTATGCCCTCAGGGCTCATCTTGTAATTGTCTCATCTTGTAACCCTAATCTTCTTTTATAAATAGGGAATGATATTCTATCAAACCTGAAGCTGGTTACTCAAGCTTCATGGTATCAGAGCAGAACCTCTAGGGTTTCAACTCACCCTTGTTGGTTGCCCTTTGCACCAACTACACTCTAGGGTTCGAAACTTACCAGGGTTGATCGTCTGCTGCATCAATCTCCACTTCGTCTTCATCCCTCAAGCGCCGTCGTCACTCAGTCGCCGTCATCGCCTTCCTCTGTCGCCTTCGTCTCGGAGTTGATCTCCACTTCGTCGATCTCTGCTTCGTCTCCATCTGCTAAGCTCGTTGTTGCCGTTGTCTTCGTCCGTCAGTCGCCGTCGTCTTCGTTCCTTAGTCGCCGTCATAGAGCTCTGTCGTCTTCGTCGATCAGTTCGTCTTCGTCGATCTCCTGGTATACTCTCATCTTTGGTACTGTTGGGTATAACTATGTTGTGTATAAACACGTGTATAAACACAGTACTAATACATATATAAATAAATAACAAAAAAAAAAATGGTTTATTAATTTGGTTATGCCTTTATAGTAATCATTGTGCCTGTTCTATCACCACCACCTTCCGGGTTTGTGATTACCACTAGTTTTGTTGTGGGTTCGGTAGTATAGTCTCCATGGCTGACTCTTTCAGTGTGTCTCCTACTTCTCAAACACTAAGGAGTGAGAGTCCCATTCTACCTACTATCATGACTGAGAACCCAACCCTAGTCTGAAAATCACCACCTCTCTATTTAATGGTCAAAACTACCTAGCATGGTCTCAAAGTTTGACTATATTTTTGAAGAGCAGAGGGAAGATGGGGTATGCTAATGGCAGGATACAGGCACCTAGTACCACTGACTCGGGTTTTGACCAATGGAGATTATCAACTCTTTGATTATGAGTTGGCTAATTCATTCGATGGTTCTTGAAATTGGTGAGGGCTACTTGTCTATGGAGACTGCCAAGGATGTTTGGGATGTTGTGGCTGCCACCTATTCCCGCAAAGGGAATTACTCAAAGGCATTTGAGTTGCGCCGCTCTATTGAGAGCTCACTTCAGGGGGAGCAGACTGTTCTCCAGTATTTCACTTTCCTCACCAACGGCTGGAAACACCTTGACCACCTGCAAGACTATAAGCCTGTTTGCCCTGCTGATTCTGTCGGGTACAAGAAGTTCATCGCACAGGAACGGGTCTTTAAATTTCTGACAGGCCTAAATGTGGAGTATGATCCAGTTAGGGGTCAAGTTCTGGGTATGGACACTCTTCCTTCACTTCAGGAGGCATTTGCCTATGTACAGAATGAGGAGAGTCGCCGGTCTGCTATGATGTCCCCTGTCTCTACTGACCGCTCAGCATTACTGTCTACTCCTCAAGATGGCCTCAACTTGACTCCCATCCCTCCGTCTACTGCTAAGGAGTCTGCATTCTGCGATTATTGCAAGAAGCCGCGGCATACTCGTGAGACGTGTTGGAAGCTTTATGGGACACCATCCAGGGGTCGAAGTGATCGGTCTGGTTCTCGAGGAGGTCAGTCAGGCCAGTCTAGAGGACGTGGTTCCTATTCCCGTGCTCATCAGTCTAGTACCGTTGATACACTTGATTCTAATTCTGCTTCTGTTGGCTAAGCTTCTGATACTGAGCTGGAGGATGCTTTGCGCCAATTATTGGACCACCGGTCTTCTACTGCTCTCAGTACAGCTTCCTCGTCCTTTGCTCGCTCAGGTAACTTAGATTGGCCACTTTATCAGTTTGATGTCAAGAATGCCTTTCTCCATAGTGACCTCGAAGAAGAGGTATATATGGACATTCCTCCTTGTTTTGAGGATCATCAGACAGAAGGCAAAGTATGCAACCTTCGGAAGTCATTATATGGTCTCAAACAGTCTCCACGGACTTGGTTTGAGAGATTCACTCAGGCTATGTTTAAATATGGCTTCAAACAGAGTCAATCAGATCACACCTTGTTTGTGAAACATTCCTCATGTGGTAAGACTACAGCACTTATTGTTTATGTAGATGACATAGTTCTTACGGGCAATGATAGTGGGGAAATACCTCTGTTGAAGAAATATTTAGCTAGGGAGTTTGAAATCAAAGACTTGGGAAACTTGAAGTATTTTCTAGGAATTGAAGTTGCTCGCTCTAAGGATGGGATATTTATCTCACAGAGAAAATATGTGCTTGACCTGTTGAAGGAAACTGGGATGCTTGACTGCAAGGCATGTGCCACTCCACTGGAACCCAATCAGAAATTGGGGGATGATGAAGGAGGAGAAGCTGTTGATAGGGGGAGCTATCAGCAATTAGTGGGTAAGCTTATTTACCTATCTCACTCCCGTCTTGATATTGCTGTTGCTGTCAGTGTGGTTAGTCAGTTATGCATGCTCCTCATCAGATTCACTTTGAGGCGGTCACGAGAATCTTGAGGTACTTGAAGTCTGCTCCTGGTAAGGGTCTTTATTTTTCAAAGTATGATCATCTTTGTGTGGAAGCCTATACAGATGCTGATTGGGCTGGATCAGTAACTGATAGAAGATCAACTTCAGGGTATTGCACCTTTGTTGGAGGCAACCTAGTTACTTGGAGGAGTAAGAAACAGAATGTGGTTGCCAGGTCAAGTGCAGAAGCTGAGTTTAGAGCCATGGGACAAGGTGTGTGTGAACTTTTATGGATCAAGTTATTGTTGAGTGATCTAGGTATTAATCAGACGGACTCCATGCGGTTATACTGTGATAATAAGGCCGCTATCAACATCGCTCACAATCCAGTTCAACATGACAGGACAAAACATGTTGAGATTGATCACCACTTCATTAAGGAGAAACTCACTAGTGGTACCATTTGTACTCCTTTTGTCCAGTCTGGACAACTTGCTGACATTCTCACCAAGGAGGTTGAGACTAAACCATTTCATGACATATTAGGCAAGCTGGGCATGAGAGATATCTTCGCACCAGCTTGAGGGGGAGTGTTAGCATATTATATTATTCTCTGAGTTATTGGTTGTAATTATTCTATGCCCTCAGGGCTCATCTTGTAATTGTCTCATCTTGTAACCCTAATCTTCTTTTATAAATAGGGAATGCTATTCTATCAAACCCTAAGCTAGTTACTCAAGCTTCAAGAACAGCGTCGCCCAAGTAGGAAAGAGGCACACTCATAGAAAAACACATGCACTGAACCATGTCAAGAAGATGACGATTCTTAGGCCAAGTTTGGGAAGACTAAATAAGTGCACTTTTTGACTTTTTATGAAATATGGATTGGATTTGGGTTGGGTTTGAAGTGATGTGTTAGAGAGGTGATGTGACTTAAATAAGATGATGTGACTTAAATAGGATAGTGACTTTTTGACTTTTTGAATTTTTTTGAGGATGCCAAACTTGGCCTTACATTCTGCCACCCCATTTTGTTGAGAGATATTGGTGCAAGAGGTCTGATGGATACTGTCATGAGCAGAACAATATTGCCCTAACCCAAAATCTATGTATTCACCCCATTATCAGAAGCGAAGATTTTGACAGTGGCCCCCAATTGAGAACAAATCATATTATGAAAATTGCAAAATACAGAGAAAACCTCACTCTTGTCTTTCATGAGATACACCCAAGTAGTACGAGAAAAATCATCAATAAATGTAACAAACCATTGATGACCTTTCACAGAGATAGCACGAGATGGACCCCAGACATTAGAATGGATTAATGAAAAAGGAACTAAACTCTTATTAAAACTGAGAGCAAAAGAAGCTCTGTATTGTTTTCTAAGTTGACAAGACTCACAAAGAAACTCAGACACATTATTGTTTGCAAAAACAGATAGAAATAAATGTTTAAGTAAATAAAAAGAAGTATACCCAAAACGTTGAGGTCACAGCCATAAATCATCTTTAGTAGTAGGACTTGTGATGGAAGAATAAGCAAGCTTGTCCGATTGATCCAGGAAGTAGAGATCATTTTCTGCACTACCACTGCCAATCGTCCTCCTCGTGACAAGGTCTTGAAAAGGACAATGATTAGGAAAAAAAAGTCACACTACAATTTAAATCCTTTGTAATATGACTCAAGGATAATAGGTTAACAAAAAAATTGGGAACATAGAGAACAGAAGATAGAGATATAGTAGGAGTGACATTGACTAAACCTTTCTCAGAAATAGAAGAAACAGTACCATCTGCAATTCTAACTTTGTCTTGACCTGAAGAGGACTTATGGGCAGAGAAAAGGTCAGAGGATCCAGACATATGATCTGAGGCACCGGAATCAATAATCCAGGACACAGACTTATGAGAAAGGAAAATACGAGGAGAAGAGGCTAAGTTACCTGAGCGGGCAAACGACGAGGAAGATGTACTGAGGGCAGTAAAAGACCGGTGGTCCAACAAGTGATGTAGAACATCCTCAAGCTCATGAGTAGTCATGCCAGAGAGACCATCAGAAGCCTAGCCAATGGAAGCGGAAATAGAATCAAGTGTATCAATGACATTAGACTGATGAGCCCGTGAACGAGAGCCATGTCCTCTAGACTGGTCTGACCGACCTCCTCTAGAACCAGACCGATCACCTCAACCCTCAAATGGAGTCCTATAAAGCTTCTAACACGTCTCACGAGTATACCGCGGCTTGCGACAGTAATCACAGAATACAGACTCCTTGGCGGCAGACGGAGGGATGGGAGTCAGGCTAAGGCCATCTCTAGGGGCAGACAGTAATGCAGAGTGGTCAGTAAAGATAGGTAACATCATAGCAGACCGGCGACTCTTCTCATTTTGTAAATAGGGGAATGCCTTCTGAAGTGAAGGAAGAGTGTCCATACTCAGAACCCGACTCCGAGCCGGATCATACCACATTGAGACCTGCCAGCAACTTGAAGACCCTTTCCTGTGCAATAAACTTCCTGTACCCGACTGAATCAGCAGTGCAAACAGGCTTATAGTCTTGTAGGTGAGCAAGGCGTTTCTAGCTGTTGGTGAGGAAGGTGAAGTACTGAAGAACAGTTTGCTCCCCCTGAACAGAGCTCTCAATAGAGCAGCGCAACTCAAATGCCTGTGAGAAATTCCCTTTACGAGAATAGGTGGTAGCCACAACGTCCTAAACAACCTAGACAGTCTCCATAGACAAGTAGCCAAACCAAACCAAACCAAATCAGGCCTTGGGTCGACTACCCCCATAGACAAGTAGCCCTCATCAATTTTTGGTACCATCGAATAAGCCACCTCATAATCAAAGAGTTGGTAATCTCCCATTGGTCATAACCCAGGTTAGTGATGTTGGGTGCCTGTATCCTGCCATCAACATACCCCATCTTCCCTCTACTCTTCAAAAAAATAGTCAAACTCTGCAACCATGCTAGATAGTTCTGACCATTAAATAGAGAGGTAGTGATTTTAAGACTAGGGTTGGGGTTATCAATCATAATAGTAGGTATAGTGGAACTCTCACTCCTAGGTGTCTGAGAAATAGTAAACACACTGGTGAAATCTGCCATAGATACTGTACTACCGAACCCTCAACAAAACTAGTGCCAATCACAAACCCGGAAGATGGTGGTGGTGGTGGAAGGAAAAACACAACTACCACTATGAAAGCATAAAGAATTAAGAACTCATAGAAATTATTTAGCTGTGTTTAGTGTGGCTTTGAAATCATGATTCCACCCCTCCGTTTGCATGCACTGTTTGGATGGAGTTTTGAAAATGTGATTCCACCATACATTTCAAAATAGTTTTCTCTTTCACGTTTGGATAGAGTTTTCAAAACATATTTCTCTTTCACGTTTCATCTTCTGCAGAGGAGTTTTTGAATTTTGGGTCTACTCGGTCATCCTCCCGGACGTCCGGCTGGTCTTCTAGAATAGTGTATTTTTTTTTTTGCAATTGCCAATCGTCACCTGTTATTTGGAAAAATATATATATATATTTGTTTTTGATATTTTTTAAACATACAAAATATTTTTTTTAGACCAAAATGATAAATTATTTTTTTGAATTTAATTTTAAAAAGAGTTTGGTTATGAATTTTGAATAGAATTTTAAATAGAGTTTTGAGTTGTGTGTTTGGTTATGAGTTACAAGTTTTTGAATTAAGTTTTGAAAACTCTTTTCAAAACTCATAACCAAACAAATTCTCTTTTCATATGTCACATCAAAAATTTAAAACTCAATTCAAAAATCTTTTCAAAACTCATAACCAAACAAATTTTCTATTTTCAAATCATAATTCCAAAACTCACAAACTCAAAATACTGCTCTATTCTCAAATCATAATTTTAAAACTCTATCAAATGCAACCTTTATTTTTTTTCCTATATATATATATATATTTTTCCAAGAGAAACGAAGAAACAAAAGTACACTATTCAAGACCTCATGACCAAGTCAACAACAGAAAGACACAACAGACAGAAAGACGACAGCAGAGGGAGGGACGATACCAGAGGCTGTCGCATGAAGCCAAAGAGAGCATAGAGGCTCGTCTTGCCTGGCCGATTGCACCAGTGGTCGACTAGGCCAGGAGGCCTATCAGCAAAGACCAACGAGAGACCAGGATGGGCCTTTGTTAAGGATTTCGACCAACCCAGGTGAGTTTCAAACCCCAGGGTGATCTTCAGTACTGATTTCGACTAACCAGGGTGAGAAGAGAACCCTAGACAGACATCAACCCACCCCAAAAACAACCTGGGTCCTTCTTGGTTTGAGCCGAAACCCCTCAGGATGGAGTCGACTTGAGCCGACAGAGAGGGAACCATTCGGCTGCTGAAGTGGTGGTCGCTGGCTGTGTGGGTTGCCTCGGGCTAGTGGCTGGGGGCTCTGATGGGTAACAGGAACTGTATGGGTAATGGGTTTAGATTTTAGGGTTAGCTATGATATCATGATAATTTTAGAGAATACTAAGATTATCATCCTCTTTTTATATTAATGAAAGATAAATAAATAATTATAAGGGAGTCCTAAGGCATAGAATAATTATAATTGAATAATAACCCAACTAATAATCTACTATTCTAACAAAAAGGTCAAAAAAAGAAAAAATAATTAGATAAAATAATAGCAGGGATGGACAAAGAGCAGAACTAAACGTACCATCTTTAACTCATACTCATGTCAAGTATGACATCAATTCTTTTACCAAAGAGAATACTTGAGCAGTCAGTAATAGAAGAATAGCAAGTCAATGTACTATAGGCAATGCATCGGTTTTTTTTTTTTTTTTTTGAAAAAAATAAAATATTTGAGCAGCTTGTAACAGTACTAAAGTACCTTGTCCGTTCAGGAACAGAATACCTAAAAGAACGAAGACTACAAAAACTTCCCCTGCATAACATAAGATATTCTAATAATACGCTGCTCAGTTCTTACACAAATTAATAGGCAGTGCATTGGTTATCGGAATCAATAAAGGCCCATTTGGTAACATTTATATCAATATTTTTTGTTTTAGTTTACAAAATTTTAAAAATTATAAACAAAAACTAATTTAGTTACTTTCATTTAAAAAAAAAACGTAAATAGTTTATAAAATTATTATAACAAAAACAAAAAGTTATTTTCACTTGTTTAGAAAATTTTATTCCTTCATCTTCCACTCCCTCTGAACACCACCCACTGACCACCTCCACCTCTATGTGACGCACTTTGGACAGAAACATCTCTGGCCACCACTTCAGCTGGAAAACACCTTTGGCCATCATCTCCAACCGTCATGAACCACATTTGGCCACCTCAGCCAGTCACCATCTCCAGTTGTCGGAAACTTCCTTTGGTGATTCTTTGACGATATTCTCATTTATAGTTCACCTTAGTAGAAGGAACATAAATGTCATCTGTGTATGGCACTCACCCTCCTTCAGGAGAAATCTTTATTTGTGACCTCAGTAGACTATCTTGGTGATATTATCTCCAAGGATGGGGTAGCAGTAGACCCTTCAAAAATAAAGGCTATGGTTGAGAGCCCTACACACCAAAACACGTATGGGCACTACGTGGATTTCTTGGCTTTACTGACTACTACAGGAAATTTTTCAAGGACTATGAAAAAATTAGTGCACCATTAACAACCTTGTCATGAAAGGATGCATTTAATTGGGGGCCAGATGCTGAAGCTGCCTTTGTCAAATTGAAGGACGCTATGACGTCTACACCAGTCCTTGCTCTATCAGATTTCCTTGAACTCTTTGTGGTAGAGTGTGATGCTTGTGGAGTGGGAATTGGCAGAGTTCTAATCCAGAAGGGTCAACCTTTAGCATTCACTATCAAGACATTATCGCCACTTCATCAACAGATGTCAATACATGACAAGGAGAAGAGGGCTATAGTCATGCAGTGAGACAAAATAGGCCTTACCTTATTGGCCACCATTTTCAAATACAGACTGATCATAAAAGCATTAAATATATTTTGGAACAGCGGATCTGGGGTATGACTATGAGATTATTTACAAGAAGGGGACAAAGATTGTGGTTGCTGATGCTCTTCCTCAACTTCCTGAACAAGCTGGTTTGGCGGCCATAACAGCTCCAATATTTGGTGGTCTAGATGACATACGAGCGGAGTGGGTGAGTATAATCAAATTGCATAAAGACCCTAATGTTGTCCCACACTACGCTTGCGATGGAAAGCAAGGACTTAGGTACAACGGCCGAATTGTATTGGTTGCTAATTCTCCCCAAAAGCCATTGTTACTTCAGGAGTTCCATGCATCTTCCTCTGCTGGACATTCAGGCTACTTTTGCACTTACAAACGACTCTCTCGTGTCTTTTACTAGAAGGGGATGCGGAAGGAGGTTAAACGTTTTGTACAAGAATGTGACACGTGCCAGAGAAATAAAGCAGAAACAGTAGCAACCCTGGACTGCTACAACCACTTGCAGTTCGTCAGATATCTCTATAGATTTTATAGAAGGCCTTCCTTCCTCAAAAGGGAAGAACGTGATCTTTGTGGTTGTGGACCATCTTACAACCTATCAACCACAGACAGATGGCCAGAGACAGGGGTGTTTAACCAGTGCCTAAGAGGATTATTTGATGTGCTTTACAGGTGATCAACCAAAGGATTGGGTTTGCTGGCTTTCATGGGTAGAATGATGGTACAACACTACCTATCATTCAATTACCAAACAAACTCCATTTGAGGTAGATTGTGATCTAAGAGAAAGGGATGGCCTTTTGCTACTTCTCAAAAATAATCTACATATCAAAAAAAAAAAAAAAAAAAATCTACATCAAGCTCAGTCCCGAATGAAGAAACAAGCAGACAAGCATAGAACAAAAAGGGAGTTTAAGGTACGAGATCGGGTCTATTTGCGGCTACAACCCTACAAACAAGTTGCCATACAAGTTCACTCTTCTAAGAAGTTATAGCCACATTTTATGGTCCTTATAAGGTGCTTGAGTGTATAGAACCTGTAGCCCATCGGTTAGACCTTCCTGAAGGCACTAAGGCTCCGTTTTTTTGCCGTAAAATATATTTCATTTTGCTTTGTTTGGTTGAACACAAAGTAAGTAAAATATTTTTTTTAAAAGAATAACTTTCATCAAAAGCTCAAAAATGACTTCCGTTCCAAAATTTCGCAAGTCATTTTTGGCTTACCCACAAGACTCCTCTCAACGGTTGGGAAAACCATGGTTTGCAATCTTCATTGGTTTTGTGGCAGCCTAGGTGAATGACTGGTTCTCCAAGTATGAATTCAATGTCCACATTGCAAGTTTTTTTTTTTTGGGTAAGTCATAAAAAAAAAAAAAAAAAAAAAAAAAGAAAAGAAAAGAAAAAGAAGTGCAATTTGAGTATTACAAAAATATTTTACAAACGACAGCCAAACACTGAAAAATAAAAGGAAATATTTTACATGAAAAATATTTTTTGATGTAAAATATTTTACATTGAAATAAGCAGAGCCTAAGATTCATCATGTTTTCCATGTTTCTTGTTTGAAAAAGAAGCTTGGAGTTCACTTGTTGCTCAAAGGCAGCTACCAGGTATTTCCTTGACAGGAGAAACCAAGATCCAACCCCAAGCTATATTGGATTCATGACTAGTCAAACGCAAGAATCCAGCAGGAGTGCGTGTTCTAGTCCAGTGGAATAACTTTCCAATTGGGGATGCTACTTGGGAATCCTATCACTCGCTCAGGGAGAAATTCCTAGCATTTGTTGCTTTCCAACCTTGAGGACAAGGTCTTAATATGAGTGGGGGAATGATACGATTACTTTCTATATTGGTAGATAATGCTCAATTTTATTTTTAGGTGTCAAATGTGCCATTTGTTTTGGCATGATTTAATTTCTTTTTCCAGTAATCTTGTTATTTCTGTTGCTGGCTGGTGTTCTAATTATATAAAGGTGTAGATGCCTTATGGCACTTTTATGCAATCAATGAGAATTTCCTTTAATGCTCTAATTGGTCTACTGGAATGGAATGATCATTCCCTTAGAATGATGAATGATGGTTCTATTTGCAATGTATTTTTCATTATTTTTTTAAATCAACCAAACACGAGAATGAAAATTCTGGTTAAATGATTATTTCATTCTACTCCATTCCATTCTAGTAAACCAAACATTACCTTAGGGTTTAGAAGCTTGATCCCCTCGAGGTGATCTTCTTCTTCTTCTTCTTCTTCTTCTTCTTCTTCTTACTATCCCATTATGTTCCTTCAGTCACTAAAATACCATAGATAGAGCTCTGGTTCTATCATGGTTGAACTCCAGAGATTTGTTGGATCTCAAATTTTGAAATTTAAAATTTAAAAAGTAGTTTGTGGCTTTTTGGGCAAACTGCAAAAGGAGTAAAGGGATCAAATTTCATTCAAACCATGACAAAATTGATATTCAAATATAACATGATTCAATTTAAAGCATCAAAACACATTAAAACCTACATAGTAATTATGCTTAGAGCATCTCCAATCCTTCAACTTTTTTTATTCTTCATCAAATTTAAATTTGATGAAAAAAAGTTCAAAATTCATCTCCAATCCTTTCACTAAGTCAAGGAAGAGTCATTTTTTCATCAAATTGAGAACTCATCAAATTCAAATTTGATGAAAATTTAAAAGATTACATTGGAGATGAATTTTTTTTCATCAAATTTGATGAAAAGGAAAATTTAGGATAATTGAAGAATTTTTAAAAAGAATTTGATAAAAATTGGATGAAAGGATTAGAGTAATGCATATCAAATCAAGCTTTTTACTCAATTTGGAATCAAATTTAATGAAAAAAAATTAATGAAGGGTTGGAGATGGTCTTATGCTGAAGGAATAGATATTGAGTGCATACCTACCTTATTGATGCATCAAGTGCCCAATAAAGGAAATTTTCCGACAGTTTTCTGTTTGTTTCCCAAGAAATTCGAGTTTCAGTGCCAATTGGACTGGTTTAGATCAATAGACAGTAGACAATTCTTCTCATGCAGATGCGTTCGTCTAATCATGTACCAGCTTGCTCTCCTTTGACTTCTGGGAATATACAAAAAGAGTTAATTGGACTCGAATGATTTTCCCGGCAACTTGTTTGGGTATTGAATTTACCAGGAAAAAGACTAAAAAAGAAAAAAAAATAAAAGAAGAATAATTTTACGGGCTTTTTGACCTAGTTTTATCCTGGGCAGGTAGGTATGGACAGGCATTTACATACATTCATGTCGTGCCCTCTCTGTTTTCCTAGAACATAGTACACACCAAACGGATGCTGATCATTTCAAACTGTTAGTATTTTGGGTAAATTACACAGACACCTTGATTTCTATTTAATATAGATTTTCGCTTTTAAAAATTATATTTTTCTTCTTAAAATTTATAATCTCATTGTAAAGTGTTCCTGCATGGTTGATATCATATCTTAAAATTTTTTATAGTAAATTACACTGACACCCCATGAGGTTTTCATTTAATATAGATCTCCCTTTATATTTGAAAAATTAAACTTACCCCACTGTCTGATTAAAATGACATATTTGTCTCTAGTCTTTATACATATCAAATAATAAAATAGTATAGATATTTTGTTCATGTCATTTCAAGAGAAATAACAATCATCTTTTTTGATTTAACTCATACAAAAAATTGAGTTTTTTATTTTATTTTTTTATTTTTTATTTTTTGTGTTTTTAAAAAAAAATTTATTGATTTTTTTAATATTTTAAATAATTTTTCATTTTTTAGATACATCTAATCTAAATATACTTAAGAAATATAATATTATGTGATTTTTTTAAAAATTCAATAAATACAAAAAAAAAAAATATAAAAATCCAGTATATTATCTGATTTTGTTATATTCAATAGACTTTTTTAAAGTTTTTTTGTACAAATTTTATATTTTTTAAATATATCTAGAAAAAAATCATAAAAATATTGTAATAGCAATCTGTACTTAAATGTTACATATTTAACCCACTAACATATACTTTATTAGTTTATTTATTTATATTATTTTATAATTTTGTGTGATTTTGTGTGTTTATATATATTTTGAGTGTTTGTACATTTATAAATTGCATATTTTAATATTATATTATAATATAAAATAAAATAATATAGAAATAAATAATACCAATCTTTCGGTGGATGTGCACACCCCACCATTCCAACATCATTAATTATATATATATATAAAATAAAAAGAAAAGCAAAAGAAAGAAGAAACTGGGTCTGCCAACTTTCATTTAATCATTGTTTAATTTTTTAAAATTATTTTAATTATTATTTTTGTATCAACACAATTCGATTAATCCATGAAAATCGACACATGATCTTAACCGCCATACTTCGGAATAGTAGTTATTACTTGGTTACAAATAGAATATTTTGGTGTGCAAACGACCATATCAGATAATGATATTGTTATACATATAAATCATATTTATAAGTGTTTTGTTTTAAAGTGAAAGGTCACTATTGAGTTATATCATTGTATTTGAAAATTCTATATAAAATTTATATTTGTAAATCATCACTCAATAAGAATATTTTCAGGTAAAATTTAATGATGGAAAGTTGTAAAATGTAATCATGATGATAGGAAGAATAAATAGTAGAAAAAATGGCAAGATGATCATTTAAAAAAATTTAGGGCATGACATCAGCAATTCATTGGACAATTTGTAATGAGATTACAAACCTCAGAGAGGGGAATGTAATTTTTCAAATGTGAGAGGGAAATCTGTATTAAACAAAAACCTCAAGGGATGTCAATGTAATTTACCTAATTTTCTAAATGACTATCCTCCCCTTTTTATGATATTTTTTTGTATAAATTTTTATATGTGAATATAATTTTTTATTTTTATTTCTACCATTATATCTAGATTAGATATATTTAAAAAGTATAAAATTTGTAAAAAAAACTTTAAAAAAAAATCATTGAATACAACAAAATAAGAAAATGTATTGAATTTTTTTATTTGGTGAATTAAAAAAAAATCACAAAATATTATACTTATTAAGTATATTTAGATTTGGTGTATCTAAAAAATAAAAAATAAAAAATTACTTAAAATATTTATAAAAAATTCAGTAAAAATTAAAGAAATTGAAAAATAAAAAAATCAATTTTTTGTGTGAGTTAAACCAAAAAAGATGATTGTTATTCTCTTAAAATGACATGAACAAAATATTTGTATTATTTTATATGTATAAAAGATTGAGGGACAAATATGTCATTTTAATCTGACAGAGGATAAGTGTAATTTTTCAAATGTGAAGGGATTCGTATTAAAAAGAAACCTTAGGGAGTGTCAATGTAATTTACTCTAGTTTTTTTAAGAACATGGAAACATTTATATTAAGGGTAAATTACAAATACATCCCCTGATATTTGTTTAAAGTACAAGTTGTCCCATGTGATTTTGAAAATTATAAATACCCCATTGTCAGAATTTTTTATTTAACTATAAAAATAAAATTCATAATTGCTCTCCAATACAATAATAAAATTACTTAAATTATTAATCGAAATATATTTCTAATATTATTAGAAACTGTTAATTGATTTTATGATTTATTAATAAAATGGGTGATTTGTTATGAAATTAAAAAAACCTCAGGGGATGGAATGTAATTTCCAAAATTACAAGGGGTGATTCATATTTTAATCGAATCTCAAGTGGTGTATTTGTAATTTACCCTTACATTAATAAACAACATACATAAATATGATTTCAAAGGGTCATCCCAACCAAACAATGAAACAAAAAAGAAACAAAAAACAACAAAATACGAATTTGTCAAAAGAGCAATTATAATTAGAGAAAAATCGCCGATCTTCTCAAAGATGTCGTTTGGAAAGTAAGATCTGTATCAAATCAAACAAGATTGAAGAGTGAGAAGATAATAATTAATGGGACTTGGAAGGGGTTGGAGGACATTGTTCAGGTAGGCTTGTCATGGTTCTGTCTTGATAATTGGAATCGTCTATTTTGTCGAACGTTTCGTCTCTAATTTTTTTGTATGGGATTAATTATATGAAGATTCCTAAAAAGTATCACTTTTGATTCTCTAAATTAAAAAAAAATGTATAAATTGACTTTCTAAATTATTGAGAAATATTGTTTTCCCTTATAAACTATAAAAGCGTACAAATAAACAACATATACTATTGACGTGTTTTACTTTAACCCCTTCTGTTAGGGTCCAATTTGTACATTTTTTTTAATTATTTTTTTAATAGTTTATGGAGTCCATTTATGTGTTTTATAATTTAGAGGGTCAAAGTGATATTTCTCAATAGTTTAAGGAAGTTTTCATGTAAATAACCCTTTCGTATATATCATTCATTAAAAAAATTTGGTCAATCTGATATTCATAGGCTATTCAATTTATCCCGTTTGTCATTAAAAGAAATAGATGATCTATTTTTTAAAATATATATATATATATATTTTTGAGGCAAATGCGATAAATTCAATAGATTACGATTATCGAACAAACTTAATTTTTTGTGCGAATGATATACACGAAATACTTGATAAAATGAATGATTTTGATCATCGAAACATGACTTGTGGTAAGCTCTACATGCCTAGACAATACCCTCTAATCCAAATCACGGACGAGAGGGGCACCAAGTCCAGAATAAATATTGATTAGTTCTCATAACGATAAGGATTAATAATTTTTAAAGTATGTAATTTATTATGAATTAGTCTTTAATGTTTTTATTTTTCAACTTTCTAAAGTATATAATTATGTTACACTTGTTCAAAATCATTAATGAGAGGATACTTTTGAAAATTTACCCCAAAACAAAAAAAAATGCAACATATAAAAGATTAGAAATTAAATTGAAATAAATCATATACTTTGAGACCAAAATGTTACGAGGCTTTTTTTGGCTTTTTGAGCTAAAATCCACAAAATGACAAAATAGACTAAAATAGCTAATAAGACAAAATGTCACATCAAATCTATAATCATTTCACTGTTTCTCTTACAAACATCACATCCAACTACAAAAAAATCCAACTATCTTTCCAAACACATAAATTTTAGTCTACTAAAATAGCTAAAAACTAAAATAGCCCACTAAAATAACAACTTCCCAAACACCCACTATGTGTATATTTAGTCCAAGTACTACTATTTATCCCGACTTAATTTGTTAGACCCTTACCCTACCATATTATTTGTTAACAATTATATCTTACCATAAAATACAAATTTTATTTCCAATCTCTAACTTCTCAACTACCAACCTTTACCCTACCCTTACATATCATTGGTAGCTCTGACCACTCCCCCCACCTATCCACATCTTAATGTTGTTTGCCCTTCTTAGGTCCTCTTTGTTGGAGAAATGGGTTTTTGGTGACTTTGGTTCTAGATTCTTTGTAACAAGATCTCTCTACCACAAAATAGAATAACCAAAAAAAATAGAGAATTGAATGAGAAATTGTCTCATAAAGTTAGTCTCATGAATGAGAGATTGAGAATGATGATTGAGCATTTTTTACATGACTTAACCATAAGAGACACATGACCTAACCATGAGGAACACATGACCTTAATAGTGTCTTAGACCATGAGGGACACATGGCCTTAATAGTGTCTTAGCCATGAGACACACATGACCTAACCATGAGGGACACATGGTTTTGGAACATGAGGTACACAAGGCCTTGCCATATCTCTTGCCAAAGATGCCTATATAAGGGCATGCTCAACATTGTGAATATTATCACAAAATATAAGTTCTCTCCTCTTATTTTTCCTATTGTGTATAAAAGGAGACCATTCTCTTTGGTTACAGCACAGAAATTTTTGCTCTCATATTATAGTCAGTCTGCTTCTAATATATTCTTCCTATGTGAGAGAGTACTGCCATTGTCAGTTCGCCGGAGCTAAGCAGAAGGTGCTTCTGTGTTAGTGGATTCTAAATCGTCGTATCCTGGGAGACAGACGCCAACATACCTCCAGCACCACGGTGAGGCGACAAATCTGTTTTAAGGAGACTATGGTATCACATAGGTTTCGATTTGCTTCCTTGTCTTATTTTAATCTTTTTAGTTTGATAAATATTTCTATTCATCATGTTGTTTAGTATCATGATTTCTTGATTGTAATTTAATTCATTAAATATGAATCTGCTTATTTTATTTAATTTACACAATTTGTATAACAATCTTAAAACAGATTATATGTTTCCCATGAAATTGGACAAATAGATACATACTACATGTTTAGATTCCTAATTTCTTATCATGATTTGCATGCTTCTTTATTTTATAATATAATTTGCATGCTCATGAATGTTTAATTTTTTTTTTTTTTTTGGGAGTAAAATTGACATACTTATTATTGTTCTACTTTTCTAGTATAATATACATGTTCATTATTTTCTAGATTTATAGTTTAATTTGCATGCTTATAGATTTTGATTTTTACTTTCCTAGAAAATTATGCATGATTTTATTTCTAGAATTATTTGCATGCAGTGGCAGAGCCAGAAAATTAAATTAGAGGGGGCACTTATTAATTACAATATCGAAAATTTTTACAAAAATATTTCAACCAAGTTTTTATGATTGATTTCGAGAAATATCAAGAAAATAATATTATTTGTAACTAGTGTATCATGGACAATACAAAAAAAAATATGAATATAAGTCTTAAAATAAATTATATAATGATAATTTTTTTTATACAAAATTTGATTAAAAATTCAATATAATGGTAATATCACGTCATCATTGATATGTTATATCAACAACTAATAGTACATAAACACATAGAGAGTGAACCTCACATGTCAAATGTAACTAACAATCTAATAAATTTCATATTTTTATAGTAAGATTACTTATACTTGCATGTCAATAATAATGACATCACCATTACATTCAAAAAATTTCATAGATAATATGGTTTATAATAGTCTTTTCATTTTCAATTAAAACAACCATTATTGTTTTCATAATTTTTAAAATGTCATTGACATTTCACTCTAATATATTTTTGTAATTTTTTTATTTAAAATATTTTTTTGATGTTTGCAAAATTTAAAATAAAAAAAAAAACCCCCAAAATCAAAGGGAGGGGAGGGCACGTGACCCCCCTGGGTCTTCACTCCCTCCGCCAATGTTTGCATAATTTTATTTCTAGAATCATTTACATGTAAATTGCTCTAGAATTATTTGCATGATTTTATTGTTGGGATTATTTACATGTTTATTGTGTAGTAATTGCATATAACTCTAGCCAATTAATTTAATTTAATTTTTAGAGTTATAAGTTTTTTGTAACTTGTCTAGCATTCTTTACTTAATTTTGCTTTTAAGTAAATTGCTAAAAGGTTTTAAATAATTTATTACTGTTACAGTTTATTTCAATTACTTACTTTGCATTTTGTTGTATTTTTCTGCTAATTTTCTTTACAAGAATACCTATGCGAAAGAGAATAAAAACAAAAACAAAAAACAAAATCAAATGAATAGAATTTGGTACTATAAAACTAAAAATTCGAACTACTAACCTTTTTGTTGAATAGAAATACCTAAGCGTGTAAAGGAATTTTGGACCAAATAGAATCCTATTTTTATTGGTTATTATTCTTTATATTTGAAGCAATTTGTTGCTTGTGTTTTAGTAGTAGTTTAGTTTCTATCTTGTAATAGTTTCACCATAGTGAAAGGAAATGGGGAACGAAAGAAATTATAAACCTTCGGGTTTAGAGAAAATCTTTGTGATTAATTTTATTATTCCCAAAATGGTTTGGTTTTCTGTAATAGAAACCAAAGTTTAGCCTTGGCTAAAAAGTATTTCTAATTTATATTCAAAAATGGTAACTAACATGGATTTGGTTTCAAACCTTTGTGGTTAAAGGAAGTCTTTAGATTTAATCCATTTATTCCCAAAGTGATAGAAAACCAAGTTTTGGTAAAGTTTTTGGTTATAATCTGATTATTTCCAAAGTGTTTTATTTTGAGAAAATAAACCAAATTTTATCATTAACTAAAATATTTCTGATTTTTATTCAGAAATAATGGGCTCAGTTCCGGGAGTACCAATTAACTTGTATGAGTGGCGTAATTCTAATAGCAATTTTTAATTACTTGTAAGTTTTATAAACTTGGTCTGTTTTAATCTAGTTTATCCTCTGAAAAACTTAATTTTGAATTTGTTTCCCATAGATTAGGAGTCAACATGCTCTTGAAAGTTTTGTCTAAGATTAATTGGGTCTTAAGTGGGATTGGTGTGACCCCTCTAGCCTTCCTAGAAAATGTCCTAACCATGTTCAATTATAGGGTAAGTGGTGAGATCGGTTGTGAATTAAATTTCAGACTTTGTAATTTTCTAGTGTTAAGTTTAGTTTCTAGAAAAACAGAATAGTGAAACTTTGTTGTGATGGCTTCAAGCGGTGACAATAGAAAATGTTGTTCCACCTAACAACCTTAAGCCTTGTGAGATTCTTAAAGGAAGATCTAGAGAGATCAAATGTGATTAAAGGAAATCATAAGATTGCAGGATATTATCTCTAAATTAATCAGAGGCAATTAGTATGTTATCCTTGGGTTAGCATGTATGATTGCTATGTGACTTTGCTTAAGAGCAAAGATGAGACAACTCGTTAGAATGGGTGAATGTATTTTTTCTGAATATCTTCTTGAGTGGTGGCTCCTAGTGAGTACAAGATCACTGATCACAGAGATAGAAAACTGGTGATTCCTAGGGGGTCTTAGACCACTAGCTACACAGTTATGAAATTGTGGTTCCTAGTAATGAACAGATTACTGATTACATGTTAAGACATGATGGTTCCTAGTAGTGGAGTGACTATTGATCGTATGTCAAGACTTGATGATTCCTAGTAATAAAAGAGTTTACTGATCCTATGTCAAGATGTTGTGATTCCTAGTAGTGGAGTAACAACTGATCACATATTAAGATATTGCGATTCCTAGTAATGAAAAGTCTACTGACCATATGCTGAGAAATGAGTGATTCCTAGTGATAAGACTACTAGCCATGTTATGAAATTCTGAATAGTAGACTATTGAACACTAGATCTGTGTTTCCTAATAGTAAGACTATTGACTTCAAAGTGACTTGTTTGGACCAAACATGTTTTGGTGCCTTGACTTCAGGAAAAGAACTGACTCTAAACGATGTCCTGTTTGTGTCGAACATTCGTAAGAACCTTGTCTCAGGGTCTCTCTTAAGCAGGCATGGTTTTTTGCCTGGTGTTGAGTCCAATAAGGTTGCGTTGACCAAAAATGGAGTCTATGTAGGTAAGGGATATATGTTGGGCAGTATATTTAAACTTAATGTAATAACTATTATCACGAAAATGAATGAGAAAGCTTCATCTTCTGCTTATATGCTTGAGTCCCCTGAATTGTGGCATGGTAGACTAGGTCATGTGAATTTTGACTCTTTTCATAAATTAATCAAGTTAGATCACATACCATCTTTCAAGATTAATTCAAATCACAAATGTGAAACTTGTGCAGAAGCAAAATTGACAAAGACTTCATTTTATTCTTTTGAAAGAAGTATCGAACCTTTAGATTTAGTGCATAGTGATGAGTGTGACTTGAAAATCGTACAATCACGTGGTGGCAACAAGTATTTCATCACTTTTGTTGATGATTGCACTGAAGTTTGCTAATTGTATTTGCTTAAAAGCAAAGATGAGGTGATAGATAAATTCATTCTTTTTAAGAATAAAGTTGAGAATCAACTAAGCCATAAGATCAAGGCCTTAAGAAGTGATCGTGGTGGAGAATATGAATCGCTATTTATTGAGGTTTATGCTTAAAATGGAATTATCCAACAAACTATAGCGCCTTATTCCCTTCAGTCAAATGGTGTTACTGAGAGAAAAAATAGGACACTGAAGGAAATGATGCGATGTTGATAAGTTCTGGGTTGCCATAGAACTTGTAAGGGGGAAGCAATTTTCTCCTTGAATTACATTCTAAATAGAATACCTTAGAAGAAAGTTGTTGAGACCCAAACCCGCTCCTCTAGGTTTAGCGTCGTAACCGACCAATAATCTTGGGATTACCAAAGGTCTCTGAACAGAATAAATAAAATACAACAACTAGCAGAAGCAAATACTAATAAATAATGTCCATAGAGCTGTGTAGACATACATGGGAGTAAAAATTTAAAACTTATATTTATATACATATAAGTGACATCATATTTACATTTGTCTTACGTCACCAAAGCTTACATATACAGAACTTACAAAAACTTGTTCAAACGAAACATAAGAAATACAAGAGCCTAAAATACTTGATTCACAAAAACTCAACCACAAAACATTTCGGAACCTCCTTAGTGGTTGGTTGACTCAAACAGTTCTCCAGGCAAACCTCACTGAGCCTGGTCTCGCGCCTGATTACCTACATACATAAATGATAGAATGAGCTGGAGTCCAGTGAATAACAGCACGGTAAAGGGTTATGAATGATGTCCAAGACAGATTCAGAAGTCAAAGTTCATATTAGAACAGATCCAGATTTACATACATATACAGAATTCATAAGCAATTATATGTGGTACATCCATTAGCTAACAGATCAGATTAGTCATAAGACCCACATGCATAGTCGATATTGACGACCATAAAGGTCAACATCTTTGTGCATAAATAACTATGGTATTGTTACCCCTAGGCGAGGGTCACGTGAAGATAGGTCGTAGTATTATTACTCTCGGGCGAGGGCCACATGAACATAAGTCACGGTATTGTTACCCCCGAGCGAGGGCCACATGAACTAAGGTTGCCACAAATACATTTCAGAAAAATGGACATTCATTCATGATTCATAAAATAGCATTTCATAAAACAAATCATATCTCATCATTCTGAAAATACTTATAATCAACATATCTTTAGAAAGTTGTTACTCACAAATAGCTCCAATAGCAGAAAAGTCAGAACATTTGGATCAACAATCTATGGTGCGTGACCTACACAAACACATAATGAAGACACACTGAAACACACGCTCGGAAAATACCTAACTCATTTATTTTATATCTTGGTGTGTTTCTAATTCTTCTCCTCATTATTGTGTCTTAATTAAGGCTTCGGAATACTTAAGATGCGATGAGAATGCCAAAATATGAGTTGAAACACTTAGTCAAATTTTCAAAAATAGGGCAGTCCGCTCGAGCAGAACTTCGATCGCTCAAGCGGTTTGCAAGCCTGCAAGCCTGCAAAAGTACTGGTTGTATGATTTTTATGCTTGACAGACGCTCGAGCCAAAGACTAAGTAAACATGGTCTTCGCTCGAGCGCTACTTCGGTCACTCGAGCGGTCTATAAAACTTTGCAAAACTTCTGGGAGCTTTCATTTTATGTTCAAGCGCTACTCCCTACTCTTGAGCAAAGGATCAAAAATAAGAGTGGCCGTTCGAGCGTAGGTTCTGCTGCTCGAGCCAACCCCCAAACTCTACAAAAGTATTAGGAGCTTGCATTCTTCACTCTAGCGCAACTTCCTACGCTCAAGCGAAGGGTGCAAATTTTGAAATTTTTAGATTGCACTCCCAACTTCAAAACTCAATTTCAATGCATTAAAACACATCTTTTTTCGGCCAAAACTTGAGAAAACATGTGTAAACTCATTGGACTTCATGAATTAAAATCCGTTTCGCCAAAATCAAGCCTAAAAGCAAGAGAATTATTCAAAAGCAAACTTGAAAATTTGAAAACATAACATGCAAACAATGACTTGATATCTAAGCTTCTAAAACATGTACAAATGGAGTGTTTAAATGCAAAACCACAATGAGCTCCCATTATAGAACAAAAATAAGTTCTTGCATGTAAGAATTTGTTGAAATCAAAACTCCAAATCCATGAATTATGTATGTATGTATGTTATGATCTTCTTTCCTTCCTTATAGCTTGATTCTTGCATTTCCTAGCTCAATTCTCATACTTGGTCACAAAGTCTCCTTATATCCTCTTCATTAATGACTTAGATACAAAGATTAGGAGTCAAATACTCACCTAAGGTCTCTAATTGAGTTCTAATCAACAAATTCTTGAGCTCCTACAAGCCAAACCTTCAATTCTCTATAATTCCAAGCTTGAGTTCAACTTTCCTAAGCTTCCCTAGCTTTGTACAAAATAATTACAACTAGTAAACAAAATGAAGCTCTTGCTCTAATCCTCCAAAGCTATTGCCTTGGCGGAGGCATCTCACCAACACCTAAAAATAGTTTTCCCATACAGGGTGAGCCAAAGCCCAGTAGAAATAATCCAACACAATATATGAATCTTAACAAAGATATAAGGGTGAAATGCATATGCAATGCTCATGACCAAAACGTCTCATTTCTCGTTCTAAAACCATGCAAAGTCCGGTTTATATCACAATTCATCATTCATTTTCTTTACAGTAGAAAATAGGGCCATGAATCATAACTCTGGAAATCTCAAAGTACAACCTTTCACGGATATATCGTCCGCGGGAAACCGTAACCGGCACCCTTGTAAACGTAAGCTATACAAGCACTACTTCCGCCATTTCATAGATATTTCATCCGTGGGAATCGGAACACATGTATATGCGCAATTTTCGGGACTTTCACCCTAGACACATAGGCCAACTTAATTTAATGAAATACATCTGCTTCCCAGATTCACCAATTTTTCTCGAAAAACGTTATACATATACAATGTATCAAGATATGATAATACTCAATGCAAATGGATGAGAAATTAGTTTCAATTTACCTAATCCTCATGCAATTTCTACAACAATCATAGTTATCCTCCACCGATAGCTCAAAATAGATATTTCTAAATAGATATAAAATCTCCAATACAGATAAACTTTTCAAATTTCAAGATGTGAGTGATAATACATATCTAACTCTACCATCCATATCAATATCCATCTAATTTCACATTTCCAACATCAATTCCATTTGTTTATACAAAATAAACATTTGAGACATTTAGGACATTTAGGACAAAACTCATTTTTCTTCCAAAATCCATTCCAAGTATTAAAATCAATAATTTTATCACAACTCAACCTCATTTCCACTTCGACAACCATTTTCAATACATCCATTTGAAAACCCCTCTTTTGATTTTAAACCAAAACTCTAGGTTAGTTCAAAATCCTCCAAAATCAAAAGATTATTTTATAAAAACAAATAGCTAAGTTAAAAATCATAAAAGAGCGTAGAGGATCCCTACCTCAAAGCTAGAAGATGAGATAAACATGGATGAAGCTGAAACCCAACTCTATTCGGATGAAAACGAAGCTCTAGATGAGTCCTACCTTTTTAACAAAGGGAGTACGCTGAAGAGATCACCAGATCTTGGTGTTTTTGTAGAGGGAAGGTATGTTTTAAAGAGAGAGTGTCTAGATCTAAGGTTTGTGGAATGTTTAGAGAGAGAATGAAATGAAAAAGTGATGTAAAAAGTGACTTTTACGAACTAATATACGCGTAAACCTGTAATAACCCTCACCACTGTTTACCGATAAACTGTTGATTACTACTAAACTGAGACTGATTATGATTGGTAATTGAACTAACTGAAATACTAAACAGACTGACGGAAATCTGGAACTGAATTAATTGAGTATATCTGTTTAATTGCATTTCTATCTGTTGCCTGTTTGATTATCTATTCATGTTTTTACGTTTAAACTGCTAATTGAAGGCCTTATCGGCGGTCGAATCTGAAATCGATTAATGTTCTGTGTTAATTAGATTTTATGTGATTTTATGGTGTATTTATTAAAAATGTGTTTTGGTATGATTAAATTGGATTAATATTGATGAATTACATAAGTTGGCTTTAATTACAACCTTGCCATTGTGAGTGGGCCACTACCTAAACATATTTGAGCTTTCCTACATTCAAAACAAAACATTTTCCTCAGCCAATTCCCTTGCTATAGCCGTCTAGAGAGAGAGATAGGAGAGAGAGAGCTTGATTTCATCTCATTTTGCTTAGAGACTTGGGAAATTGTAGGAAGATTACAAGAATAGAACCTTCATACCTTAAATTGAAGACTTAGGTAAGGAATTCAACCTCTTAATTGTGTCTTTAAGTTGACTCTTGCATGGTTCTTGTCATTTTGGAGAGCTAAGTCATGAATCGGTCCTAAAATGTTGAATTGTAGCTTAATTGTTGCATGCATGTTGCCCTTCATGAGTTTTGAGGTTGTAGTTCATAGTTCCTCACATGCATGTTCATAATTTTACATTGGACCATGATTTGATCTTGTTTTGAGGCTATTGAGCTCAATAGAGCATGAAATTGAAGCTTTGAATTGGTTTAAATTCATACATGTCATGTTTGTAGCATGTTCATGAAAATTGGTTTGAATTTGGATTTAATTAAACTACCTTTGGGCCTTGATTTTACAAATTGAGCTTTGAATCATGTTATTCTATGTATTTACAAGTATTTTCCAGGAGATGGGCCCAAAGGAATTGATTTTGATACATTGGAACTTGATTTGAGCTTGGAAGTTCAAATCTGGAAATTCTAGATTTTGGACTCTCGCTCGAGCGGGGAAAGTGGCGCTCGAGCGGGAAATTCGCGCTCCCAGTACTTTGCATTGTTTTGATGTCCGCTCGAGCGGAATAATTGGCGCTCGAGCGGGACCTTGTGTCTCACGCTCGAGCGGCTATTGAGTGCCTATCGAGCGTGATTTTCACCCATCCAGTACTTTTGGCCTGTTTTGCAGTCCGCTTGAGCGTGGAAAGTGACGCTCGAGCGGGGAACCTTTGTCTGCATGTCTGCTCGAGCGGGGAAAGCCACGCTCAAGCGGGACTCTGTTTTTCTGAAAATTCTGAAAATGTTTCCTGAATGCTTCTTTGCATCCTCATTCCATCCTAGGCATTCTTAGGCCTAGTTTAAGACATCTTAATGAGGATATAGATGTAGAACACACCGAGGCAATTAGGGATTAAGTTATTATTTTTCCCAACTATGTAGCTTAGTGTGTGTTCGTTCTGTAAACTGTGTAGGGTTAGCGACTGGAGACACGCTCTAGCCTAACTGTAGCCCAGAACTCTGTGAGTAACAATTGTGTAAAGATATGTTCAAATATGAATATCTTCTTAATACTGAATTGAACTATTTTCTGAAATGACACTGTTAACTGAATGAATGTATGTCCTATATTCTGAACTGTATTGTGGCATCCTTAGCAACTACTGTTTACTGTTACTGCTACTGTTGCAGAGATCTCTGTCGGTTCCCTTGTCGGAACCACTACTGTTTACTGATTGATGGCCATCATTAACTGCTCGGTCTTTTAAGACCTACTGTTTACTGTACTGCTATGCTAATGGATGTACCACATATAACTGAATGATTGAATGATTGATATATTGAATCAATGAACTGTTTTCATTACTGTTTTCATTAGACTTCCCTTTTTGTCAAGCCAACCATTGTGCCTCATTGCGAGGTTCCGAGCCTGCCAAGCTATGGCTTAGGGGTGTTTTAATTTCCCCCGTCTGTCTCTGTATCTGTTTTGTATAACTGTATAGACATAGCACTGCACCGTACTGTTTAATAGGGATTTGGTCCCTGTTTTGAATGACTGTAAATATTGTGCATACTGTTCTGTACCGAGAGTATATATATGCATGAAAAGTCTTTTTGCATATAGACTGACACAGCTCATTGGACCTTGTTTATTTACTGTATTGGCTTCCGCCATGCCCCTGTACTCTGTATTACTGTCTTACTGTTAAGCAGGCCTTCGGTAATCTCGGATTACTGGCCAGTTACGGTACTAAACCCATAGGGGCGGGTTTGGGTCGTGACAAAATCGGTCGAGCGCAAGAAGTGACACTTAAGCATAAGACACAAAAGATGTTACCGCTGAAGCGTAGAATACAAACTCTCAGAAGTTTTATAGCTAGATGCCTACCGCTTGAGCTCAAGAAGTGTCGCTCGAGCGCTCGAGCGCAAGAAGCACCTCTCGAGCATAGAATATACTCTCCCAGTAGCTTTGCAGGCCTGCCAAAATATTGGGAGTCCACAAAGATTTCTTGAGCCCAAGAAGCTACGCTCGAGCGTAGAGGCTAAAATCTGGACAACCAAAGTTTTGAAAAACAAGCTACCAACCCGTTCTAAACGCAACCAACACATCCCAATAGCCAAACTCAAGGAGGGAAATGAGGAATAAGACATGAACAATAATATAAAGCAATGAAACCTAAATCCAGAATATCAAATGAGTCGGGTCTTAAACCAGAATTGCTATAAATTACGTTAATTATTTTATGAATCCAATTTGCTTAAATAAAAACCCATTGATATGGTTAAATTTTAGAGATTGTTGAACAATAAGTATATAAACATTTATTTTTGTGAGAACCACCACAGGAGTTCCATGTCTTGGGGGAGTTAAATAACCATTGCCCTCTGATTGGTCACTTTGTGGCCTTCTGTTGTCATGAATCCATTCACTTTTGTTTGATTGTCACTTTGGTGACCTCTGTCCTAATTGTCATTTTCGTGAACTATGTTATGTACCGTGGTTACAACTATTTTATTTATATTTTTCAATTCATTTATGCTATTTAAATTATTGATTAACTCCAATTAAATAATGTACAATGTTTTAGCCTAAATAATTATCCATGATGATTTTGTACCCTATACTCTTGGTATAATATTTCTCACTCTGCTATGTACTTATAGTTGTTATCTAGATGAAATGTAAAGAAAATTGGTAAAATTATGTAATGAGACTAGCACATGACTTAATACGGACATTTTGTATTTTGTATTTTTTTTTGTAATAATTGTCTGATCATCAATAAAACAAATAAAAGTCCTGATGAATTTTTTTTATAAAATTATTGAGCATTTCAATTATTTATTGACCTATTTAATTTATTTACTACTTTATCTCGTCTACGCCTACACCACTTCATTTGTTAAAATTAGAATTAATTGTCTAGTTGCGACTTCTAACCTTTGGGCACCGGGGTTGGGTCGTGACATATCTGTTATTTATTATTTTAAAGACAAATGCAATAAATTAAATAGAATACGATTATTGAACAAATTTAATTTTTTGTGTGAATGATATACATGAACGACTTGATAAAATGAATGATTTTGATTATCCAAACAAGACTTGTGGTAAGCTCCATAAGCTCGAACAATGGCCCCTAGTCCAAGTCACAGACTAGAGCGGCTCCAAATCCTGAATAACTATTGATTAGTTCCCATAATAATAAGGATTAATAATTTTTAAAGTATGTAATTTATTACGCTTTAGTCTTTAATTTTTGTTTTCAACTTTCTAAGTTCAAAATCAATAATGGGAGGATACTTTTGAAAATTTACCAAAAAAAAAAAAAAAATGCAACATATAAAGGAGTAGAGGTCAAATTGAAATAAATCATATACTTTGTGATCAAAATGCAACAAAGTACATATTTTGAAGATTGTATATATTTAGTCTAAGTACTCCTACTTATCTCGACATAATTTCGTTAGACCCTGACCCTACCATATTATTTGTTAACAATTATATCTTATCATAAAATACAATTTTTGTTCCCAATCTTTAACTTCTCAAATACTAACCTTTACCTTACCCTTACACACCATTGGTAGCTTTGACCACTCTCTCCCTCCTATCCACATCTCTAGCCAAATGCACCATTCTTTCCTAGCTTCTCCTTAATGTTGTTTGCCTCTCTTAGGTCCTTGTTACGAGCCCCACTACCTCCCTAACCTTCACTTCCTCATTTCTTTTTCACACACACACATATATACAGTATCACTCTCTCTCTCTCTCTCTCTCTCTCTCTTCCCCTCTTTGTGGCTCTTTGTGACTCTTTCTTTCTTTGTTGCGTTTGTTTTGTATGTGTCAAAAGATGTAACAGAAGGGTGGAGGGCTAGAGGAGGAGGGACATTTGTGGTGAGATGTGTCGAGGAGGGCTGGGAAGAGGACACAGGAGATTGGGTTTAGTATGTAGGGTGGCGGTTGTTGTGAAAAGAATGCTGAATGAAGGTGGTACTAGGGGTGTATAGACATCCTATTTTGACCGGCTCTAAGACTTGGATGCTTTCTTTTGATTACTTGATGATGAAAATTAGAATATGTTTCTTACAAAATTTTTAGTAAGAAAGATGGAATTTGAGCTTTTTTGCCAACCCTAAACCTATTTTGGTCAAGTGTTTAGGTCTCGTTTGTCACTCGAAGAGAACTTGGACTGAGTTGGAGTGAAACTAGGCTGAACCGGAGCAAAACAGGCAAAAATTGCCCTAGTTGGTCAACCGGCTGGTCGATTGGTCCACACCATCACGGTGACCAAGGAAACCGCGGCCGTGACCAGGCTAAGCACGCCGTGATCTGTACACACTGAACTCGGATTTTTTTTACTGTTGAGCACTCCATGATGCCATTTCTGACCCATTTTTGCCCCAAATGTATGTATACTCAGCCTCCATTGACTAGTGCTTAATCCATTGAAGATAATGCTTCATTTTGGTGCTCCATTAGCTCTATTATTTTCCATAATGCCCCATTACTCTTCCACTTTGTCTTCCATCATAGCTTCACTTGCATTGCCTATATAAGGAGAGCTTAAGTCTTGAGAAACAGAGATGAATTTGAGAGATAGAGAGAGGATAGATTGCTTGAGGCTATAGAGAAAAAAGAGAATTGAAGCTTTGATCAAAGAGTTGTCAAACTTGAGAGAAAAATACAAAGTGAGCCATAACTTCCATCTTTCCATTCATGCATTAATATGTCCTCATTGAAACCAAGTCCTAAAGCTTTGATAAAAGAGAAAGTAATCCTTGCCAAGTTTAAGAACCAAGCGATCATTTCCTAAGCCATCGTTATAGCTCAAATTCCAAGCTTTCTAATTGAGGATGGAGAACATAACTTACAACCTTGAGGGTGAGAAAAAGAAAGTTTGGAAATCAAGAAGTTCATCATTTCCTTGGAAGGTGAATTTTCAATCTTTTATTTTACTTGTATTTTTTTTTATCTCATATTTGTTTTCTAACTTTAGTTTCATATTATTTCTGTTGTAAGCTAACTGGAAGTGGTTAGTTCCCTATTAGTTCTTTTCTCGGTGTTGCAACAAAACAAGTTTTGCTAGGCCTAGTTGGCCGGCTGGCTAATTATTTAGTTGGCCGACAGAACAAAGCAGTCGTCCTGCGTTGAGCATGATAGTTTCTGACGATCCTCGAGACACATGAAGCTTCTATTTTGTTTTCCTTTGAGTGTTTTGTGATATTTTTGTTTTGTTGTAATATTCTCTCCCTCTCTTATTCGGTTTGTAATTATTTATTCAAAATGTTGTAATAATTTACTGCCTCGTTTCTTTCTATCCTATTCTTTTACTTGCTTCCCTTATTTGTGGATATGCATCATATCTTATTTTTCGTTATATTCATGCTTTGCATTCACGTTTCATGCATATTGATTCTGCTAAGTTTACATTTGTGGATTTAATAAATTCTTATGTGATTATGTGCACTACCTCTTGTTCTTGAGATGATTTATACGTCATATATTAGAAGTCAAATCTTTAGTTGCATTTCATGAGTGAATTGCATTAGGATTTCATATATAAGATCATGCATGTTTTACTAATTTTGTTTTGTAACTGTTCACGGGACGTCGGTAAATATATAAGTTTTTATGTTTTAACATCCTGCTTGTGTGCGTTTTCCTTACTATGTTTAGTATTCTACCATGTGGCTATTTGCTTATTTGATGTAACTGTATGAATGTCGGTGGATGGAGGTTGTGTCGCTTAATTTGGAATGATGTTGATTTTCGTGTTTGTAAACTCAGTTTCTTTAAATTGTACATATTCAACTCTTTTAAAATACATGAAATCAAATTGTTTCAAAATAAATGACATAATTTATACTTATTTGCTTCATATAGTAATTTTTAGGATTTATTAAATAATTGGAATATGAACATATAAAGTAAATAAAACTCATATTATGGTTTAGTACAGGCCAATTTATAATCAGGTGAGCGAGAGTGCTCAATTAAAGACATTCTCCTCTCATACCTAACGTTCTGAAACAAAACATCTTTGGTTACGATGAACAGTGACTTTGGCACGAGTCACGGGTTTTCTAATTTTTTCAAAATATTAGGTGGCGATTCTGAAATCTGGTAATGCAATCTATTTCTGGCAAATGTTTTGCAATAAAATGAATTTTCTATAAAAGTTACTAAATTTAGATTTTTATGTATATTTCACATTGCTTTTGTGAGATTAGATCAAAGAAATTAAGGGTTCGAACTATTTAATGCGCATAAGCACCCTTGGGCATGTTACAGGATGGAGGTATGGAGGCCCAAAGAAGGAGAGGCATAATTGAGATTATAGTGGGCATTAAAATAAAGAAGAGTGAGTTCAATTTTGGTGAGTGCGGAGTCCAAACAAATACGATTGGAACAAATAACAACCCTCATTTAGTCATTTTGATTTTCTTGACTATGTATTTATGCAAAATTTTAAAAATATTTCTCATTCAATTATTGATTTTGAACAAGGTGGATATAAAAAATTAAAGAGTAACATATCGTATATTTTAATTGAGGATCAAATTAAAAAAATTAGAAATTAAAATATAATATATTGAATGTATTGTTGATTATTAATGTAATAAACCCTAACAAAACAGCGGTATCAATGATGATGACCACGATGAATATGATACCAAATTTTAATTAATAAAAATAGTACCGTGGCTGATACTCAATAACGATGTTATGAATAAAAAAGAAAAAAAAAATTACTTTGATGTCAAATTTCAGCTAATAAAAATAGTATATAATAATATTGACGATGACAACCATGTCAAATTTTAGTTTATAAAAATATGACTCTGTCAAATTTTAGTTCTAGAAAACAAAAAAACTTATATATCTTAGAAAAAGAATAAAATTTCGTTTGAAAACATGTTATTTTAGTAATTTTTTAGTTAAAATATGAGGTAAAAAAATTAATATATTTGGGATAATTTTTAAATTTTTTATGAAAAAATATACAAAAAATAACAAAAAAAAGAGAATCTTGTTGAATTTTTAACTTTTTTAATACTTTTTCGTTTTTAAACTAAAATGTGATGTTGTGAGACCTAAATAAATAAATAAATACAGTGACTGTGGACGCCAACCATTGACATTTGTGCCAGCCTTCGGAAAATTTAGGAGTTACAAAACAAATAAATATTTTAGCGGAGATTGGGTAGAGATTTAAAATAAGCAATTTTATATACAAGTTCACGTTTTAAAATTATTTTTTTAATTAAATAATGTGTTAAAAAGATAAATTAATTATTTTTTTGACACATCACTGAATTTAAAAAATTCTGAATAACAATATTCTTAAAATAAATAATTAAATAAATAAATAAAATGTAGGTTAAATATTTTTTTTTACATTTTACTAAGATTTTCTTTGAAATGGAAAGACAATCATAAGATGAGGGTAGGTTGGACCTGAGAGAAAAATAGTAGTTACGAAGCTTTTTCTTTGCAATATTCAGATACAAGGCTAGGGGTGTGCGCGGTGCGGGTCGGTGCGGTTTGAAAGAAAAATAGAAACTGTATGGCGGGTGGCGGATTGATAAAAGTGTCACTAAAATTTTTCATTTTCCTTATCAAAAACCGGCGGTTCGGTTGGCAAATAATGGCGGATTTGCCTTGGCAGTTCGGGCAGATTGGCGGTTTATAAAAAATATAATTCAAATTATAAAATTTAAATCAAAGAGTAAAAAAAAGACGAAAGATACCGTGATGTTATGCATCTTGCAAAGCTTTCTTCTGATGCAACAAGTGTAGCAACAACATAATAATATCAACGACTATGCCATCAGTTCATTACAAGCATTTGTGGAAGCTACAATGATAAAATACAATACATAAAATTAATATCATTCGGGGTTTACAATATATTGAAAATATTTACTATTGAAAAGTATTTAGATTGAAAAGTGAGCTGATGCAAGTTTGTAACATGGCCAGGAAAAAAAAAAAGATTGAAAAGTGAATTGGAATCCAACTTTATTTTGGATTACTGACATCTTGAATTTCCCTCAAGCAGTAATGTAATACTATGTTCTAAGGTATAGAACAACAAGCAAACTTAAGTAAAAAAGAATTTTTAGAATCTTATAAAACATGATTTAATAGTGGTGCGGGTCGGTGCGGTTTGGAAGAAAAATAGAAACCGACGGATTGATAAAAGTGTCACTAGAATTTACCATTTTTCTTACCAAAAATCGGCGGTTCAATTGGCAAATAATAACGAATTTACCTTGGCGGTGCGGCTCGGTGCGGTTTCGGCGGTATTATGCACACCCCTATACAAGGCAAGTCATCCATAGTATACTAGTTTATTTTATTTTTGGCCGTGTTTGGTTAAGTTTTTCAAACTCAATTCCACCCCTTGGTTTGAGTTATGTGTTTGGTTATAGTTTTCAAAAATTGATTCTACACCCATCTGTGAAACACACGTCTACCTAGTTATCCTCTCGACGTCTAACCAATTGACCGGAACAATGTTCGTGTTTTTTCTTTTCCTGTTATTTTTATATTTTAAATAAAAAATATTTTGGAAATCTTTTTCAAATTTTTTATGAGTTTTGAATAGCATTTTATATTGTGTGTTTGGTTATAAATTGTAAATTTTTTAATCAAATATCATATGTCACATCATTCAATTCAAACTAAATTCAAAACTCATAACTAAACAAATTTTTCACACTTAAATCATAATTCCAAAACTCATAAACTCAAAATACAACTCTGTTCTCAAATCATAATTCTAAAATTCTATCGAACGCAACCTTTGCTTTTTCAAAGTCACATATGAGAGATCCCTTTGCTTGGTAATATTGATATTCAAGGCCAGACATACGAGTTTGACTCCACAGTATCTATGTTTGCTTTGAACGTATGTGTTTAAAAATTCTTTGATTTTGTTTAGATTATGAATTTGAGTAACTTTTTTCCTTTTTCTTTCTAAAACATACATCTAAATACAACCTTTATGTTACTGCTTTGTTGCACAACAATATTATGGCTCTATTTTGATTTTTTTCAATAATTACATTAATATGCTTGGATACCTTTTAGATACTTGTTCAGAATTTTAATTTTGGATCTGCATGATTTTTTTTTATTTTATTTTTTCCGATCAAAATAATCTGCTCAAATACAGTTTTTTTCTTTATTTTATTTTATGTAATTTCGATCTCTGTGTATGTCAATAAATAAAAACTCTGCTGTTGCAGATGTAACAAACCAATTGATGTATTCAGATTCTTCGTAGGCGCGCGCGTAAACACCAACTTTTCAATCATTTGCAAAAAAAAAATCATTTGTGTGTTGCATACACTTTAAAGAAAAATGCTTCAGAGTTCGAAATTCCTAGGCTTGAATGGCCCGAATTCAAAACGACGTTGTTTTGATTTATTTTTTTTCCTCTCTTTTATCTGTCAAACAGAGGGAGGGAGGAAGAGAGAAAGAGAGAGAAGAAAGGAAGAGAGAAGAAAGAAAGAAGGAGGGGGAGCCGATCTTCTCACGTCGTCGCTGTCGCTGCCTCCTCCTCCTCCTCTTCCGTCACTGTTGCGACCACCACTGTCGCCGCTACACCACCTCCGGCGCTGCCCTCTCTATTCTCCTCTTCTCTTTTTCTATGTATATATATGTGTGTGTTTCATGTTCATTTTCCAGATCTGTATATATGTGTGTGTGTGTGTGTGTGTGTTTCATGGATTTGTGGGTTTGATTTGTTTTATGGATTTGGGTTTGATTTGTTTCATGGATTTGGCTTTGATTTGATTTGTTTCATGGATGTAGCTCTGATTTTCATTCCAGATTTGGCTTCTCCACTATCTCTTTCCTCTTCTCTCTTCTTCTTTCTTCTTCTTTCTTCTTTCTCCTTCTTCTGCGATCATGGAAAGTAAGAAGAAAAGAAGAAGAAGGGAAAAAAAAAAGAAGCCAAAATGACGTCGTTTTGGGATTTTACGGCACTCAAGCCTCCAATTTTTCGAGCTACCTAGCGGGACTGCACTTCAAAAAGGTAATGGTTCTGGTTGTTTGTATATCATTTTTAGATTTGATTAATGAGTGGTCTAAGGAGATTGGTTAACAATATTTAAATTGATTTGCTCCTCTTAGGTCCTCTTGGTGACTCCCGTTACCTCCCCAACCTTCACTCCCTCATCTCTCTCTCTCTCTCTCTCTCTCTCTCTCTCTCTTCCTCTTCCTCTCTTTGTGACTCTTTCTTTCTCTGTTGCGTTCTTTTTCTGTGTTGAAAGATGTAACAGAAGCGCGGAGGGCTAGATGAGGAGGGACATTTGAGGTGAGGTGTGTCGAGGAGGGCTAGGAAGGGGACATGAGAGGTGGGGCTTAGGGATGACAATGTGGGTTAATAGGGTGGATATTAATTCCCCATCTCCATTTTCTTATAATTATTTTTCCCTATTTCCCAAGGGTACTACCCTCCTCATCTCCTAATAATGGATTTGAATTTTTCCCAACACAACTTGAATTTATTTATTTATTTTTTTTTAAGGTTCACAACCAATTATTTTTTTATTTTTTATTTTTTTTAAGATTCACAACCAAAGCTAAATATACATTCAATCTTATTTTATTTGGCTCAACAACAAAATCAAATACACATTAATTAACATTGTTACATTATTCTTGTCAAATTTTATGTATATTTAATTTTTTTTAAATTTATTTAGAAAAATTCTATTCCTACAAAAAAATTCCATCTTCATTTTTAATTTTTTTAATTTTATGTATCTCCTTCTCCTCTCTATTAATTGATCTTCGATAATCTGAAGGTGAGTTGTTTCTCTCGTTTCCTTCTTCTTCTTCTTCTTTTTCTTTTTTTTTAAAATTTTTATTTGCATTTACAGAATGACTTTTCTTGTTTCAATATCTCCTACAATTGTTTTATTGGATTTCTCTTTGATTTGATGGTAATCTTAGATTGAATTTCCCAAATTTCATCTTAACTAGTGATCACATTAATTAAAATTTTGTACATTTTTGTCTTCAATTTTCATGTTTTGGTTATGATTAATTATGCGTTTTGATCGATAGTCACGATCTTGTCGTAGCTAGATTGTCCACCATCGCAAATCGCTGTTGCTGTAGTAAGAGGATGAGGGAGAGTGAGAGTTAGAACTCTAATTATAAACAAAGTAGTGAAAACTAGGGATGGCAATGGATAACCTACCCTGTAGGTATCTATGGAGACCCAACCTAAATACATGGGTTTTCTCATTTTTTTCTTGCCTGTCGGGTAATGTAAGTGATGTTCTTTAAATCTCCACCGGGGATGGGTACCCACTAATTTCCCTATAAATTTTTTTTAGGTACATCGGAAAATAATTTCTTCATATGTTTTCACTACTCTATTTACAATTAGAGTTCTAATTCTCACTCTCTCTCATCCTCTCACTACAGCAACAACGATTTGCGATGGTGACAATCTAGCGGCAACAAGATTATGACTATCGATCAAAAACATGCAATTAATCATAACTAAAACATGGCAATTGAAGACAAAAATGTATAAAATTTCAATTAAGGTGATCACTAGTTAAGATGTGTTAGGTCCCTTTATTGTCAAATCCGGTGACAAAACTTTGTGCCTGATCAAAATGTAATTTTTGTATTTTTGTACTGCCCGCTCGAGCGGGGCCATGTGCGCTCGAGCGGAGATTGGAGGAACTCAGTATCTCGACAGGACTGCAGAAGTACTGAAGGATGTAATTTTACGCTCGAGCGGAAGAGGAAGCGCTCGAGCGTACCTCAGTTTAATTACACACAGGTTTGAGACAGGCCGCTCGAGCGGAGAGTGGTGCGCTCGAGCGGAGATCGCGGGTTTCAGAATCCAGATTGGTTTCAAGTGTTTGATTTCTTTCAGATCTGGGACTCCCTTGGTTCTCTATAAGTAGATGGTTTTCCTCTCAAACCAATGGGAACTTTTTTCTAGATCTGATTCAAGAATTCTAGAGTTTTGTTTGAAGTGTTCTTCTGAAAGTTTGATAAGTTTTCTTTGATGTTCTTGAGAGAGTTCTAAAACTCATGAGTTAAGATTCATACATCAAAGAGTTTGATACTACATATTCAAGAGTGTTCCCTTCGGTGGAATCCGAAGATCAACACGTAAAGTTTCAAAAGGTGTTTGATTCTTTACGTAGTCGTTAATTCGACAAGTGAAGTTGTGGTGTGGAATCAACTTCAGAATCAGTTCCGTGACGAAGGCGTGGTGAAAGAGTTACAGAAGATTCAGAGACAAATTGACTGGGTTGGGTAATTTGTATGGTTTCTTTGTAACCTTGTAGTCCTTCAGTAGTGGATTGATTAGTGGCGGTTCGTCTGTGGTTTTTTATTACAATTGAAGGTTCTTCAATTGTGGTTTTTCCACGTAAAAAATCGTTTGTGTTGATTTATTATTTATTCCTAAAAACAAACAAACTAAAATCACTCTCGTAAGTGCTTGATGATTTTAGATTGAGTGTTTTGGAATTTTTTGGATTTGGAATATTTTAATCTTTATCTAATCACGAATCACATAGGATTTTCAATTGGTATCAGAGCGGGTCACTCTTTGTTTTATTTTAAAACTATAGGAGTGTGATTTTGTGTGACTAGTATTATGGATTCTATTCGTGAAGGTAACTCGACTCATAGACCCCCTTTACTAGACGGTACAAACTATTCTTATTGGAAAGCTCGCATGAGAGCATTTTTAAAATCCATTGATGAGAAAGTTTGGCACTGCGTTGTCTTTGGGTGGAGTGAACCTACTGTCACTATAGATGGCATTGATATTCCTAAACCCCTTGATAAATGGGAGACAACTGATTATCAGAACTCGAGTTGGAACAGCAAGGCTCTCAACTCCCTCTTCTGCTCTGTCACACCTGAAGAATTCCGTCGAATTTGCACGTGTGAAATAGCAAAAGAGGCGTGGGATATTCTTGAAACAATTCACGAAGGAACTACCTCTGTCAAAAGGTCAAAACTTCAACGTCTCACATCTGCCTTTGAAACCCTTTTTATGCGCGATGATGAGACGTTTGATGATTTCTATGCAAAACTCAGTGATATCGTGAATTCCTGTTTCACTCTCGGTGAAAAAATCCCGGAAGCGAAAGTTGTGGGAAAAATTTTGAGGTCCCTTCTCGAGAGGTTCCAATCAAAGGTGACAGCCATTGAGGAGGCTCAGAATGTTGATACCCTCAAGCTCGATCAATTGGTTGGAAATTTGCAGACTTATGAAGCACACCAAATTTTCAAGAAAAAGCAAAAAGAAAGTATGGCTTTCACAAGTACTCATGAGACTGCAAAACCTCCGGAGATTGAATTTGATTTAGAGTCTGAGATGACGGCTATGCTTACAAAACAGTTTAAAATTTTTTTGAAAATGAAGCCTAATTTCAGAGCCCCTATTTCAAAAGAGAAGAGTAATGACAAACCCAAAACTTTTCCACCAAAATTAGCTCAAACTACTGAAAAGAAGGTTGTTAGGGGGCCAGGGGTCAAGTGCTTTGAATGTCAAGGGTTTGGCCATATATCCCTTGAATGCCCTACGAAAAAGAATTGGAAGAAAGTCTACACCGTAACTTGGGATGATAAAAGCGGGTCGGAGCAAGAACCCGAAGAACCTGAATCTGGTGAAGATGGGGATAGTGCTTTCATGGCCTTTTGGGCCACGGTTTCTCAACCTCTTCCAAAGCCTTCGGAATCAGCCCGTGGTCAGAACTTGCATCATGCTCCCACCTTTGATGGGACCAACTACCTGTATTGGAAAATCAGAATGAGGGCTTTTCTGAGAGCCTTTGAACCAGAAGGTTGGCAAACCATTGAAGAAGATACAGAAAGTGCAGATAATTCGGGCAATCAGAGAGCCCTAATCATTATTCGTGGAGCAATTTCTAATGAAGAACAGCAACGGGTCGTTCACTGCACAAAGGCTAAAGATGCATGGGAAATTCTGAGCCAATTCCATGAAAGAGGAGATTCACCTCCACCTCCATCCAACAACTTGTCTGCCTTGGTTGCCAGATTGGATGAGGTTAAGGAGATTGAGAAGCAAAGAGAGGACGATGAAACATCTGAAGACATTGATGAGATCAATGGCGATGAACTACAACAAGCTTACGAGAAACTGTACGAGGAATCTCTGAATTTGTCTAAAACCAACGACAAACTCTCTCTCAAGCTCAAAACATGCGAGAGTGAGAATGTCCGGCTCAAAGGAGAACTCTTGACAGCAAAGCAGAATGTCATCAAGATCTCAAGTGACAGGCAAGACTTATGTGGAAAACTTCTGTCCTGTGAAACTGAAAGGAATGAACTTCTGAGGGTGTATTCCACATATGAAGAAAAGCTTGAAAGTCTTGAGTTGTCACAAACTGCATTGGAAGAGAAAGTCAGTCAGAAAGATGAAGAACTCCGTATTGCTAGAGCAACAATTGCCATGTGGAACAAAGGTTCCAGATCTCTAGAAGATATACTCGGATCTCAACAAATGGGTTCTGACAAAAGAGGGCTAGGCTATGGTGCGACAGCTCACAAAGGACAAGCCTCTACCTCACATAACTTGAAGACTCAAGCAAAGGGAAAATTGAAGGTAGATCAAGATGACTCTTTTCTTCATCAAGCAAAAGCAGGCAAGACCAACAAAAGGGAGGTAAAACCTATTTTTATTTGTCATCACTGTGGTAGGTATGGCCACATTCTTCCTTATTGTTTTGAACTGTTTGGTAAGGTGTCTCAAAAGGGCAGAAATTCTAATACATTTTGGGTTAGGAGACAACCTTACATGTCTAGGCGGAACACCAAGACTAAAAAGATTTGGGTTAGAAAAGATGATTTGACTTGTTTTGTTGCTCACACTGCTCTAAAAGCACGTGACTCACACATGTGGTATCTTGATAGTGGGTGCTCTCGTCATATGTCCGATAACAAATCCTACTTCACCTCCCTTGAAAAATATGAAGGAGGAATTGTTACCTTTGGAGATGGCGGCACTTCTAGAGTCATTGGTAAGGGCTCTATAAGTGTTGCTGGTCTTCCCAAGCTAGATAATGCCTTACTTGTTGATGGCCTTAAAGCTAATCTTTTGAGCATTAGTCAAATGTGTGATTCCCATCATGAAGTATTGTTTTCAAAAGATAAATGTGAAATTTTGGATAAAAAGGGAAATACTGTTTTACATGGGGTTCGCACATCTGATAACTGCTATGGGATTCTTACTACTAATGATCTCACTTGTCATTCTGCCATCATAAGTAACATTGATCTGTGGCATCAAAGATTAGGTCACATGAATTTCAAAGACCTAACTAAGATAGCCAACAAAGAACTTGTGAGAGGAGTACCTAAACTAGGTAAGAATTTGAGCCATGTGTGTGGACCATGTCAGCTTGGCAAGCAAACCCGTGCTCCGCATAAAAAGGTGAACAGCTTTACAAACAAACGTCCTCTTGAATTAGTTCACATGGATTTAATGGGTCCTACTCGCACTGAAAGCATTGGAGGTAAAAGATACATTTTTTTAACTGTTGATGATTTTACTCGTTTCTCATGGGTAAATTTTTTAAGGGAAAAATCTGATACGTTTGATGCTTTCCAGGCTTTAGTCCTTAAAATCCAAAATGAACAAGGTGTGTCCATTGGGCGTATCATAAGAATCCGAACTGATCATGGTCGTGAATTTGAAAATAGTTCATTTTCGGATTTTTGTGATATGCATGGAATTAAGCATGAGTTTTCTGCACCTATTACTCCACAACAAAATGGAGTGGTTGAGAGGAAGAACAGAGTTGTTCAAGAAATGGCTAGGGTCATGCTCCTTAGTAAGAGTCTTCCTCCAAAGTTCTGGGCCGAAGCCTTAAATACTGCTGTTTATGTCATAAATCGTGTGTATTTAAGGCCCGGCACTTTACAAACTCCTTATGAATTGTGGAAGGGTTTGAAACCTAATGTAAAATACTTCAAAACATTTGGGAGTAAGTGTTACATCTTCAAAGATAGAGAGCCCTTGGGCAAATTTGACTCCCGAAGTGATGAAGGTATTTTTCTAGGGTATTCAACCAACAGTAGGGCTTTTCGAGTCTATAACCTGCGAACTTCATCATTAATGGAATCTATCAATGTGGTTATAGATAACACAGGTTCACCTACTTTAGCAACAAATGAGGATGACAATGGTGAGTTTCCAATCTTGGATACTGAACCACAAAATCAAGGAGATGCTGCGGCTCAATCACAAGAAATTGTTACAGCACCATCCTCACAGGTAAGTTCAAGTCCAAAGAGTGCTCAAAAGAACAGCACTCCTGTTCCTCCTGTCACCCAAAGTCCTGAACTTAAACCATCAGCAAGGGTGAAACTGAATCATCCAGTTCAACAGGTAATTGGAAGTGTTTCAGATCGAATGAAAACCCGAAGACAGATTCGGGATGAGGTATCACATATGTGTTATGTTTCTTTAATTGAACCTAAGAATTTTAAAGAGGCCTTGCTAGATGATAGTTGGGTTAATGCTATGCATGAAGAATTAGGTCAATTTGAACGTAACAAAGTTTGGACTCTTGTTCCCAGACCTAGAGACATGAATGTGATAGGTACTAAGTGGATCTTAAAAATAAATCTGATGAGAATGGTACTGTTGTGAGGAATAAAGCTAGGTTGGTTGCTCAAGGTTACACACAAGTAGAGGGTATTGACTATGATGAGACGTTTGCCCCAGTTGCACGTCTCGAATCCATTTGTATTTTGCTTGGTGTTGCATGTTTCCTTGGCTTTAAATTGTTTCAAATGGATGTGAAAATTGCTTTTCTGAATGGGTACTTAAAAGAAGAGGCATATGTTGAGCAACCAAAAGGGTTTGAGGACCCTAAATGTCCTAATCATGTCTACAAGTTAGGCAAGGCTTTGTATGGGTTGAAACAAGCCCCTCGGGCTTGGTATGATAGGCTTACTACCTTTCTTCTTGATAATGATTTTCAAAGGGGTACTGTGGATAAGACTTTATTTGTGAAACATACTAAGTCTCATATTCTTGTTGCTCAGATATATGTTGATGATATTGTGTTTGGTTCCACTGCTGATCATCTTGTGAAATATTTTTCGGATTGCATGACACATGAGTTTGAGATGAGCATGATGGGAGAGTTGTCTTATTTTTTGGGTCTCCAAATTAAACAGTCTCCTGCGGGTATATTTGTTTCTCAGTCTAAGTATGCTAAAAATCTTGTGTCAAAGTTTGGTCTTGAGTCTGCCAAACATGCACGCACTCCCATGAGCACCAGTCTTCACCTTTCCAAAGATTCCTCTGGTATCGATGTTGATCCTACCCTTTATAGGAGTATGATAGGGAGTCTGTTGTATCTCACAGCCAGTCGTCCTGATATTTCCTTTAGTGTCGGTGTTTGTGCTCGTTACCAAGCCAGTCCTAAAGAGTCTCACCTTCTTGCGGTAAAACGCATCATCAAGTATGTAAATGGGACCTTCGGGTATGAGGTTTGGTTTTCCACTGATACTACAGCTAAAATTACTGGTTTTTCTGATGCCAACTGGGCAGGGTGTGCTGATGATAGGAAAAGTACATCCGGGGGGTGTTTTTACCTTGGGAATAATCTGGTTTCTTGGCATAGTAAAAAGCAAAATGCTATCTCTCTGTCTACTGCTGAGGCTGAATACATTGCTGCAGGGAGTTGTTGTGCCCAAATGTTGTGGATGAAGCAAATGCTTCATGATTATGGAATAGAACAGAACACTCTCACTCTTTTTTGTGATGACACAAGTCCCATAACAATTTCAAAAAATCCTGTCCAACACTCTCGCACCAAACACATTGACATTCGTCATCATTTTATTCGAGAGTTAGTGGACGAAGGCCTTGTTGTTTTGGAACATGTTTCTACTGAGCATCAAAAAGCTGATATTTTTACAAAACCCCTTGATCTTCTTCGCTTTGAATTTCTTAGAAAGACCTTGGGTGTAATGTCTCAGTAACTAGGGTGTATCCTGTTTTTCATGTGAGGTGAGTGTGAGTGGTTGACTTACTGTTCTTGGACATGATAATTATGATTGAGTTCTGATATCTTTTCATCAAATTTGTCTTGAACACTGCTCATGTTGCATACCAGAGTTTTTTCATCTTTGTTCATAGCTCATTTTGAATGCCCATACTCATTTACTTCATGATCTCACTCTGTACACATCCTTGAGATAAACTGTTGCAGGGGTTTCCGCACAAGTGATCAAAGTTCTCTATGGACCACTGACAGTGTTTCTTGTACTCTTTCAGAGGAATTGACCTATACTGGTATATCATGGGTGATGTTTAGTCCCTTAACCATCCACCATCTTATTTCACTTCCATGGTTTCTCTCTCAGTACATGATTTCCGGGCATGAGGAAAAGGCTACCTCAGAGGCACCAACCAGGCCATCATTTTGTTTTCATTCTTCTTTGGTTGGTCTCCATACTCTTGAGCGTGTATGCCCCCAGTGAGTGCCCACAAGAAAGAAAAGTTAAAAATATATATATATATAAAAATAAAAAATAAAAAGGGATCATTGTCTGAGGGGGAGCTTCCGCATTTACTCAACAAATACCCCGTGATTCCTAGTGGTTTGACTTTTCTTTGTGATGGTCAGTTACTCTTGTTGGAGGTCCAGCCATTAGATCACTACGAGGATTAACTCTAGCTTTGTGGCTCTCAAGGATTGCACGCACACACTTTTTTATATGAGCTCTCATGTGTGTTTTTGAGTTATGCATTCTCATGATGCTTGTGGCTTTGATTTAATTCTTTCTTTTTTCCTCATGAGCTGGTATTTCATCTATTTTCTCAAATTTTTAGGAACTCATGATTGATTGATTCTTTTGTCCTTATGGTATTGTTTGACACTTGGTCTCCTTGCATGCTACAGGCCTTCCTAGATGTTTTTATTTAAAAAAAAAAAAAAAAATTGTTTTCCGCTCGAGCGGACTGTTCTACGCTCGAGCGTATTTTTCACTCTTGCAGCAGTTTGACAGTTCTGAGAGATGGTTTTGTGAGCTCGAGCGGTCCTTTGTGAGCTCGAGCGGGAGTCAGTTTTCCCTTGATGTACGCTCGAGCGGTACTCATCACGCTCGAGCGGCCTAATTTCATATATATTCCCTCTCTCGACTCTTCGAGTCATTTTTTTTTCCCTCTTTGTCTTCTCTCGCTCCAGTTCTTCTTGTGGCTTGGCATTGTGGTCGATTTCGGTCTCATCCTTCATCCTTCTTGCCGATTTGCTCTTTGGTAAGTGTGTAACTCTCCTATTTTCATTCTTTTTTGTCTTTTCGGCTATTGGGTGTTGGGTTTTTGAGTTTTGTTTTAATTTTTGGGTCTAGGTTTTGTGGAATCTTCACACACACACTCTCAATGGTTTATATTGTGTTTTAATCTGGTCCTCTTCATTTTTTTGTGTGTTTTGTATGTCTTTTGTATTAGGGTTTTACGTTGTGTTTTTTCTCTCTCTTGTTTGTCTATGGGTTTGAGTTCATTGTGATTGATTATAGGTATGATTGTTTTGGGTCTCTGTTGAATTGTTTTTGATTTCTCTCATGATTAATCCTTATGCTTTGCAATTCATCTCTCCTATTTTGTTTAGCAGTTACGATTTCATTAATCTAATGCTACTTCTTTCATGTTTACTCTGTTTCATGCCCTTATCTATTATGCTTTGTGATACTGGTTCTTGTTACTAACAATTTATTGTTGTTGGTTTGATTTGGTTTTTGGGTTTGTTGATTTGTTTGGGGTTTTGGTTGTTATAATGTCTCGCTCAGTCATGTCTACCTCTGCTCCTAAACGCCGTAAGGCTGCTGTGTCTCGACCCACCTTTGACTCTGTTCGGTTTCAATCTGTTAAACAATCTAAGTCTTTTTAAAAATCTTTTGAGTCCCGAACAGTTCATCTAGAGCGTAATGTCCAAGCTGATACGTTTGAGTCCATTCATATACGTCCTTTGTTTGATCCTCTGGGGGGTGATCTTGTTTTGTCCTTTTCCGGGCGTCAGAACCTTGATTGGGTTCGCGAGTTTTATTGCAATATGGAGGGAATTCATGAGTATGAGCCATCTTTTACCACTTGGGTTCGGTCTAAAGCCATTTCTGTCACCCCTGCCTTGATCCGTTCACTTCTTCACATTGAGCAGGGCTTTCCAGAATACTACCCTTTCCCCATTCCTGACCGCCCTACTTGTAACTTTGATGATGTGGCCAGAGAGTTGTGTGGCATTGCTCGCCACTGGCCTAAAGGCGGTTTGATTAAACAGTTTGAACTTCTTCCAGAGTTCAGACTGCTTAATCTGATAGTTTGCGCCAACATACTTGTGACTACCCATTCCTCCGAGGTCAAACAAGACCAAGGTTTTATTTTGTCTTGCATTGCCCGACATCGATCCATTGATCTTGCTTCTCTTATCATCAAAAAGATGATTGGTGTCTCTGGGCATAAAAAGCTAGGCCTTCCTTACGGTTGCTTGATCAACCGCCTTTTGTCAGACCTTGGCATTTCTGTTTTAGAGGATGATGAATTTGCTTCCCCTTCTCGCCCTTTTACCAAGAAAACTGTGTCTCAAAGTCGAGCCCATATTAAGGGGAAGTCATCCAGGGTTGGTCCATCTACAGGGATTGCTGCTGGTCTTGCAGAGGAGGCTGAGTATGATGCCGCTGATGCCGGTGATGGTGATGGTGGTGAGGCTCCTGTTCCTCCTCCGGATTTTTCTATTGAGTTTCAGCGGTTCGCGGAGACTGTGACCCGACGTTTGGATTTTCTCGATGCACGGTTTGATGCCTTTGATGGACGTCTTGGCCACATGGAGCAGACCCTCGATCATCTCGTTCATCTACTTCAGTCTCAGCAGCCCCCTCCGCTTGATGCTTGATTTGTGCTTCCCAGACAAAAAGGGGGAGAATTTTGGTGATCTTGGACAGTTTTTGGGGTGATCTTGGAAGTCTTGGAAGTTTTTGCACAGATCTTCTTTTTGGACAGTTTCTTTTGGTTTTTTGGAAGATATTTGGTGTATGGACAGTTTTGGATAGTTTTTGCACAGTTGGAGTTTTTGCACATATCTTCTTTTTGGACAGTTTCTTTTGGTTTTTTGGAAGATATTTGGTGTATGGATAGTTTTGGATAGTTTTTGCACAGTTGGAGTTTTTGCACATATTGCACAGATAGTTTTTGGTCACATTGCATAGATAGCTTTTGGACAGATGATTCGACCTTGGATATTTTTTGGTTTCATTGATGGTACATTTCTTTATTTTGGATGTTGTGGATATTATGTTTTATATATTTCACATTTATCTTCTTCCACAGTTTTGTTTTGTATGTTGAATGCTATTTCACAGGTGCAAAGTTAAAGGATTGTGTTCTTTGAATTGGATGTTGAAGTTCCATGGTTGTGTGCTTGATCTAGTTGTGTGCTTGATAGAATTTTGAGAGGTTATATTTTGAGAGGTTATTGTATATTGTTTCCTTATTTTTATACTGTCTAGTGCGTTTGTTTTAAGGAACAATGTTTAGATAGGTTTTGTCCGGGAATTGACAAAGGGGGAGATTGTTAGGTCCCTTTATTGTCAAATCCGGTGACAAAACTTTGTGCCTGATCAAAATGTAATTTTTGTATTTTTGTACTGCCCGCTCGAGCGGGGCCATGTGCGCTCGAGCGGAGATTGGAGGAACTCAGTATCTCGACAAGACTGCAGAAGTACCGAAGGATGTAATTTTACGCTCGAGCGGAAGAGGAAGCGCTCGAGCAGAAGAGGAAGCGCTTGAGCGTACCTCAATTTAATTACACACAGGTTTGAGACAGGCCACTCGAGCGGAGAGTGGTGCGCTCAAGCGGAGATCGCGGGTTTCAGAATCCAGATTGGTTTCAAGTGTTTGATTTCTTTCAGATCTGGGACTCCCTTGGTTCTCTATAAGTAGATGGTTTTCCTCTCAAACCAATGGGAACTTTTTTCTAGATCTGATTCAAGAATTCTAGAGTTTTGTTTGAAGTGTTCTTCTGAAAGTTTGATAAGTTTTCTTTGATGTTCTTGAGAGAGTTCTAAAACTCATGAGTTAAGATTCATACATCAAAGAGTTTGATACTACATATTCAAGAGTGTTCCCTTCGGTAGAATCCGAAGATCAACACGTAAAGTTTCAAAAGGCGTTTGATTCTTTACGTAGTCGTTAATTCGACAAGTGAAGTTGTGGTGTGGAATCAACTTCAGAATCAGTTCCGTGACGAAGGCGTGGTGAAAGAGTTACAGAAGATTCAGAGACAAATTGACTGGGTTGGGTAATTTGTATGGTTTCTTTGTAACCTTGTAGTCCTTCAGTAGTGGATTGATTAGTGGCGGTTCGCCCGTGGTTTTTTATTACAATTGAAGGTTCTTCAATTGTGGTTTTTTCACGTAAAAAATCATTTGTGTTGATTTATTATTTATTCCTAAAAACAAACAAACTAAAATCACTCTCGTAAGTGCTTGATGATTTTATATTGAGTGTTTTGGAATTTTTTGGATTTGGAATATTTTAATCTTTATCTAATCACGAATCACATAGGATTTTCAAGATGAAAATTGAAAAATTTAATCTAAGGTTACCATCAAATCAGAGAGAAATCTAATAAAACAATTGCAGGAGATATTGAAACAAGAAAATTCATTTTATAAATGCAAATAAAAATAAAAAATAAAAAAAGAAGAAGATGGAAACGAGAGCAACAACTGACCTTCAGATTATTAAAGATCAATTAATAGAGAGGAGAAGGATATACATAAAATTAAAAAAAAATTAAAAATTTTAAAAAAAGATGAAATTTTTTTGTAGGAATAGAATTTTTCTAAATAAATTTAAAAAATTCTAAATATACATCAAATTTGACAAGAATAATGTGACAATCTTAATTAATGTATATTTGATTTTGTTGTTGAGCCAAATAAAATAAAATAAGATTGAAGGTATATTTAGCTTTGGTTGTGAATCTTAATAATAATAAAAAAATTAAAAAAAAAAGGTCAAGTTAGGTTGGGGAAAATCCAAACCCATTAGGAGATGGGGAGGGTAGTACCTATGGGGAATGGGGAATGGGGGATGGGGAATGGGGAAAAATAATTATAGGGGAATGGGGACGACAATTAATATCCACCCCATTAACCCCCTTTACCATCTCTAGTGAAAACATATGGAGAAATTATTTTGCGATATACCTATAAAAAATAAAAAATTAAAAAAATATGGGAAAATTGGTGGATACCCATCCCTGCCCTATCCCTAGTGAAGATTTAAAAAATATCACTTATCCTACCTGATGGACAAAAAAAAAAAAAATCTATATATTTGGGTTTGATTTCCATAAATACCCACATGATAGTTTATTCAATGCCATCCCTAAGAGACTGCCGAATGAAGGTGGTACAAGGGGTGAAGGTCGAAAGAAGAAGAGGTATAATTGAGATTATAGTGGATATTAAAATAAAGAACGGTGCGATCAATTTTGATGAGTGCAGAGTTCAAAGAAATACGATTGGAACAAATAATACCCCTCATTTAGTCATTTTGATTTTCTTAACTATATATTTACGCAAAATTTTAAAAATATCTTTCATTCAATTATTGATTTTGAACAAGGTGGATATAAAAAATTAAAGAGCAAGATTGAAGATAAATTAAAAAAATTAGAAATTAAAATATAACATATTGAATGTATTGGCGTTTATTATTAGAAATGGTTTTGGAAAAATATGATTTTTCCTTAACTTTGATCTATTTTTTAGGTAGGACCAATATGTCAAAGTTGGCGGGTTTAAGTGATAATGCGTTCTATGCCGCGTTATGATTCACGTGGTATATTTGGTTGCTCAAAACTATTATCGAGTTAATGGGAAATTGAAACCAAAGTAAGCTCCGTGGAAATGGAGTTTTTGATGGAAATTCCTAAAGGTTTGAATAAAGGCTTGTCCCACATTGGTTTGGTGAGAAGAATTTTGTGGGTTTATAAGGCATGGGTTTGTAACTTGGGGAGGGTCTTAAGGGGCACTCCAAGTTTGTAGAAGGGAGAGGTTATAGGCAAATTGGACTAGACCCATTCGATCAAAAAATAAACACGCGCCACCGTCCGGGTTGGGCTGGGCATGGGTGCATGGTGTTGGGGCCGGCCGGCAATGAATTCCTGCAGAACCTGCAACTCACAGCAGCAGAGGGCAAAATCTTGCATGGCAATGTTATTCAAGCAATGTATGCACTAAACACACTCCTTATCATGTTTGTGACTCAAAGGAGGATGTGCCTCGATTCTCGAGCCACCAATCACGCATTTCCATGCATGGGTTGGGCTTGTTCGACCCAATAACTATCTTTTTGGGCAAAAAATATTTGAATTTATTTTATATTTTTTTGGAAAATAAATGGTTGGGCTGGGCATGGGTGCATGGTGTTGAGTTGGGCTTGTTCGACCCAATACCTTTTTTTTTGGGCAAAAAATATTTGAATTTATTTTATATTTTTTGAAAAATAAATTCTAACTGTTTGAATTTAAATTTCAATCAGAAAATTCAAATTCAATTTTTGCACATCTTCACGGTTTCTGTACAAACAGATCCAAAATTCTGTACAGATTCGAAATTGTTCAAATACAGTTTTTTATCTGTTCAAATTCAAACCCAAAAATAGTTTAATATCTGTTTAAAATTCAAACTAAACAGGTACTATACCTGTTGAAGTCAAATTGAAAAGTCACCATTACACCTATAAATAGACAAGTCTTTCATTTGGATTTTTGACTCTAATTTTCGTCCAAAAAATTCTGCAATTATTCTCTGCATTTTGCTGCATTATTTTCTTGTGAGAAACTGTATAAACACAAAGTGTGTTCGTTGTGCAAACAATTTGTAATGCTGCTATTGTTTGCTATTGATCAATTATCTTGAGAGATAGACGTCCACAATCTAAAAACACCGTAAAGAGGACGAATTTGTTTTAAGAACAGAGTGTTAAACACTGGACTTGATCAAAAATTTGTTCAAGAAATTAATTAATTAATTTTCTATTTTATTATTTTCATGTTTCAGATTTTGATTTTGTTTTACTAACAAAATAAAAATCTGTTTTTATTTATTTATTTTCTATTTTCGTTTGATTTTTGTAATCAAACAATCTCTCTCATTTCCTTTATTTCTTTTGTATTCCGTTTGTTGTTAAGTACACAAACAGAATTTATTTTTAAATACAATGAAGATTGTCCAACAATCTTAAGACAAAACATTTTTTGGTGTCTTCATTGTATTTAATTTCTTATGCTTTCACAAAGTAATATTCTGGTTGAAAAATACAAATAGTAGTAATGTACTGTTTGAAAACTAGTAGTAATATACTGTTTATTTTTTTTGACAACTAGTAGTAATATACTGGTATTATTAATAATTCAGAATATTTATTTGTGAAGTTGGTTAGAAATTAATTTTTGATTTTCAGAAATAATTTTTGAGTTTTCATTAATTAAAATTCTATTTTCAGTATTTTCATTTTTGAAGTGTGGAATTAATTTGTTTAAATAATGGTTTATACGGCTTCGTTTTGAAAGCCGCTTAATTTAATGAACCCTTTGTGAAAGGGTGTTATTTCGTTTGACTTTATCATAATTCAACGTGAGGATATATGGAAGAATTTGATTTTGACAATTGAGTAGAATATTAGTTTTATAAACTAATTTTATATTCATTACAAAGAAACCTTTGTGGCAAGTTTATATTTTTTATTGGTTTTCTGAATCATTTTTTTATAATTTCTGTATGTGGATTCGTAATCGTGAATAGTTTCTGCACATGAGTCAGAAAAAAATAAAAAATAAAAAATTATATATATATTCACAAGAACATTTTAATGTATATATATATAATTAGTTTATTTGTGTACAAATCAAACTGATTAAATCAAGGGTTATTTTGTCGTTTTTGGATTTTTAAAGTTTAAAACGTGCTGGTTTAGTTACATTGGATTTTATTTATGGGTTGAGTATCTTTTTATCTCATGATGTATGATAAATTTATTTTGTTAATTTATTCTTTTATTTGATGCGTTTTATTTGCATGTATTGATATCAACTCAAGTTATTTCTTAAAAAATAATTTCATGTGATTTGGAATGATAAATTGATATGATTGACCTTGTACATAAGCAGATTAATTTGAATATTTCCAATCAATTTTGAATGGGTGTTTAAACACCAGAGAAACTGAAACATGATGATTTAATTAGTTCCATTTAATTGGAAGTAAATTTGAGAAATCTTTTATGTTGATTATTATTTTGTTTTGAATTTGTAACATAAAATGTCATCAATTATTATTTTACTTGCGTAGTAGAATTTGTTAAACCATTATTTTAATTTGGGTGTGTATCTCTTGCATTAGAAGAGATAATTTAATTTTCTTTTGTCACAAATATTTTTTGTGACAGTGACACTTATTCATAAATGAGTTGTAAGAATTTATACAATCAAATGAGTTTTTTGAATTATTTGATTCGTAGGCAAAATCTTTATGAGGATATGATTTTGTCAAAACATTAATTCTAACTAGTGTAATCGTACTTATTTTGGATTTTTCATGAATTTGATTTGAAATTTTATGAATCTCTCACACTATAGTCAACAAATGATGGATGTTATATTCTGATTTATATTAGAAGTGATAAGGGTAGTGAATATAATGCACTATTAAATGAATTTTGTGGACAACATGACATTATTCACCAAACTACAGCACTCTATTCTCCACAGCAAAATGGAATTGCTAAAAAGGAAGAATAGAACCCTTAAATAATGTTGAATGTCATGTTACTAAGTTCAGGATTACCACAGAACTTTGTGAAGGAAAGCAATATTGTCTGCTAATTATGTTTTTAACAGAATACCCCACAAGAAAACCAACAGCACTCCTTGTGAATTATGGAAAGGTTGACCACCTTCCTATAAATATTTAAAGTGCAACAATGATTCATCCCACTAAAAACACCACCACTAATAGCACTAATGCATTAAAAAAATAGAAAAAAAAAAATACAACTCTAAGACCAAAACATCACATCATTTCTGGCGGGACCCACTGCCACCTAATTAGTGGGAGCACTAATTAGTGCTCCCAAGCATTTTTCTTAAAAGTGCGGGGGTGTTTGGCAAAAGTTGAAGTTCCTGTTCCAACAAAGACAAAGATAGGACCAAAAACAGTGGATTGTGTGTTTATTGGTTATACTCAAAATAGTAGTGCATATCAGTTTTTGACTTATAAATCAGAAATATCTGATATAAATGTGAACACTATTATAGAGTCAATGAGTGTTGTGTTTTTTAAACATGTCTTTCCTCGCAAGAAATGATAGGAATTAAGTTCACAAAAAAGAACTTATGATTATACACAAAGTCAAGAGACTAATGACAATCAAACACAAGAGATTAGTAATGGTCACAACCAGAAGGATTTAACTGATGATGAACCAAGATGAAGTAAGACAGCAAGAACATTAAAATCATTTGGTCTAGATTTTTTTGACATACCTGTTAGAAAATGAACCTCAAAGCTTTAAGGAAGTAATGACAGGTCTTGAAACACCTTTGTGGAAAGAGGTTGTTAATAATGAAATTGAATATATTATCCAAAATCATACTTGGGAATTGGTGGATCTTCCACCCGGTTCTAAACCTCTTGGATATAAATGGATATTCAAGACAAAAATGAAAGTAGATGGTTTAATAGACAAGTATAAAGCAAGACTTGTGATAAAAGGTTACAGACAAAAGGAAAGTCTGAACTATTTTGACATATATTCTCCTGTGACAAGAATAACATCCATCTGCATACTTATTGCCATAGTAGCATTGTATAATTTAGAGATGCATCAAATAGATGTTAAGACAGTTTTCTTAAATGATGATCTAAATGAAGAGATCTATATAGAGCAACCCGAAGGGGTTGTAGTGCTAGGGCAAGAAAAGAACGTTTGTCGGCTTGTAAAATCTCCTTATGGATTAAAATAAGCGCCTAAGTAATGGCATGAAAAATTTGATCATGCTATGCTTACTAACAGGTTTAAAATAAACGAATGTGACAAGTGCGTCTATGTTAAAAACACTGACAAAAGTTATGTCCTCGTTTGTTTTTATGTGGATGACATGCTGATTATTGGAAGTAGTCAAAACATGATCAAATCAACTAAGCAAATACTAAACAAAAGATTTGATATCAAAGATATGGAGGTCGCAGATATGGGCTTGGGTGTGGGTGCATGGTGTTGGGTTGGGCTTGTCCGACCCAATACCTATCTTTTTAAGCCAAAAATATTTGAATTTATTTTTTAATTTTTGGAAAATAAATTCTGACCGTTTGAATTTAAATTTCATTTAGAAAATTTAAATTCAATTTTTGCACATTTTCATGGTTTCTGTACAAACAGATTCGAAATTTTGTACAGATTCTAAACTGTTCAAATACAGTTTTTTATCTGTTCAAATTCAAACCCAAACATAGTTTAATATTTGTTTAAAATTCAAACAAAACAGGTACTATACCTGTTGAATTCAAATTAAAAAGTCACCATTACACCTATAAATAGACAAGTCCTTAGTTTGGATTTTTTACTCTAATTTTTGTCCAAAAAATTATGCAATTACTCTCTGTATTTTGCTGCATTATTTTCTTGCGAGAAAGTGTATAAACACAAAGTGTGTTCGTTGTGCAAACAATTTGTAGTGCTACTATTGTTTGCTGTTGATCATTTTATCTTGGGAGATAGATGTCCACAATCTGAAAGCACCGTGGAGAGGACGAATCTGTCTTAAAGACACAGTGTTAAATATTGGACTTAATCAAAAATTTGTTCAAGAAATTAATTTGGTAAGTAGTTAATTTTTTTCTGTTTTATTATTTTCCTGTTTCAAATTTTGATTTTGTTTTAGTAACAAAATAAAAATATGTTTTTATTTATTTATTTTATATTTTGGTTTGATTTTTGTAATCAAACAATCTCTCTCATTTCCTTTATTTCTTTTGTATTCCATTTGTTATTAAGTACACAAATAGAATTTATTTTTAAATACAGTGAAAATTATCCAACAATTATTAATGTAATAAACCCTAACATAACAATGGTATCAAATTTTAGATTATAAAAGAATACTATGATGGATAATAACAATGGTGATGACCATGATGAATATGACGTTAAATTTTAGTTTATAAAAGGGTAAATTACACTGACACCCCCTGAGGTTTATATTTATTATAGTTCTCCTCTCACCTTTTGAAAATTACATCCACCTCTAGAAGTTTAAAGTTTCATTACAGATTCCCTCCTCAGCAATTTAATTTTTTTTAAATACAAATTTTACCCTCACTGGGTAAATTACATTGACACCCTCACATTTTAGAAATTACAATCCCCTTCCTAAGGTTTAAAGTAGCATTACCAATTGCCCCCTCAGTTAATATTAGTTGGAAAAAAAATTAAATGAAAAAAAAATTAATTGGGAAAAACATTATTTGAAAAAAAAATAAACTGAAAAAAATTTTTGTTAGTAAAATTTTTAAATTTATGTTTAAAAATCAATATAAACTCATTTTTTGAATTTACGTTTTTTCCTCAAATTTACAAACTGAAACAACTATTTATAAACCAAAAAAATTATCAAACAAATTTTTATGACAGTTTTTAAAATTTTTATAAATATAAATTGAAAACTGAAAACGAAATGGTTACCAAACAGGCTTCAGATGGTAAAAATGTTGTAAAATTAACAAATAATTAAATAAGTTACCAACGTAAGAAATGACTTATCAAAAGATTCTTAGGCTATATATGGTTTGATTTTTAGATTTTTTTTTTAAATTAAAAATTAATCTGGTTAAGAAATAAAAAATAAAAAATAATTATCATTTAAGGGTAAAAAATAATTATCATTTTAACTTTTGGGCTGGTTATATTCATACGTATGACTGTTTCAATTTAATTTATAAAAAATTATTTCTAACCACTCGAGAGATAAAAAAATTTAAGGGTAAAAAATAATTATCATTTTAACTTTTGGGCAAGTTATATATATACGTATGACTGTTTCAATTTAATTTATAAAAAATTATTTCTAACCACTCGAGAGATAAAAAAATATATAAAAATGATAATTATTTTTTATTTTTTATTTCTTAACCAAATTAATTTTTAATTTAAAAAAAAATTCTAAAAATCAAACCATACATAGCCTAAGAATCTTTTAATAAGTCATTTTTTACGTTAGTAACTTATTTAATTATTGGTTAATTTTATGATATTTTTACCATCTGAGGCCTATTTGGTAACCATTTCGTTTTCAGTTTTCAATTTGTATTTACAAAAATTTTAAAAACTGTCATAAAAACTTATTTGATAATTTTTTTAGTTTATAAATGGTTGTTTTAGTTGGTAAATTTAAGGAAAAAACGTAAATTCAAAAAATGAGTTTACGTTGGTTTTTAAACAAAAAATTAAAAATTTTACTAACAAAATTTTTTTTCAATTATTTTTTTTTTCAAATATTTTTTTTTTCAATGAATTTTTTTTTCCAACTAATACTAACCGAGGGGCAATTGATAATGCTATTTTAAACCTTAGGGAGGGGATTGTAATTTCCAAAATCTAAGGGGTGTCAATGTAATTTACCCAATGAGGACAAAATTGGTATTTAAAAAAAATTAAATTGCTGAGAGGGGAATCGGTAATGAAACTTTAAACCTCAGGGAGAGATGTAATTTTTAAAAGATGAAGGAGGAACTGTAATAAATATAAACTTTAAGGGGTGTCAGTGTAATTTACCCTTTATAAAAATAATACTATGGCTATACTCAGTCTTGTTTGTGGAGTATATATTTTAGTTAAAAAGTTAAAAAAATATTATAAGTTATCCTATTATTATTTTTATTTTTTTACATTTTTTTTTATAAAAAATCAAAAAAATATTAAAATAACGTATTATAACTAATAAAAAAAGTACCGTGGGTGGTTGATAATAATGTTGACGATGAAACCACGATGATAACGATGTCAAATTTTTGTTTATAAAAATAATACTGTGGCTGATAGTGAGACGATGATTCTGTCAAATTTTAGTTCTATAAAATAAAATATTATATATCTTAGAAAAAGACTAAATAAATAAATAAATACAACCTTAGTTGAATAAAAACTGTGGAGGCCAACCATTAACATTTGTGCCGGCCTTCAGAAAATTTAAAAGTTACCAAACAAATAAATATTTAAGCAGTGATTAGGTAGAGATTTAAAATAAGTAATTTGATATACAAGTTTATTTTTTAAATTTATTTTCTAAATCAAGTGATATGTTAAAAAGACAATTGATTTATAGAGAATATTTAATTATCAACTAATCATTTTTTTGGCACATCACTGAATCTAAAAATTTCTGAATAACAATACTTTTAAAACAAATAAATAAATGAAATGTAAGAAAAATATTTTATTCACCTTTTATTCTTATTGTTAGGAATGTTCTAAATAAGTGCATTTTTTGACTTTTTAGACCAAAAAATAGAGGAAAAAAAAAGATGGTTGTTTAGGATAACTTTTTGACTTTTTACGAAAAAATGTGTATCAAAATATTGTATAAAATAGCAACATTACCATTTTACCCCAACTATAATGAATTGCCTACTGACATAGATTACCCAGGAAGCCAGACGGTGGGAGGAAACAAATATAGGAGCAGATTGCCTACAGTCCGATATAGGATTGGACGGTGCTGTTCGGCCTGTGGGGGCCCACCCCAAGTCTCGTTTTGATAATTGGAACCGTTCAATGTGTAGAACTCGTCGAGTATTATATGCCTGTAAAAAATCATATTGATCGGATATCGATAGCTATCTAATCAGATTAGTTTTTTGTCAACCGTTAATTTCTTCATCGTCCATTTTTTTTTTACAAAACTGATTTGATCGTATAGTTATCGATATCCGATTAACATGATGTTTTATAGGCATATAGTACTCGACTAGTTTTACATATTAACAGTACAGATTATTAAAACAGAACCTGTGATGGATCCCTACGAGCCGAACAATACCATCCTGTACAAATTTTTTTGTGCACCCGCATGACTTGACCTATGTACCATCACTTTAATACTGATCGGATGCTTGTACTTGGCTTGTGTAAAAGAGATTTATATATATATATATTTTTAATGAATAGTGATAATTTTTTTTTTACTTCTTTAATAACTTTTTAATTTTTTATATTTTTTTGTGTATGTCAAATCCGACCTTATTTTCTTTAAAATGGAAAGTCAATCAAAAGATGAGGGGGTAAGTTGGACCTGAAAGAAAAATAGTAGTAATGAAGCTTTTTCGTTGTAATATTCAGATACAAGCCAAGTCTTGTTGGTACTTTTTTATAATATATTTATATATATTTAAATATATAATATAATTATATAATTTATGAAAGAGATCTGACTTTTTTATTTAAATTAAAAGGTGTAATCATTGAATTTAAACAAAAAGACATGACTCTTGAATTTAAAATGTGTCACTTTTGAATATAAAGGATACGACATTTGTTTAAGAGATAGGAAAATGAGTGAGAGCAATAATTAGTGTTACCACTAATGATGTGGCAGTGAGTCCCACCATGAATGATTTGATGTTTTGGCTTTGGTGTTGTATTTTTTTTCTTTTTTTATTGAATGTCATGTCATTAGTGATCTTTTTAGAGCTTCAAAATTAGTGGTCTCTGTCATTGTTGATCTTGGAGGCAGATTCACGAGTAACCCAGTACACACCATATTTGATAGAATTTGTGGGGGTAAATATAAATAAAAAAAAACGACGCGGTAACGTACCTTGGAATAATATTTTCTGTTTTATCTCTTTCCCCCTCAGTTACCAAATTTGTACCAAGAAGTCATCCATAGTATACCAGTTTATTTATTTTTTGTTTTTTGTCGAAGTCACATATCAGAGATCGCTTTGTTTGGTAATATTGTTATTCAAGGCCAGACATACGAGTTTGTTTCCTCAGTATCTATGTTTGCTTTAAACGTATGTGTTTCAGAAACTTTGGTTTTATTTAGATGATGAATTTGAGTAACTTTTTTTCTTTTTCTTTCTAAAAATATACCCTTTAGATACTTGTTCGGAATTTTAATTTTGGATCTGCATGATTTGTTTGTTTGTTTGCTTTTTTTTTTTTTTTTTTTCAACAAATAATCTCCTCAAATACAATTTTATCTTTATTTTATTTTATGTTATTTCAATTTCTGTGTAGGTCAATAAATAAAAACTCTGTTGTTGCAGATGTAACAAGCCAATTTATGGATTCGGATTCTTTGTAGGCGCGCGCGTAAACACCAACTTCTCAGTCATCTGCGAAAAATTCATTTGTGTATTCCATACACTTTAAAAGGTAAAGGTTCTGGTTATTTATACATTATTTTTGGGTTTGATTAACGAGTTTTTTAAAGGTATTGATTAACAATATTTAAATTAATTTGTCCCTCTTAGGTCCTATTCGCGACTCCCTCTACCTCCCCAACCTTCACTCCTTCATTTCTCTCTCTCTCAAACATACACAGTATCACTCACTCTGCCTATCTCTCTCTCTCTCTCTCTCTCTCTCTCTCTCTCTGTGACTCTTTCTTTCTCTGTTGCGTTCTTTTTCTATGTGTCGAAAGATGCAACAGAAGCGCTGAGGGCTAGAGGGGGAGGGCATTTGAGGTGAGGTGTGCCGAGGGGGGCTGGGAAGGGGACATGGGAGGTGGGGTTGGTAAGTAGGGTGGGGGTTATTGTGAAGAGACTGCAAAATAAAGGTGGTACTAGGGGTGGGGGTCCAAAGAGGGAAATGTATAATTGAGATTATAGTGGGTATTAAAATAAAGAAGGATAAGATCAAATTTGGTGAGTGCGGGTTTAAAGAAATACGATTAAAATAAATAACAACACTCATTTAGTCATTTTGATTTTCTTGATTATCTATGTAAAATTTTAAAAATATCTCTCATTCAATTATTGATTTTGAACAAGGTGGATATAAAAAATTAAAGAGTACGATTGAGGATCAAATTAAAAAAATTAGAAATTAAAATATAACATATTGATTGTATTGGTGATTATTAATGTAATAAACCTAACATAAGAGTGGTATCAACTTTTAGTTTATAAAAGAAAACTGTGGTTGGATGAGTTGTCGAAATATATTTAGGATGATGTGTTATGTTGTATAATTTTACAGATGATATCGTGTTAGTGGATGAGAGTAAAAAAAGAGTTAACATTGAGTTGGAGATTTCAAAAAACACACTTGAATCTAAAAGATTTAGAATAAGTAGAATTAAGACATAGTACATGGAGTGTAATTTTAATAACAGTGACAATGAAAGCAAAAGATAAGTGAAAATTGAGAACCAAGTACTATCTAAGAGTGAACATTTTTATTATTTAAAATCGATTATTACAACGGTTAGAAAGATTGGAGCGAATGTGGTCTATAGAATTACGGCAGGATAGTTTAAGTAGAGAAGCACGTTTTGGAGTACTGTGCAATAAATGAGTACCCACTAGACTAAAAAGAAAGTTCTATAAATGGCTATGAGAACAGTGATGTTGTATGGAACAGAATATTAGGCAATTAAGAAACAACATGTAGATAAGATGAGTGTTGTTGAGATGATGATTTTTAGGTGGATATATGGCAAGGCTAAAAAAGACAGAGTTAATAATGAGTATATTCGAGAATTGGTAAGAGTAGTACCGATAAAAGATAAGTTGAGAGATAATAGATTAAGATGGTTTGGTCATATACAACAAAAACCAACAGATGCAGTACTTGAATAATGCAACACAGTGACGATAGATGGAAGTGTTAAGAGAATAGGCAGGCCTAGATTGACGTGAATTAGTGTAATAAATAGAGATATGAATCTTCTTAATTTGACTAACGATATGACCTTGGATAGAATCAAATGAAGAAGAATGAATCATGTAGCCGACCTTATTTGATAAGACTTAAGATTTGGTTTGATTTAATTTTATTTGATTTAAAAGAATACCGTGGTTGATAATAACAATGATGATGACCACGATGAATATGACGTCAAATTTTAGTTTAGAAAAATAATAACAAATTTAACTTGTTTGGTTTGAGTTTTCTAAATTCACTTTTTAAAAAATTGAAACTTTTTATTTTTTGTATTTTTTATTTTTCGTATTTTTTTTGCTTTCACTGATTTTTTTAATATTTTAAGCAATTTTTTTAATTTTAAGATACATCTGACATAAATACACTTAAAAAAGTATAATATTTGTAAAAAAAATATTTAAAAAATTCATTTAATATCAAAAATAAGAAAAAATGAAAATTTAGTATAATTTTCGTGTTCTTGTGTACTTATTGATTTTTTAAAATATTTTTTTACAAATATTTTACTTTTTAGATACATCTATGTCGCATCTAAAAAAGTAAAAATCTGACTTAAGATTTTAGAAATATTCACTAAAAATAAAAATCTCAATTTTAAAAAAATTAAATTCAAAAAATTGAAACCAAACATGAATGATGTTATGAATAAATAAATAAAAAACCAATGACGTTGATGTCAAATTTTAGCTAATAAAAATAGTATCCTGGCCGATAATAATATTGACGATGAAACAACGACGAAACAACTATGATAAGGATGTCAAATTTTAGTTTATAATAGATTGGCTGATAATAGGACGATGACTGTGTCAAATTTTAGTTCTATAAGATAAAAACTTATATAACCTTAGTTGAATAAAAACTATGGATGTTAATCATGGGAGTAATTTTTTTAATGTAGATAAGATATATGTTATGTGGTACCTTTTATTATTGTGGTTAGTTTTGACAGATTCACTACATTTATATTGGGTGCTTCAGGAATAATAAGAGACATATATATTTATGATTGATAAAAGATAAAATCACGTGATAACTTATTGACATACAAAAATGTCTCCAACCATTGACATTTGTGCCAGCTTTCAAAAAATTTAAGAGTTATAAAACAAATAAATATTCAAGCAGTGATTGGGCGGAGATTTAAAATAAATAATTTAATATATAAATCTAATTTTGAGATTTATTTTTTAAATCAAGTGATATATTAAAAAGATGATTGATTTATAATTAAATAATATTTAATTATCAATCAATTATTTTTTTGATACCTCACTGAATCTAAAGAGTCCTAAATAATAATGCTCTTAAAATATATAAATAAATAAATGAAATATAGGTGAAACACATTCTACTATTGTTTTCTTTAAAATGGAAAGTCAATCATACATAAGATGAGGGGTAGGTTGGACCTGAGAGAAAAATAGTAGTAACGAAGTTTTTTCTTTGTAATATTCGAATACAAGGCAAGTCGTCCAAAGTCTACCAGTTTATTTTTATTTTTTTGTTTTTTCAGTGACTCACATGTGAGAGTTCGCTTTGCTTAGTAATATTGATATTCAAGGCCAAGCATACGAGTTTGATTCCTCAGTATATTCAAATACAAGGCAAGTCATCCATAGTCTGCCAGTTTATTTTTTTTTTTTTCAGTGTCTCACATATGAGAGTTCGCTTTGCTTGGTAATATTGATATTCAAGGCCAGACATACGAGTTTGATTCCTCAGTATCTATATTTGCTTTGAACGTATGTGTTTCAGAAATCCTTCGATTTTGTTTAGATCATGAATTTGAGTAATTTCTTCCCTTTTTTTTTGAAAACATCCCCAAATTTATGATCTAAACACAACGTTTCTGTTACTGCTTTGTTACATGCAACAATATCATGGCTCTATTTTGATTTTGTTCAATAATAATATCAGTATGGTTGGATACCTTTTAGATACTTGTTCGGAATTTTAATTGGATCTGCAGGATTAGTTGTTTTTTTTTTTTTCGATCAAAATAATCTGCTCAAATACAGTTATTTATTTATTTAATTTTATGTTATTTCAATCTCTGTGTATGTTAATAAATGAAAACTCTGTTGCTGCAGATGTAACAAACCAATGGATGGATTGCGCGAAAACACCAACTTTTCAATCATCTGCGAAAAATTCATTTGTGTGCTGCATACACTTTAAAAAGGTAATGGTTCTGGCTGTCTACATATCTTTTGTTAGAAAAATTTAGAAGTGAACGGAAATAGACTTCATTTGAATAAAAGGAGTGCAACTTTTTATGATGTCTCTTCGTATAAAAGGGTGTGATCTTAGAGTCATGACCTTTACGAATGCTCACAAATATTTCTATAAATACCATCCTCATGGCATTCATTTGTTAAGAAATTTTAAGATTCATACATTATGTTTAGTTGAGTATATAAGAGAGAGTACATGACACAAATTAATTCGCTATATACACAAAAACTTATGCAATTTCTGTGTGTGGTGATTGTTGTATCCTGAAGGCAAGACGCCCATCAATCACAAGCACTAGAGGTGAGGGCGAGTTTTTGTCTTAAAAATACATTGTTCAAACACTGGCATCAGTTACAAACTGTTCTAACTTTTGCAAAATTTCTGTAAGAATTTCTTATGTTTTATTTTATTATTTATTTGCATTAAATTAATTTTTCCAAAAATAATTTCCTACATCATGTTTATAGAAAAATTTTCTTTTTCCAGTGATGATCTAGGACATTCTAAATTAAAAAACAAAAGCATATATACTGGTTGTTTCTATATTTTTTGTTGTGTCATTTTAATTTTTGTAATTTTAATTAGTTTGATTTTGAGTCTAAATTTATGATTTTATTTCAATTTAGTTCAAACAATTAGCATTTTTTTTTAATGAAAGTATATGCAAATAAGAAGGCATGTGCATTACTTTTAAGAGTCAAATTATAAACTTATTCGATTCGGTGAATTAAACTGAATCAATTTAGGCCAAGTATGGCAACCCAAAAATAATACATCTTTTTATCTTTTTTTTCCATCATATCACCTTTCTACTTTTCTGCACATCTTTTTGTAAAAAGACAAAAAATATACTTATTTAGGTCATTCCAAACAACCCCTAATAATCATTTTCCGGCAAAAATTCTAACGATTTTATCAATTGGAACAAATTAATATAAAATTTGAACTTTTTCTTTTTTATCAACAAAAAAAGAACTTTATTAATGAAACACATAGTACAAAGTACACATACAACAACACTAATAAAGAAAGGCAAGTGCAAAGAGTATCACAGTAAGCAACATCATCCCTACTATGTTGGCACCAACTTATACATTCAATCATTTGCTAGCATAACACCAAGTTGGTGAAAAACCAACCAACCGCAAAGCACCAATAAAAACTCAACCACCCAGCTCTAGTAACCCCAAAGTCACACCAGATCACCACCATACCACAACAGCAGGGCAGACATGAGCCAAAATAGGTCGCAGGGCAGACACGAACCCCTATTTCAGGCAATGCCTTAAACTCCCTAAATTGAAACAAAATCCTGAGCTGTAAAATGAACCCGTTTATACTTGATATTGCCCACAAAACCACCCTCACCTTCACCAATTCCCCTATCTCAGCATAATCTGGTTTACTTCCATTAAAAACACAATAATTTCTTACTTTCCAAACAGACCACAGTATTACAATCGGTAATGATTAATGATTTCCAGATCAGATGTTTCATTTTCTTGAGTGTAACTCCCATCCACCACTGAAACAGCCCCTCCACACTTGCTGGTGTTGCCCAGCAAATTCCCCACCAATCCAATAGCTCAAACCATAATCTCCACACACCTTGACAGAATAACAACACATGATTCCTTGTTTCTGGTTCAGATTTGCAAAATGGGCAAGTAAACTCCTCACTACTTCTAATTACTCTCAAGTCTTTGTAGAAAATCTGTTGTTTTCACCTTCCCTTTCCAAGCTAGCAACCCAAAAAATTGGGCTTTAGGTGATGCTACATTGTTCCACAACAACTTCGACACTTGCAATCTAGGTCCATTATTAGTATCACACCACTGTGTTACTGATGCTACAATGAACTGGCCAGATGGATCTGCATCCCAATGTAGAGCATTAGGGCAATTCAGCCTGATTCTTGGGCCACAACCCAGCCAACCTTGCAACCTATCAACTTATTCCTCTTCCCATGCTAAAAGGGGCCTTCTAAAAGAAAAAACCTGTGTGAGTGATTTTCTGATCACACTGCCAACTCAGTAATCAGCTGGAGAGAACTGGCTGAATAGATGACACCTGGCTGACCTGAAACAGAAAGAGAAGATTCCGGCGGTGGTTCGTCCACCCAGGGGCACTCCGACGATCAAGTCAGTATATCTCTCAAAGATAATCAGTAGTGCTAAACTCACTGTTTAGAATATAAAAAGCATACTTTAGACCCATGGAGGTGCCTCCCTTTTATAACCAACACAATCCTAGTCCTAATAGAAGCCTAGCTCTAATGGACTTAGGATTACTACTAATCTTGGACTCCAAGTAGGATTAGAATAAACTCTCTAAGAGTCTTATCTTTACCCAAACTGAAGTCTTCTCCTATTCTAGGACTCTTGTTCCTTATCCGCTTATCCCGGATTCCAGTATCTTCGCGGATAACCTCGTCCTAGCCGAGATGATCTCGGCGTCATGACCAGGACACGTGGCACCTCGACTGGCACTTCGGTGACACCTCGGCCACGTGTTGTCATTCAAAAATTATGTCCCCACAACTGCCCCCTAGGTTCTATTACCTCGGCATCCTAAGGTGATAGAACCTATATCATTCCTTCGGCCGAGTTCATGGCTTGTCAGCGCCAAGAATTTAGGACTCATATGTCCACTCATCAAGAACTAAGAATCAAGAATCATCATGTTCTTTCTCATCCAGGTTCAACATCTCAACAGAGATCACACTATCATTAGAGATCATCATCAGATTTGGAACATACCAATCACGCCCCCATTGTGTCACATCAGTTCTGCCCCCCGCCGTCTAACGTTAGCACGGGCACATCAGGATTTCTAATTCCAACGAAACCATTTCATTTCTATCTGTGTCCCTAGACTCTCTTTCTTTTTATTCTCCCAAATCTGCCATGTTTCAAGCTCTCAAGCTCTGTAACCACTTCCATTCTTCTCCTTCGGTGAAGCTTTTGCTGATCCTTTCCGATTGCTGCCATCATCTGACTCCAGCATACTGAACACCGGCTTCATTTTCTTCAGTGAGTTATTCCTTTTTTCCCCTCTTTAGTTTCATACCTTGTTGTCTCTGCTTGTTTGCCATGTTTGAACACATCCGTCTGCTTCTGTCCCTAAGGATTCTCCTCTCAAGAATGCTAGCAACCTCGTCCTGTCATTCCCTCCATCTCCAAGCTAGTCTGAAGATGAAGCTGAGTCCGAGGATCAGATTGAGGCTGAGAAGAAATGAAGAAGCTGCTGGGGCCAAGTCTTCAACTCTGAATGAGCAAGTCTTCGACTTGACTCAGGATGAAGGGGATGAGGTCTCAAATATGCTATCCCTGAGAAGACCACATCTGACCCATCTATCGCCAAGAAGAGCATCGACCAGACTTTACAAGAGACCGACGCTGAGCTCGAGGCCGAGAAGGTTTTCGGGAAGTCTTTCTAGTTGTCTTCTGGGGGTGAGACATAGTCCGTTGCCAATGCCGAGTAGTTTCGTTTATGATCTTTTTCTTTTTTTTTTTCTTTGTACTTAGTACTCTTTTCTTACTTTTGAAACAATGTAAGCTTTAATTTGGCCAATGTGCCACTTTTGTAATCTGTACAATCATTCTTCAGTGTTTAGGCCGAAGTGCCTTCTTTCCTTTTCTGAATGCATTCTATACTTAAAATAATTTGCATGTCTTCAAGGTACACCTTCACTATGTAATCTCTTCAGGGTAAAATACCTCGGACACAACTTCTAGTATTGTTTATCTCAGCCTTGGCTTAACACTTAAAAACATTATAACAAATGTTTTCACAAGTGTTTGCTCAAAAACTCGCCATTTTTTTACTTCTTAAGACTTCTATCTTCCATTATCTTCCAAGTGTTGGCAACATGATAATCTTGGCACATGCATAGATACTTCTTTTACTCGTAACCTTGGCTTAACCTCAACTTGTAAATTTTCTCAAAATTTCAACAAGTGTTTAAACCAATCTTGACTCAACATGACCTCGGCTTTAACTTCAACTTGTAAATTTTCTCAAAAATTTCAACAAGTGTTAAACCAGTCATCTTATAACATAACCTCGGTTAACTTCAACTTGTAAATTTTTCTCAAGTTTCAACAAGTGTTAACACATGATCTCGGTTTTAACTTCAACTTGTAAACTTTTCTCAAGTTTCAACAAGTGTTAAACATATTCTCGGTTTAACTTCAACTTGTAAACTTTTCTCAAGTTTCAACAAGTGTTAAACATGTTCTCGGTTTAACTTCAACTTGTAAACTTTTCTCAAGTTTCAACAAGTGTTAAACATCATCTCGGTTTAACTTCAACTTGTAAACTTTTCTCAAGTTTCAACAAGCGTTAAACATCATCTCGGTTTAACTTCAACTTGTAAACTTTTCTCAAGTTTCAACAAGTGTTAAACATCATCTCGGTTTAACTTCAACTTGTAAACCTTTCTCAAATTTCAACAAGTGTTAAACATCATCTCGGTTTAACTTCAACTTGTAAACTTTTCTCAAGTTTCAACAAGTGTTAAACATCATCTCGGTTTATGAAAATCCAACTCCCAAGCATCATTCTCCAGCCCTTTGCCCCTTAATGTGAACTTAAGTTCCACTTAGGTTCTCATTAGGCACGTGGCTTTGACCTTGATATTGCTCTATGGGCAGGGGATCTGCCCTTGCATGGCTTCCATATACTCCTCTGTGGAAAAAAATTCTTTAACTTAGGCCAAGCTCTTCTCTTCTCGGACTTAATCATCTAAGCCGAGATCTTGTCTTCTAGGATCTGGGATTCCAGATCTGGAATCTGGGATCTGCTTACTTGGGCTAAGCTCTTGTTTTCTCGTGTCCAGTATTATCTCGGCTTCGCTTCGGCGAACTATTTCTCTTCTCTTGTTTGGACGCCTTTGTCCCCGGCATGTCTTCCTCGGCCCTGGCATACTTTTCTATCCTGGTCATCAGCTCCTTCATGCTTTTCGGCAATGTCTTTGCCAGTGATTTTTGGAGCAGGCAGTCATCCTTCAAGCTGTTTTGACAGGACCGCCACCTCTTGGTTGCATCCTGGTATTCGGTTGAATACCTCATAATATCTTTTGGCATAGGCCTTACGGCTTTCATCCTCGCCGATCTTCAGGGCCATTAGGGCGTCCACCCTCAATGGCTGTAGTTTGTTTGTCACGAACCTCGCCACAAACATCTCGGCCAGGCCTTCTCAGGTTTTCACAGTTCCTTTCGGCAACTTGTGAAACCAGTCCGATGCAATTTCCCCGAATGATGAGGGGAACACTTTGCAGAGCAACGGCTCGTTCCCAGAGTATAAAGCCATCGCGTTCAGGTATAATCTGACGTGGAAGTTGGGGTCCGACTTCCCATTGTATATTTGGAACCTCGGCATACTGAATCTCTTCGGGACCTCAACTTTGTCTAATTCTTCCGAGAACGGCGCTCTCGGCTTGACTGGGGAGGTTACCTCGGCATCTTGTTGCTTCCTCTGTAGGTGATCTCCCAGATCCTTTTTGGTTCGTCCAAGAGCTCGGCTATCTTTGGATTTCAGCCTCTTTGGTGCACTACTTCTAGTGTCATCGTGAGTCCTTTTGGACCTTCCTCCAATGGTCGTCTCGAAACAGAGTTCCTTCCCCTGAACATCCCGATGTTCTTTGGTGCAGGTTTCTTTTGTTCGACGTGTCTTCTGGGATTCTCCATGCCAATCTCCCGCGAAGGCCGGTGAGAATGTCCCTTGGTCCCGCCATGCTGAGAGATTGCAGGAACTATTTCCTGCCCCCCTTTCTGGGTACCTTTTTTGGCCGCTGGGATCGGCGTATCTTGTAGCGGGAACGGTGGCTGCATGACGTTGTTCTGCCTTATGAAATTGACGACCGTCTACAAGTCTGCCAATTTGTCCGCCATTCTTTTTATCTCGTCGTCCCTTCGCAGGCATCTATCTTTCCATACCTGGAGGTCGTCCTTGTTATAATACCTGCTTCGGTCCGATTTCTTCGGTACGCCGTCCTCCTGGCCGACGTCCTTTCCTCCGTGATTCTTATCATGAGTCTCTTCGTTGCAGTTGTCTTCTTTGACGTTAAGGTCAATATGTTTCCTACTCTCAGTAAGGGTGTCGTCTCCAACCTTCTCTTTCTGTCCTTCATTGGCCATCTATTCTCTTTTCTTTTCCACAGACGGCGCCAAATTGTGTGAGTGATTTTCTGACCACACTGCCAACTCAGTAATCAGCTGGAGAGAACTGGCTGAATAGATGACACTTGGCTGACCTGAAACAGAAAGAGAAGATTCCGGCGGTGGTTCGTCCATCCGGGGGCACTCCGACGATCAAGTCAGCATATCTCTCAAAGATAATCAATAGTACTAAACTCACTGTTCAGAATATAAAAAGCATACTTTAGACCCATGGGGGTACCTCCCTTTTATAGCCAACACAATCTTAGTCCCAATAGAAGCCTAGCTCTAATGGACTTAGGATTACTGCTAATCTTGGACTCCAAGTAGGATTAGAATAAGCTCTCTAAGAGTCTTATCTTTACCCAAACCGAAGTCTTCTCCCATTCTAAGACTCTTGTTCCTTATCCGCTTATCCCGGATTTCGGAATCTTCGCAGATAACCTCGGCCTAGCCGAGATGATCTCGGCGTCATGACCAGGACACGTGGCACCTCGACTAGCACTTCGGTGACACCTCGGCCATGTGTTGTCATTCAAAAATTATGTCCCCACAAAACCCAAACCCCTATGCTCTGTCTTCTTTGAATATAGTCTTTCAGACTGCCGTCCTTATCCCCTGATTGGTTGTAAAGCCTAGGGAACTCAACCTTCAGTTGGGTGTTCATGTGCCATTTATCAGACCAGAAGTATATGCTATACCCATCCCCAACTCTTATCTTCAGCATATGGGCTAAGATGATACACATGACAATACGTAAAAACTATCGATATAATTTGCTCAAAAATAAAAATAAAAAAAATAAAAAAAAATGCATACATAAATATGAAAGCAAGAAAGAGAACTTGAGGACACAATTTTGTTAAACTCACATCGTCAATGTAAGCCACCCAAACTTGATTAATATAATGCAAGGATCATCCACTCATTGTCAATTGATTTTGAATTGGATATTTTAATATGATATCAAAGCTGGGTCTTGGATAGTCTATCACATTTTTTGGTACAAACAGCCCATTTCTCAATTGGACCTTTCAATAATATATAATACAGGGAATGAAAGGGCCTCTCCACTCATTCCACTCAAACTTAATTAATATGATGTAAGAAAGGCAAGGGCTCTCTACTCATTTGCCAATTAGTTCTTCCAATCTAAGCCACCTAATTCTCTACTCATTCTTTAACAAAGAAAGGAAGAAGAAGATGAAAAGAAAGAGCCAGCACAAATTCCACTCATTGCCGATTGATTCCTCCACTCACCAATCTAAGCCACCCAATTCTCCACTCATTTTTTAACAAAGAAAGGAAGCAGATTAACTAACTCAACTCACTCTATCATCTCCACTAACTACAACTAACTCTTGCTGACTCTTCCAACTCAAAAGATTAACTAACTCACTCATGCACTCACTCTATCATGTCATCTCCATAACGGTAGCTAACTCACTCCCACTCATTCTTTAGAAGATTAACAGCTTAACTGACTTACTCACTCTATCATCTCCACTAACTAACTAACTAACTAACTAACTCACTCTTTCATATCGACTAACTACAACTTACTCTTGCTGACTCTTCCTGCTCAGCTTAGCTCAATAACTTGTTACTTATTTAGGTTTGTTTGGAATAATTTAAACAAGTGTACTTTTTAATTTTTTATGAATAGATGTGCAAAAAAATAGAGAGATAATATGTAAAAAATATGATATTTTAGTGTACCCCAAGCAAATTCTTATTATTCCAGTATGTAAGTCGTAAACCAGCACGGTTTTTCATTCTATACAAACTAGCAGTAAGTGCAGATTTAAAGAAATTTTAAAGAAGGATTGGGCTTCCCTTAAGTTTAAATTTAGATTGGAAGGTGTTGTTTGGGTTCATGGGGGCCGTCATGGTCTGGCTTCGACGATTCAAATCGTTCATGTGATTGGACCATGCATGTATATCATCCATTAAAAAAAAAAAAAATAGATCGATCCAATATTCGTAACCCCTAAATGAAAAAAAAAATTAGGTCGATCAGATATTCGTAGCACCTTCATTTTATTGAATTTGTCTTCAAAAAAATTAACGGTCAATGTGTTTTTAAAAATAGACTCTTTTTTTTGGGGCGGGGGAGGGGTGGGGGTTACAAATGCGACAAAATGAATGGGTTATAAATGTAGGATTAATCTAATTTTTTTTTTATGGATGATATACTTGCAAAGATCTACAAAATGAATCATTTGAATTATCAAAATAGAACCGATGGTGTGCTCCACGAGTCCGAATAGCACCCTTCAGTCCAGATGATGGACATGAGAGAAATCCAATCTTTTAAAGAATAAGTTTGGTGCATTTTGTTTTGACATTAAATATATTTATCCGTATATATATATATATATTTTTGGGTGTAAATCACAATTACACTAACTTCTTCTAATATTCGAAAAAAATATAGTAAATATTATAATTTTGACATAATTACATCGATTTTTTTTTAAATTTTGTTAAAGTGACAAGAACTAATATAGATGGTGTGGAGATATAAGGATAAACAAATAAAAATATGTATTTTAATGTAAAATATTATTTTTATTTATTTATTTATATGACTAACAAATTATTGATAAAAAAGAAAATAAATGTAATTTGAATTAAAATTGAATATTGAAGTCTAAATCAAGCAGGGAATAGGCCAATTTCTTAAACATTACGATTTAAATGATGGACACTTAATCCATAAATCCAAATTTCAATTTTATTTGCCCAATGGTGCAGACGTTGAATATTCTGTCAAAAGTACAAACTTAACAAACAGTCACACTCTTTCTCACTCTTTCTCTCCAAACCCTAACCCTCTCTCTCTCTGTTCCTCCGCCGCTACTCCTCCAACGCCTTTGTCGATGCTCCTCATCGTTGAACCAAAGCTCCGTAGCTCCACCGTCGTTGAACCAAAGCTCCGCCGCCCTGTGCTACATTTTCTAGCAACAATCTCTAGTTGTCGTCGTCGTCTTTCGCGGTGCATAACTTCAGATCCGAGCGAATTTTTATCTCTCTCTCTCTCTCCCTCTATCCTTCTCTCTTTCTCTTTCTCAACTCAGATTGCGGTTGTACCTCTTCTCTACCTCATGGCGTCAACGATCACGAACAAACTTCATCTACACCGGTGAGACTCCATCTTCTTCGACTCCCAAATCTATGTTGTTTCTTTAGAAACCCTCAAATCTGTGTTGTTTCTTGACCAAATCGACGTTTCAACTTTGCAACTTGAACTTTGTCAAGATCTCCCTTTATTCTTTCAGATCTGTGTGGCTTTTCAATTCTTCTCACAAATTTAGGAATCAATGGCTAGTCTTGTTTCTCTCTCTCTCTCTTTCTCTCTCTTCTGAAGTCCACCGCTATGAACATTGTCTGGTAGGTCTGTTGATGCTCTATCACCTTCAATTGTTCAATTGTTCAATTCAATCAATTCTTTTTTCTTTTTTTGATTGAATCCATTCATTTCTGATATATCTAAGCTGATTTATGTTCATTTCTTTCCGCCTTTTGGATATCCTGGATTTGATCTGATTTTTGTTATTTCACATCATTCTTGGTGTTAGCTGTATATTATTATTTTATACTTATCTATCTGTATTGTAGATATATCTCATTTTATCTCTGATGTATCTCTATCTCCTTCTATACTTATCTAGGTTTCTTTTCAGCCTATATATATGGGCTTCTCCTATTGTATTATTCATTCAATTCAATATATCATAATTACTCTTTTCTTTTCTCTCTCTACTCTCATAACATGGTATCAAAGCCTAGGGTTCTCTCATAGCCTCTTCATCACGTTTTTTTTTCCCTATCTGGTAGATTGATTCTGTCTCACATTGGTTTTTGCTGGTTTATGCATCTCTAGTCCATCCTTGTTTCAACGTTTGGACTATACTAGCATCTTCGTCTCTTTAAGACAAAGCCAATGCCACCAGAATCACCTTCATCTGACGCTGCGCACATCCCCACGCACCGCTGAAAGATAGGCCATGCGTTGTGACGCTTCCTATGCGCCCCACGCACCTCCTGCTCTCCTACCTCGAGCTATCTTACACCGCAACCTCACCTGCTAACGTGAGTCGCATGTTTTGACGTCACCGCTAACATCAGCCTTGGCTTCCTATGCACCGCTACGCTCTGCTTGCTAACGTGCGCCGTGCGCACCTCTGCTAAAGTGCGTCGCGCGTTTGCTGTGACGTCAGCTCTAGTTGACCAACTCAGTCCAATAACTTTGACCAATCGATTCCTTGCCTTTCTGGTCATTTTTTTGGCTCGTTCAGAACATATCCTAGCTATTTTTGGCCTCTTGAATCTGCTAGTGTGTTCTGTTTTGGCAAAATTAGTCTCTACAAGGCCTTTTCTTCTATTTTTTTGCCTTCTTTAAGCGTCATGGATCATTCTGACAACATCCATTCAATCTCTGTTACACTTGATGGGTCCAACTATGTTCTCTAGGCCCAAGCTCTCTCTGGATTCATCAAAGGGAAATGACTTTGGCGTATTATCACTGGTGCTCTTTCTAAACCCATCCAGGAAAAAACAGAGACTGCATCTGCTTTTGATGACCGCCATGATGAATGGGAAGGAAAAAACTACCAGATTATCATATGGTTCCGGGCTACTTCTGTTTCTTCTATCAACCTTCAGTTTGGACGCTTTTAGGATGATGATTCCATTGCCTCTCCTGCCAAAGCAATTTGGGATTTTTTAAAGGAACGTTATCAGACCACTGGACATGCTCACCAATATCAACTGTCGCAGACTCTTCATCATATGAGCCACGCCCCTGGTTAGTCTATCAATGAATTCTTATCCCAAATGTCGTCTATTTGGGACCAGCTAACTCTTTTTGAACCTACATAGGCACATTCTGAGGACGCACAGCTGTTTATTACTTATCTAAATCATCAATGACTATTATAGTTTCTTATGGCTCTTCATAGCACTTTTGAGCGTGCTTCTTTACTCCATCGTTTCCCCTTGCCTACTTTAAAGCAAACCATTATTGAGCTACTATCAGAGGAGACTCGTTTTGGAATTCTCAATTCTGAAAACATGGATTTTGTTCTTGCTACACCATCATCTTAGAGTTCCTTATCTTCCTAGCCCTCTAGTATATGCAATTATTGTCGCAACCACGGCTTGCCAGCCAATCATTCTCTTGTTTAGTGCTAGGTTCACGAATGCTTAACTTGTTACAAGACTGTTCCAGGTCATCTCCAAAGCAATTGTCCTCGAGCTCCCTCTACTACTTCATCTAAGAAAGGGTCTTCTCATTTTGGGTATCAGTCCAAATCTGGCCAAGGTTCTCGCTCTACTGTTGTTGCCTCTGTGGGTTCTTCTACTCACCACTCCACTACTCTTTCATTATCAATGGATGATGTTGAGTCCATCATCCACCAGGTGCTCGCCAAATCTGGTACTCCTTCCTCTATTGTTCTTTTAGTGACCTCAAGTAACTCTTCATGGTATTTTGATTCCACATATTGTAATCATATGACTTCTGGCTCCATTATGTTTTCTTCTTTATCATCATCATCTTTTGTTCCCATTATACACATTGCTAATGATTCTCATATGCTTGTTAGTTACATTAGCCAAATCTTTACTTCTACTATGTCTCTTTCTGATACTTATCACATTCATGCTCTTCAATTGAATCTTATCTCTGTTGGCTAGTGTACGGGGGAAAATATTCTGACTACCCGCACTTCCTTTCTTCCCAGTTCCTCAGCTGTCCGATCACCTGAAAGCGCAAAAGCGGTGAGCTACCCGGCGGTGTGTGGCCGGAAAACACCTCCGACGCTCAAGTTAGAACCACACACCTGGAAAAATGACTAGAGAGAAGGGAGAGTGTTTGAGTGTAAGTCCCACTTACAAAAATTGTCCATCCCCATAAGGGGTGGCGCCGACTTGTTTATATACCTCTTTGCGCCTCATATCTACTCCCAATGATCTCTCAACACGTGGCTCTGCTATCCCATCTGTCAGCACATAAACCATGCCTCTGTCAGGTCACACCATGATGGACATTACCTAATCCCAAATGCCAGCCTTCTCTGCTGAAGCCCGGCAGCCGAGCTGCCCAATCCATAGCCGGGCTGTGCTTCATGCCCAAGCACGCCGCTGGCTAAGCTTGAGGGAACCGGGCTACGCAGCATCCCGGCTGGACCGTGTCCGAGATATCTCGCATTCACCTTTGTCGGCCTTCCTGCAGAACAAACTCATAGCTCGGTCGACTACGCCCTTCCTGGCGCCGGTCATCTGCTTGGCTGGTCGGCCTTCCTGCAAAGCATACAGCTCGGTTCACACAATCGGTGCCTTAATCGAGCACCTTCTCAGCCCAGTACCTGCTCGGCCCAAATCTTGCCCGGCGTAACTCTATCCGGCCAAATCTGTCCGGCACGGTACCAGACCATTATTTTCCCACTCAATTGCCCCTTAATTCCGTCCGCTCTAGCGTGACAGGGATTACCTACTCCAACCGAGGTATAATTTCATTTCCTCGGTCCCCGGCTTATCAATTAGTAACCAGACTGGACGATCCTCTGTCTTCGAACTTGCCCGGTTTTGCTTTCAAACTTGCCCGGTCTTTTCTCAATCTTGCCCGGCAGTCTTCCCGGTTGATGCTATATCTGACCTCGGTGTCATCTCGTTTTTCCCGGCTGACGCATCAATTGCCCTTGTCTCTTCAACTCTGACGAAGTCATTAAATGGGGGCACGTGGCAGCTTCTTATTCGTCCTCGAGCAGCCAACCGGCTGCCGAAATTAAAAAATTTTGGCGGTTAAACACCCTATATACAGGCCACCCTCACCTTCTTTCCTTTCCTACTGCCATTCCATCGTTCCAGCCGCTCCAGAGCTCGTGCCCCTTCCCTTTCCTGCCATTGCTGTGTTAGTGCCTCGAAGAAGTCCTCCTCGCCTTCTCCTGGTAAGTTCTTCTATTTTCTCGCCATTTTCTTTCACATTTCACACATTAGGGTCTGAAAATACAGCTTTTAGAACTTAGGCACCTAAAAACATCCCAAACCTTCCATAGTTCATGGTGTTCTTCATTTCTCCTGAAGAACAGCGAAGAACTGGGGCGGACCGGGCTCCTGGTCTCCATTTGATCCAAAAGAACCACAGAACCAAGAAAATAACATGTTTGTAGTGAATACAGTAAAAACCGAGATAGTGGGAGTACTTGGTCGTCCAACCGGGCTAGTATCTGATCCGTTTGGGCGATTGAGCTCTCTAGCAGCCTTAGGAACTGGGGTGGTTTGGCACGCCTTCGGACCGAGCTAAAGTCAAGCTTGGTTTTGCGAGACCGCGCTCACACTTGCCATCCTTTTCCTGCAGAGTCCAAGGGGACCATTAACCATTCTGAAGCTCCCAAGACCGAGCAATCATCCAGTGCCAAAACCACAACCGAGCTACCTTAGGACCCGCCTCAAATGGGGAAGTACCGCTATATGGTAGACACCCCCGGCTGCCTTAGACGCGTTCAGGGAGGAGTACGGCATCCCGGCCGATGTCCACCTCGAACTTGCAGCCGAGCAAACAACTCCTTGGGGAAGAGCCGAGCAATGCCCCTTCACCGTGCTCTCAATAGTTGAGGGAGGCCTTCGCTTTCCACTCAATCCCCTGATCACAGAATTCTTACGCCGCACCGGGCTGGCACCAACCCAAGTGTCAACAAATACATACCGGATTATCAATGGCGTTCACGAATTAAACAACCGGCTTGGCACTCAACTAGGCTTAGCCGAGATCTTAAGGCAGTACACCATGGGCCATACCGGGGACGGTCTTGCCTACTACCTGAAAATAAGACCGGGCAAGGAGAAAATAGTGACCGGCACCCCAGATAAAGACTTACACGATGACGACTTTTTCTGGGTGTCTGGCAACTATGAAACGGCCGATGTACCGGGCTGGTTTATTAGCAAGAACTTTGGTACTTCATGTAAGCCGCGCTTTCTTGCTCGGTCAATCCTCTTAACTGATTATTCTTTACTTAGCCATTTTTTGTTTCCTTTGCAGCAATCCAGGATCTACAGGCAAATTACCCAGTTCCCAAACTCCGAGTCAATCCGAACCGTGCTCCGATACAGGCACCGGGATTGTAACGAACTGCTCGGTTATCAACCTACTTACAGATACTCTGCTCCCCGCCGGGGTAGAGTCACTGACTTCCTGCGCGAGCTAACTCCACCTCCGGATCCAACTTTACCTGACATCCCCTTAATCCGGCTGACCGAGGAACAGGAAATGGCCAAGCAGAGTCGAATCCGAAATTTGCTAACTGCCACCTCAGCCGAGCTACCGGGCGTCAGCACTCCCTCATCCGCGGCCGGTCAATCCAGCTGCGCAGTGATTGGCCTCGCCACACCTGCAACCGGCCAACCCCGCCGAGAACCAGCGCAGCGCCGGGGTGGAAAAAGAGCTCGGCCAGATCCCTCAGCCGAGCTGGTGGCTGAGCTAGAAACCGAGCAACCTGCTGCACATGCCAGCACCGTACCGGCCTGGCGCCCGCTGTTGAAACACCGGGGTGCTGACATCCCGGCCAACGCCTCGGTCAAAGGCGACAAGGAACATCTGTTGGCCTTCGACCTGTCAAAGGCACTCCTGCTGCCGTCTGACGTGGTTGGAAGTGACCACGTTCCAGACACCCGGCTGGTCAAATCGGCCGTGAAGTCAATGACCAGGGTAAGCACCCCAACCTACTCCCAGAATTTCAGAAGTGTTTGCCCCGGTTTCTTTGCTGATCAAGTTTTTTTCTTGCAGGCCATCCAGAAACAGCACCTCGTGATGGAGCGCATCCACCGACTTAGGCAGAGGGCAACTGATACAGCCAGCCAAGTTGAGAGCCTTCAGACCGAGCTGGGACGGGCAAAGGCATCTTTCGACCGGGCTAGCACTGAAAACAACAGACTGCTCGGCCAGCTGAATGAGGCCGAGAAGAAATGAGATGAACTCCAAGCCGAGCTTAACGCGCTGAAAGAGTCCAGGGATAAAGACTGCGAAGATGCCAACAATGCAGGCTTCAAAGAAGCAGAAGACAACTACAAAAAGCAGGTCTTTGCAACCCAGGACATATACTTCAAGGCCGGCTGGAAGGAAGCTTGCTCTAAGCTCGGTCAGGGCCCTGAAACCGATGTGTTTGCCTCCACACCAAAAGCCTTTCTGCCGGTCTACCTTGTGCCTTATGCCAACGACGTCTTCACTGCGTTGCAGGCAGAAGCCGAGGAAGAGCTTGCTAGAGAGACGGCTGCAGACGCCGGTGAAGGAAGCAGCCCCGAGCAGAATGTCCAGAATGAGCCCGGTGATCAAGAGAGGAATGCACCGGTCAACATTGAAGATGAATTTGACAACCTCTCCCCCCTTGCTTAGTTTCTCTTTGAACTTGCTTTTGTTTGTTTTTGATGTAACCGGGCTAAGTCTCACATTTTGTAACCGGGCTAAGTACCCCACCTTTGTACTCATTTCGAATTAATGAAAAAGCTTAACTTTTATGAAGTGTTTGCACGGTTTGCTTGAGCTTCATAAAAACATCAACTCACTGAACCGGGATACATCACCTCGGTTGAGAGACCAGATCATACCATCTCCAACCGAGGTAATTCATCTCGGCAAGAAATATCTAACTTGCACAAACATTAATCCATCCAACCGGACAAAACATCTTGGTTGGGAATTCAAAATTGGATAAAACACCAACAATTCCAACCGGAGCAAAGCATCTCGGTTGGGAATTCCAAAGTTGGGCAAAACCCCAACTCTTCCAACCGGATTAATCCATCTCGGTTGGGAATCCAAAGTTGGGCAAAACACCAACTCTTCCAACCGGAGCAAAACATCTCGGTTGGGAATTCCAAAGTTGGGCAAAACACCAACTCTTCCAACCGGAGCAAAACATCTCGGTTGGGAATTCCAAAGTTGGGCAAAACACCAACTCTTCCAACCGGATTAATCCATCTCGGTTGGGAATTCCAAAGTTAGGCAAAACACCAACTCTTCCAACCGGATTAATCCATCTCGGTTGGGAATCCAAAGTTGGGCAAAACACTAACTCTTCCAATCGGAGCAAAACATCTCGGTTGGCAATTCCAAAGTTGGGCAAAACACCAACTCTTCCAACCGGATTAATCCATCTCGGTTGGGAATCCAAAGTTGGGCAAAACACCAACTCTTCCAACCGGAGCAAAACATCTCGGTTGGGAATCCAAAGTTGGGCAAAACACCAACTCTTCCAACCGGAGCAAAACATCTCGGTTGGGAATTCCAAAGTTGGGCAAAACACCAACTCTTCCAACCGGACTAATCCATCTCGGTTGGGCATGCTTAATTTGAACAAAACATCAAATTACGAAGGCAAAGAACACTTGTATATATTGACAAAAAAGAATTACATTCTGAAGTGTAATGCAAAAAGCTCCTTCTTTGCGAACAAAACAATAGCTAGAAATAGTACACTTTGAGATTGGCCGCGTTCCATGGCCGAGGTATTGCTCTACCATCCAAGTCCTCCAGGTGGTATGCCCCCTTGCCCGCCAGACCGGTTATCTTGTATGGTCCTTCCCAATTTGCCCCTAGCTTGCCTTCTCCTGGCACCAGGGTATTTCCCATAACTTTCCTCAGGACCCAATCACCCACCTTGAACGGTCTGGGGTGCACCATCTTGTTGTACTTCCTGGAGAGTTCTTGCTGGTAGGCTGCCACATGGATGAGAGCCTTTTCCCGGCGCTCTTCAGCCAGGTCTAATTCCAGAGCAATAGCCTCGGCGTTCAGAGCAGGCTCAAAGCTTTCACTTCTGAGGGTGGGCATGCCGACTTCCAAGGGAATGACTGCCTCCATTCCATAAGCCAGAGCGAATGGAGTTTCCCTGGTAGAACGCCGCGGGGTAGTCCGGTATGCCCAAAGGACGCTGGGAAGTTCCTCGGCCCACTTTCCCTTTGCCTTTTCCAACCTTTTCTTTAACCCATCCAATATAATCTTGTTCGACGCCTCGGCTTGACCGTTGGACTGTGGGTAAGCCGGAGTGGAGTTGTAGAATTCAATCTTTAAATCTTCACAAAAACCTCTGAATAGGCGACCGTCAAACTGGGTGCCGTTGTCAGAAATCAAGATCTTGGGGACGCCAAACCGCGTTACCACATTCTGCCAGACAAACCTCTTCACGTCTTTTTCCTTGATAGTTGTCAAAGGTTCGGCTTCAACCCATTTGGTGAAGTAGTCCGTCGTCGCGATAAAGAACTTGCGGTTGCCCGGTGCAGTTGGGAGGGGTCCCACTATATCTAGCCCCCACATCGCAAAAGGCCAAGGGCTGGTGAGGGGAAGAAGTTCTCTGGCCGGCTGGTGGATCTGGTGTGCAAATTTCTGGCACTTCTCACATTTCCGGACATATTTTTGCGCGTCAGCTTGCATGTACGGCCACCAATAGCCTTGTGAAATAGCTCGGTAGGCCAAGGATCTGCCCCCGGTGTGGCTGCCACAAATGCCTTCGTGAATTTCGTGCAGGAATGCATCCACACTGCTCGGGTGCACACACTTTAAGTAAGGACCAGAGAAGGACTTCTTATACAACGCGCCAGATGGAGAGAGCCAAAACCGCTCTGACTTTACCCGGCATTTGTGTGCTTCCTTCTTCTCGGTTGGTAGAATCCGGTCTCGGAGGAACAAAATGATTGGATCCATCCACGACGGACCCAGCTCGGCGCAGAGTACTTCCGTCTGCCCGGTATCTTCAATGCTTGGTCGTGGAAGAAAGTCAATTAACAACGGATTTGGAGACGTACTATCTACCATCGATGCCAGGCCGGCCAGCTCATCAGCTCGGCTGTTTTCTTCTCAGCCGATCTGTTGGACTCTGATTGCCTGAAACTGCTTGATGCGTTCCCTGACCAGAGCTTGGTACTTCGCCATGCGGTCATCCTTTGCCTCGTAGATCCCAGAAACTTGGTTAACCACAAGTTGGGAGTCACTGTACACCATTAGCTCGGCAGCCTTCATCTGGATTGCGCTCTTGAGCCCGGCCAGAAGGGCCTCATACTCAGTTTCGTTGTTAGATGCTGGGAAGCCAAGGGTGATAGAATGTTCAATGGTTAGGCCATCTGGGGAGATAATTTCCCCCACAAAAAGCTTCCAGCAAACTGATGGATCCTGCGAGTGGTGAGGGGTGCTACGATCAAGGTTGCTCGGCCGTCCGGTTTCAAGTTCTGCGCTCACTGGCCCCACTCCAGCCCCCCTTGGTGATTCGGCACCGGACTCAGCAAGTCGGTCTGCCACGCCTAAGTCCGTAGGCGAATCACCAGGCTGCGGTATTATGCCGGCCGCAGGCTCTGTGCTGAGTAGTTCCATGAC